>LLCE01000184.1:0-62076 GCA_001414415.1 Hymenoscyphus repandus | reverse complement strand
GGAGGGGTTTGGAAAAAAGGAAGAAAGGGGGGGTGGGAGAATTGTAATAAAGATAAGAAAGGGGAGGGGGGATCGGATGGTGTGGAGGGGGGGGGGGGGGGAGTGGGAAGGGGAGATTGGGAGGGGGGGGAAGAGAAAGATTGGGGTGGGGGGGGGGGGGGGGTGGGGGATGGCGGTGGATTGTAAGATTAAGGAGATTAAGGATCTTTAGGTTAGGTTTGGATTTCAAAATGGCTGGATGGCGTTCTTGTATTTTGAGACTTGCGAATTCGGATATGTCTGGTGCAGAATGTTGGAAAGGAAACATAAAAGTGAATATGTGTATACCAGACCAATGTCAGGAAGTTACAACTTTTCTAAACCCGTGCCCCTAACTTTCCGCATAATTCCTTGTTGGTCTTGGCTCTTTAGAATGCTTAGAAGAATTTTAGAAGAACACAAATTCTTCCAATGATCTTAGCTGTTAGAGGCAATACCTCGTTAATCCTCGATGCGAGGGAAGCGACAGACACGCTCCTATTTCTCAAAACTTCAAGGGAGAAACTCCTAACTGCTTCCAAAGAGCCACCCTATTTCAACAACAATTGTATCAAGCTTATTAATCTTCGATTAACAAAAAAGAGCGTGGGCGTGTAGCGAAGGACGGGAATAAGCGACGCGGGGCAAAGCACTTCAACTCCTTTCCCAGGGACTAATAAGAGCTAAACGATTTACTTAACTTCCACTTTACCTATTCAATAAAACTTTAGAAGATTTGTTGCACTTCGAACTTATTTACATTTTGCTATGTTGATGTGTAGCAAAGTAGAAAGAAGCAAAGCGAATAGCGCACATTTCAGCTTGCTTGAGATATTTAGAAGCTAAAGAGAACCTTTCTATCACAGTATTCTTGCTGAAAAAATTCTGTTCTCGCTTTGTTGCACTTCGTACTTGAATATATATTGCTGTGCGTAAGTATGGAGCGAAGAACGGAAAGAAGCGAAGTGCCAAAGGGCAAGTAGGCCACACACTTCATTTCAACATCTCAAGAAAGGGAGGGGTCGCGAAGCTGGGAGGTGACATGCACCATCTGTCTCAAAATACTACTTCACAGTTTCAATACCGCCTATGTGTCTCATGTTTATTCGTGCTTGATACGCTATGTTGTATGTAGACATGTAGAGAAGAGCCGGAACAAACGAGAAGGGGATGGATGTTACACACTTCAACTCAGAGTCAGATTCTTAGGAACCAAGAATGACGAAGGACTGCAATTCAATATTGCTATACCTATTCCAAATTATCTTCAGACGTTTTGTTGCACTTCGGGCATGAATGCATATTAATGTGCGTGAGTTCGGGAAGAAGCGAGCACAAAATCCTACTCAGGATAGCAAGATCTTGGGGCCGATAGAAGCTAAGTGTCTTAGGCTCAGAGACTATGCTCTTTTACAACGCTCTCTTCTTTTCTGTTGCACTTCGTACTTGTTTACATTATGATATGTGTTTATATGTAGCGAGGGCGGACAAGGGGCGAGAGTGGAAGGACAAACATTCCCCTCCTCAACTCGAGGGTTCTTATAGAAGGGATTGTACAAGGCTCTGGCGATAATCATAGAAACATCACTAGTATACTTGCCCTATCTAAATTCCTCCAAGCCTGTTGCACTTCATGCTTATCATATTGATGTGTGTAGAGGTGTAGCGTAGCGCGTGAATAAGCGAGGGCGGAGAGCACAAATTCAACTCAAATACTTCCTAGAGACTATCAAGAGCTAAGTACATCATCCCGAGTATGCTTTACCTATTCGATACTCTATACACTTCTTGTTGCACTTCGTATTCAAGTGTTAATTATTGTGCGTGAGTTTGTAGCAATGACCGGGAATAAGCGAAGGGGATGAGCACGTAGTTCGACTCACAGCTCTAGGAATTGAAGGACAATGATAAAACCTAAAAGAGTCACCACTCCTACGTTTGATATTTTTGGTCCTCGATTTCACTTTGTTGCATTTTATACTCAAATATGGTATACTATATGTCAGTGTGCAAGCACGCATGAGTCTGAAGACAGTCTATTTAGATCTCGTTACAACTAGGGGTATTATCGCCTTACATTTTGCTTATTCAATTCCATCACTATTTTCTGCAGCGAGGAGGGCATTCAACACACGTAATTTCATGTAGATCTGCAGCGAAGCCGAAGCAAGTCCAGACACACTGTTGAATTCAGAGCGAACCTGCCTGGAACTCATTCCAACGGGGTTTATCACTGCCCTTGCACTCTACCAATTCGAAAGTATCCGGATATTTTGTTGCACTTCGAACCTGAATATACATTAATGTGCGTGAGGTTGTAGCCAATAGTGGGGAAAGCGAAGGGGGAAGCACACACTCTATACCAGATCCTCAAGGCTGACCAGAGCTAAGTACATCACACCATTCACACTTTCCCTATTTGATCCTCTATCTTTGTTCTGTTGCACTTCGATCTTGAATGTATATTATTGTGCGTGTGTGTCGACTTAGTGAGCCCTTAGTCTACCAACCTCACCCAAGAACCTCGTATCTCTCGATGATAGGCGCCTTCCCTATTCTGCCTAATCACGGTATATAATCTCTTTCACGGTCAAACACATCACTTCTAGGGGTAAGCTTCAGGGAGAATTTCAGAGGTATTATCAATCTACAGACATTATGGGTGTCATCTATTATTATTTTTCCATGAAGTACATTTTCTCTATGTAATGCTTCCGAAACATGGAACCATAGCAATCAAATAATCGATGATCTTTCTGCAAGCTACCACTTCCCGTTGAAAATGTGCATAGGTAATTTTCCGAGAATGTACTGCAAAGGCTTGAAAATTCGTTCCACAAAGTTAAGAAATAATCACTCTAGACTTATAGTCAGCACAGATCACGATACCTCAAACATTTACCCTCCGTTCTCTCGCTTTCGTGACCTTGACCCTGAACGTATATCTCTGACAATCCTCCGAGCCCTGTGTGAATATATCAATTGCCCTTCCAACTTGATGGCAGGCCTAATTTCATAACCAGGATTAGAGAAAGAGTGAATAACAGTAAAAAGCAGTGCACTTACCGTAACACACAAGACATACTTCAACAATGCGAATTATGAAGGGCTATAAGTATTCCACGTATTCAACCTCGTGCATTATCTATCTACCATGCCAGTAACTGTCCACCACCGCAAAAGACTGTTCACCCAACCATCCCAAATTGCCTCCATACGTACAACCCAGAACCCCCACATATCCATCCATTCATGATTTATTATGCCCCAACTCCCCTCAAATGCCCCAAACGTCCAGTCCCATATTCACCAAAAGCGCCTAGATGACTTAAATAAAATAAAAAGCAGTACGAGGTGGCTAAGTAGAACAGTCCAGTATACCGAACGATTTGTGCTAATGGATTTTGTAAGAAAAGCAAAAACCGAAAAGCAAGAGCAGGGCAGTTCCAGATGTGCCTAGTGTAATGGGTATTTCGATATGCCGCGAGTTTTTGTTTTCATGCAAGAGTGTGCATATATTTTTGTTCTATAATACAGAAAGTCGTGGTGGTGTGAAACGTCAGGAGGGTGGAGGGTGAATAACAAACATCTGTGTACAGGGTGTCAGGTGTTGTTGAGAGTACGTATTATTAGGTAGCGAGAAGCAGTCGAGTGCATCAAGCAAATTTGTATGTCCAGATCCCCTGGACAGAACAAAGGCCAAGCGCAATGTCAATGAAACGGCGGTTTCTGGCTGGTGACGGATGAAAGCAACATTGCTCTGTCAAAAACAAGCCTTGTCCGTAACAGTCGAAGAGGTTGAGATAGTCACACTGAACAACTCCAATCTCCTATCTGGTACCGAACATTCCTTCCATGCCGTTTGATGAGCTGCCATTTCGGGGTGCTCCAACAGTTGGTCCAAGGTGTGGGCTTCGAGTGCTGTTAGGATAAGACCATCCACCGCTGTTTCTCTTTTCACCCTTTCTCTCATCGACCTCTTCCATGCCCTCCATGTTGAAAACGAAATCGCCGTTTTCTTCGTCAATTGGTGTAGTGAATCTACCGCTTCCGTTAATGCTGCCGGAACTAATCTGTCTATCGCCGCTAAGGCCGGCTCTTGAAGAACCAAGAGGGTTGTTAACTGCACGTGATGGATGAAGTCCTGACTCGCTACCACTAGATTCTGCTCTTGATAGTCGGGTTCGTTGAAGCTGCTGAGAGATGATTGACATGGAACTTTGGCGGGGAGGTGAAGCGAGATAGGAAGCCGTATCAGTCGAGCTCACGGCACGAGTAGTTGATCGGGAATTTGGGGATGCTCCAGGGTGAAGTGCCGAATTTCGAAGTGGCGAACCAACATGACCAAATGCAGATGCACGAGAGGCCGCAACTCGATCTTCATCCTCCTTTTGTTGCTGATGACGTTGAAAGAGAGGTCCCCAACGAGATGGGCTGTTGTTGGCTGGTGATCCAAATTTTGAAGATGGGTCATTATTTGGGGTGCCACTCCCACTTGGAATTGGTCGGCCTTCATCGTCGGCATTGCATCTAGATCCTCGCCGGGCTTTTTCTTGCGGAGTCATAAGATCTCTCAATGCCTCTGGCAAATAATCCTCCTCAAAGGTGAACGAAGATTCCCAGTCCTGATCGACTGCCTTTGGAAGGCTTGAAGACATGACCTTTGGCTTAGCAAATCTCTGCGAATGCATAACTCTCTTTCCATAGTACTCCTCTCCTGTAGAAACTGGAGGTGAAGCTGCAATTCCATTGAATCGATCGCGGGTATCATCACCAAAAGCGGAACTGTGCAAGCTCTTCAAAGCTTCAGAAGTCCGACCCTCCTTTGCCGCTCCGACAGAACCGGGTGGCGATTCTATGCCAAACTTTGCGGGAACTGAAGAGGCCATAGGGCCATGTCGAGCAATCCAAGATACCCCATTGCTGTCAAAAGATGCCGGAAGAGGTGCATCTAAGACACTCAAGCCTTTGGCGGCAACTGGTGACAAACCCAAACCAAACCGTGTAGCATCATCATCTCGTGGGGAGCCGTAATTCGAGGTGGGATGAGAAGCATAACTAGTGTCAATCGTAGGTACGGTAATGTCGATGCTCTGGCGAGGCAAAGGCGGGTAATTATCTTCTTGGTTCGCGAATTGCGAGTATTGCTGACCATAAGGAGAAACGGGTCCTGCGTTCGCACGGATAAATCCATTTGTGAGAGCAGAGCCGGAATTCTGTGGGTGGTAGAGGTCTGTGTTCAATCTTCCCCCAATATTCAATTGTCCCGCCGCCATCGGTGCCCCTGACTTGTAGTTGACTCGTCGACCATCGGGGAGGACATGAACGTTCGCACACTTGGGGCCGAATTTGCAATTACCCTACAACAACTGATTAAACCAATTTTCAGGTTATGGCTATCCTCTTCAACATACCTTTGCAAAGTATTTGCACACATTATCTGTCGTACTGGCCAAGTCGTGACTGAAAGGACATGCAGATCCAGCCTGGCATGCGCCTTGCCGAAAGAATTTGCATGGTACATGAGAGGTGTCTACACAAACAAATGTTAATATGAAAATGGGATATCATTTCAAGTTTGAAGACTGACTTTGGCGTCCAGGAGGACTGCGAGGACCATCAAATCTACCCATTCCGCCGACTGGTGGAGGCCCACCGCCATTACTGTTCAGCGCAGTAGGAGGGGGGATATTCAGAGAGCTAGAGCTCATGTGTCGGTATTCTGAAGGCATCTTTGCAGAACCCTGACTGAGCATTATCTGAGAAAAGTTGTCGGGAA
Source organism: Hymenoscyphus repandus (assembly GCA_001414415.1). Lineage (NCBI taxonomy): Eukaryota > Fungi > Ascomycota > Leotiomycetes > Helotiales > Helotiaceae > Hymenoscyphus > Hymenoscyphus repandus. Next base: position 56,279 of record LLCE01000184.1, on the reverse strand, counting down.
GGTGAAAGCTGCGCTAGTAAAAGAGCAAAGGTGGTCGATATTTGATATCGCGACCCCGCGGCGAAGTGGGGGATGTCTTTCGTCGCGTGCGGACTCGACGGTGGAAGATAGTTTGTAGATCGAAACAAAGATGCAAGTCAGATAGAATCAATTGTGAGGAAGCGATGTTGTATCCAAACTGCGAGGCTGTTAGAATCAGCTGCACAGAGTGGAGAGGTTGTAAAGTTGGTTCGGTGAGATGTAGGAAGGCGGAGCTTTGAGGGTTCAGGTTCGAGTCGAAAGTCTGCAGTGCTGGTGCCGGTGCTGCTGCTGCTTTTTCTCGGGAGAACCACAAGCGCCGATTATTGAACGCTAGCCAAAAAGGGGCAAGCGTCCCTGTCAAAGTCGAGTCTTGTCCAGCACAGTGTGAATCCGGACTTCTTGTCGAAAACACAATAACGGACAACAAAATAGCACACGCAACACCACAAAAGAACAAAAGTATATCTTCAAAAGAACGATGTGGAAGAGTTTTATTTGGATTTGTTGTCCAGCTGTCGTGCGAGGAACCAGCAAAGTGGAGTGCACCCTGGAAGGTTATTGTTCAATGTTCACAGGCCAGCTCCCACGCACTATGGCGCAACCCTGCCAATAGCTGACTGTGAACAGTTAGGGGACCGAAAACCTGGAGCTTTGGGGGTGCACCAGCCTTCGACTTGTGCGGCTTTTCCGTCCTATCCCGATCTTCAATTCGCCTCTTCAACATGCGCTTCTCGCGTGTAACGACCAGGAGCTAGGGAAGTCGATGTTGACAAAGAAGATCCAACTCGATAGGGCTAGGAAGCACCTCGAAGAAGCAACAATTGATGATAACGCTTTCGAATAGCTATAAGCGATCAGTTCGGGGTGGATGCAATTGGACAAGACCGAGCACACCCACACTTTCTCCAATATGCAAGGCTCACAGATAATCTGCAACCTTGATGATCGAGGAAGGTCTCGTGACAGCAGAACGAGGTCGACAAATCACTAATCGAGATCGCTTTTTAAGAGAGCAGCACGAATCACGACGTGCATATCTTGGCGGATGAATAGAATCATGATCGTGGGATGATCGAGGGACAGCATATCGACCTTATCAAGTCTTTGGTGCGCAATGCAAAACACCATATCCGGACTGCAGTCTTGCTAGGTAGGCAGGCATGACCTACCTTGATCACGCACATCAACTTTGACTCTAACGTCTCGTAACAAGAGGGGCTGATTGTTTCTTAAAGGTCTCTTGTCTTTCTCTGGAAGACGCTCTCTCTGGCATGATTGGCTCCTGAGCCCATGATTATACAATATCCACGGCCACCGACACAGCCCAAAAGGCTCGGAGAACGGAGTCTGGATTCGGAGGCAACCGGTAAAATCAACTACAGCCCTTTCGAATGCATCATTTCACGTCTGATGCGGCTATCCAAAAACACCCACATCCAAACATGTCTTAAGCACGCAGCGAACCGAGGGTCCGATCCATGAGCTTAACTTTATTCTTACCAATCCTAAAGACCATCGAAGGGCGAAGGCATGGGAAAGCAGACAATTAGATGCCCATATTGAGTTGATAGAGCTCCAGGGTACACTGTCATCTGATAGATCGCTCGCATGTGAATGTTGGAAATACCGTCTGCGATTCAGCTAGCTACCCCACGTTTCTGACACCCCCCTCCACACCTTTTCGAGGCCTCCACGCCTCCAGGCTTGCAACAACGGACACCCAGATCCGATCAAACTTCAAAGCCACACGCGTCCGCCATTTGCATACAGTCAGCCACCACCTATATAAATTACAACTCTCGACCACACCTCCAACATCGTGAATACGAACCACAAACTCGGTCATCCGCCCCTCCTTATTACAGGAACCGCGTTTTGGGGTATCACATGTACGCAGCGGCTCCATCGTCAAGAGATGCTGGTTTCACCTTGTGTCGTACAGTGTTGCACGCGGACGCCTCTTCCTGGTCTTCCCGGACTCGGCTTGGAGACTAGAATACAGATGTGACGTTTTCTTGGAATTGAAATATTGTTAGGGTGTGGTGATGCTGAACTGCAATTATTAGCAGTTTCGCCAAGCACCTTTTCCAGGATGAGGTCTCTAGTGGGTTTACTCTCTAATCACCAATACTCATACCAGATATGTCAGTCACTTTCATTTGTCCCAAAATTGATTACAATTTAGAAATGATCTTGTGGTCGACCTGTCTTTCCACCTTCATGAATCTTATGGAGAATCGATATGTTTCCTCTACAGCACCATCAAACTCAGTCGTAGCCTCTACCTTAAAAATGCTACCTGCTAAGCTTTGCTCAGCAAGTTACGTAACAGAGAAAAGTATTCGTTACGATTGTGTCACTAATTCATATCCGCGAATCTCTTTTGATGCTGCTCGAGGGTGAAAAGGTCGATTGCGATTCGCCAATTGCTTCGTGTGCTTCATGCAACTGCAAACTACTTATAGAGGCATGTGGATATTCTCCAAACTTGGAGCAACTTGTAAAATTTGAATATATGCGGGCTAAATGGCAATAAAATGTCATTCAGACGTTTCCATTTAGTGCGAGTAATTTATATATACATCACACTAGTCTAAGCATTCTTATGCCAAATTGGGTTGTGTATATGAAAACATCAAGGTCATGTTCTGTAGAATCAGTCTAAATCATGTTCTATGAAATTATTCTCGAGGAATCTAATAAGACTTAATTCCTCCTAAGAATCACCTCTCAGTGGCCTATGTATCGGGGCCTAATAGACACATTTACTTTCTTACTTCGACGATGAACCCAAGTTACTGTAGGTATTGGTTGATACCTGATCAATTGCCTGATTGCAATATGAGCTTCCTCTATATATCAAATGAATTCAACTGAGAATAAACACCCCAACGAGAGCTCTGTTTTCCACCTGGAATGGCTACATTAGCAATCTAGTAGAATTATAGCACTTATGCGTTTTCTATAAACAATTTGCATTGGTTGCGATTGAGGACCAAGATGTCCCAGGGTCACGATCAATTTTGCGTCTCTAATCGAGCACAAGTGGAGATTTTGAAGGATTTAGGAAGATGAGGAGATTTCTTCGAAGCTCGTTGACGATTTCATTTCTTGATGGCGTCAATGATAAAGGCGTGTCTTCTCGGCCTTAAAACTTGGTCACGACTGGAAATGACCCTCTGAGCTTTGAATCAGATATAGCGCGCAGGCTGGGGATGGCGTTTTCTACTTGGGGGCAACACTTTCCCTTTTTGTTGCAGAGAATGGTAGATACAAAAGCATTTTAAATTCAGCATTTTATTTTGAAACCAATGCTGTACTAATTTACAAAATGGAGCGTAGGTGAGAATTCAAGCTGGATGAATGAAAACAAGTTCTCACATAACATATCGGATTCCCTATAAATTGAAAGGATATTGTTAGGTTTACACGCTGGTACAAGCATGCGAAGAAGATGAATAATATTTGGTACTTCTCTTACAATTATCGTCAACCTCTTATATAGTGTAGGCACTCAAGAGAAGGTCTGAAGATATATGCTACCAGCCAGAGTGACGGAGTAGAAAGAGGGGTAATAGATGATCGATCTTGCGAGCCTTGACCGCGAATCGTTCTAGCATTTATCTGTTTGAAACGGAGCTGAGCGTAGAACAAAAAATGGTACTCTCAATATACAGAGAGGTGTTGCGGGAGCAACCACTGGAATAATCACTCTCAATTTGTAGAGCTTTGGAACTGGGTTCAGGGAAGCAAGATGCGTATATGATTGAGGAACAAATCAGCCGATGAACATATAGTTTGCAGAAGCAAGAATATTTCAGCTCATTGCAGCTTCATACATAACGATTGCCAACGCTAGCGCAGGATACAATGGCAACCACAATAATCAACGTGAACTAGTAAGACTTCGTTTTCAGGAGATTGGAGGACAATTTGAGGCAGCCATACAATTTTCTTATTTGCATGTTTCAGCTTCAATATTTAGATTTTTTTTGGGCATGCCCTGACGAAAGCGCAATGATAATTAGTGGTAGTTTTGAGATCAACTTCTCAGTCATTGTTGAAGAGGTGGAATTGACCAGGAACATTTTCATTCGTCCGAGCTGAATCAGTGGCCTGAGGCATCAAAGGTAGGGTTTTGACCTGAGCATGGGTGGTTCGCGTAATCTTCCTTAGCGCCATTCTGGAATTTCGCGGCCGCATCTTCAATTTTGACGATCTGGGAAACGACTCCAGACCACGACAAAAGCATCGACAAATACCCTCACGATGCCTACCCATTTGAGCAAAACCCGCAAGCAGTACGTACTTTTCTCTCTTCTCTACCGAATCAATCAGCAGATAGTCCTCCATATCCTCGCCCGCACGCGCAGACCACCGCGACGAAATCGTCCACGAAATTTCTTTACGACCGACGAGGCAAGATTGGGACGAGCGATAGAGGAGGATTCGCAGCAGATCAAGAGGATAATTGCTAACGTGTGAAAAATTACAGCCGCGGTCATGTTTCCGCCGGTAAGGGACGTGTAGGAAAGCACCGCAAGCATCCCGGTGGTAGAGGTCTCGCTGGTGGACAACATCACCACCGAACAAACATGGACAAGTACCATCCAGGTTACTTCGGAAAGGTCGGTATGCGATACTTCCACAAGCAACAAAACCACTTCTGGAAGCCAGTCATCAACCTTGACAAGGTACGTCGATATATTTTAGTTTTTGGGATGGTGGGATGGTATGGACTGGAGATGTTGGAATTGGTGGAACGAAAACGAAGGATTGTGCCGTGGTGGAAGAGGATCATTATTGGCATCTATTAAGAGGGCGAAGTTGTTCATACGGCAGATTTACTAACATTGGAAATTACAGCTGTGGTCTCTCGTCCCAATCGAGAAGCGTGACGAATATATCTCCGGCTCCAAGAAAGACACCGTTCCCGTCCTCGATCTCCTTCCCCTCGGATACTCCAAAGTTCTCGGCAAAGGCAGAATCCCAGAAGTCCCATTAGTTGTTCGCGCGAGATGGTTCAGCAAGGAGGCAGAGCGAAAGATCACAGAGGCCGGTGGTGTCGTTGAGTTGGTTGCATGAAGCGTCGGAAATGGTTTTTTCTTCTTCTCAGGACATTGGGATGGGAATGTGCATGACTCCCAGACGGCTTGCTCGGGAATCGTGCATTACTTGTAGCATGAGAGGCTCGCGTCTAACCTATCGGAGTTACATGAATGAAAAGCACAAACCATGCTTCGGAAATGAAATACTGAGCTTGCGCGTTTCGAGGGATGTGACTAGATGTGGAATTCAAATCTGAGCAGCGCGACCTGACCTTTTGCATAACCGACTATAGATTTCTCCAAGATAAACGAAAGGATCTCTCCAAAGATGATTTAACTATCATAGCACGAGGGGTATTTTGGAAGCCATGATGATTAGGTTATGTTATTACTTCATTATGCTAATATGCAATAGTGGTATCTTGAAGTCACAAAATGCCAACAGCCACGCTAATATGTACATGAACACCACCAATGCCATGCAACCATTGCCCTGAACGCCCATGCCATGCAATCATTGGACCATCTCGATTTCATCATCGTACTCTGTTTCTTCTTCCTCATCTACTCTAAGAAAATCATGCATCAGTGCTTCTCTGGCACTAATACGCTTGTTTGGATCAAGCTCTAGGCATCGCTCTAGAAACTTCACTGCCAGAAGCTCTTCAGAACTTAGAGGAGATGCACCTCCGTCCTCGTTCCTCATCGTGGACCACAGGATGATTTTCTCTATTGTGAAACCTTGTTGTCCTATTGTTGGAATGGTGGTTTCCAGAACAGCGCCGTGAAGCTGTGCGCATTGCTTCATTCTCTTGACGCCATACATTGTGGCGATCTCAATCATCGCTTCGACATCATCTGCTGAGTTGAAGAACGGGAAACGTCTTGATAATATGGTAAGCAGAATCACTCCTGCTGACCAGATATCGATCTTAGTAGTTTGTTCGGTGCATTTGAAGAGGACTTCTGGAGCTCTGAAACCACGCGTACCAGCTCTGTTTGCGCGTCGCGAAGGCCGGGAATCGCTTTTAGGATAGCCACTAGATGGACCCATTGCAGCTGTAACACTATTATATAACCTCTTCCGACGAACATCTGGGTGCGAATGACAGAGGCACGGTTTAGTATCTGTACCCTCTCGTTCTGCTAACCCAAAATCTACCAAGACTCCTCGCTCATTCTCGACATCATAGAGGAAATTGGTTGGCTTGATATCTCGGTGCAAGATGCCCTTGTCATGAACGGCAGCCAAGGCAGTAAACAGCGAGCGAAAGTATGTTTTGACCTCGGGGATCAACATGTTCCTGAAGTAATCTCGGAAGTCTGTGTGTCTGAAGTATGGGAGTACGGCGATGACTTGATCGGTATTTCGACATGCCGTAATGAGTGGGCAGACGGAATCGCATCGCTCGAGGTCGTGAAGAAGCTCCAACTCGTTCAGAATACGGGCAGGGCTACTGGTAACGTAAATCTTCTTGATCGCAACATATTTGGGTTTTCGTTTCGTCTCTCCGTGCTGGTCTACATATTGCTTGAATCTTTTCAGATTCGGTGATTTCCAGGTAGATGCATTCTCCTTCTCCTCTAAATCCCAATCGTTCCGGTAGTGGTCATAATACAAGTCCTCCGCCTTGTATACTGTTGAGAATGTACCTAAGTCACGTTAATCTCTATTCATGTGTGGCTTGTGGCATGTATACCTTCGCCAATGCGATTTATCAATCGAAATCTCTCTTTTATACCACTGAAAGACTCTAAGAAATTGTCCATATCTTCACGCACAGCGGGATCAACAATCGTGTCGCTCTCTTCCGAATCGTAACATTCATCCAAAGCATCGTCATCATCATTCTCGTCTCGTGATTCGTCCATAGCTACCTCCTGTCCATCAACAGACTCGTCCTCGGTCAACGCATCATGGTGGATGTCGAACGGTGTCTTCACGCCCCGTGGACGAATTGTTGCCATTTTCGTCTCAAGAACTTTGCGTAGGCTTCTCTCAATGCAAGAAGAACCGAAAGATTGTAGTTTACTGTTGAGAAGTTGTCCAACTGGTTATTTTGTCGTTAGGTACATACCAGAGACACCCAAGTCGCGGGGTGTTGCAACTGTTGTTTGCTGTAAGGGGGCTAAGCCTATTTAGGTAACACGTCAACAACGCGTAACCCTGAGTGAAAGCAAAGCAAAGGCCTAAGTTTGCGACAACACCAACAACTCATTCAAAACCCATTCTGTTGATGTCCCTCCTACCGCAGCATACTCTGCGAGCCGTCTCGCTATCATGAATAACATCGAATTCGATATCAACGATGCCCTCAAACACTACATGAGCGATCCTGCATCAATCGCCACACCAGAAGCCGATTCCGACCTTGTCGATTGCGAAAATGACCCCGAGTCGCTCACCAATTCCCTTATAAACACCGTTCTTAATCCTATAGTAGACTCAGTAGCGGAGAACCCCGATGCTATACTGAGAAGCTCTACATTTGACTCCCTGCAGTTTCTATTAAAGTGAGCCCCAGTTCTCCTAGAGTCTGAACAGATCTACCCTTCACAGCCTGATTCTAAACTCTTAAAACTTTATAGGTCATCCTCCGCCATACCTACCCATGCCTTGAGCAAAATCCTCGATTTGGTTGTCTCGGGCTTATCTGCGGAGGCCAACACGATACACACTGATCCCGAAGCGTACGAACAAGAGCTTTCCCACCACAAGCAAGTGCTGGAAGTTTTCGGCTTCTTGCTACAATGGGTCATCGCGGCGGTCGAAACGAAAGCGGCCGAGAAATCAACTTCAGCACCGGCAGCGAGGGGCAGAGGTAAGGGTGTGAAATCGAAAGCAGCCGCTGGGAAAGACAAAGATGGAAACTGGGATTCTTCAGCCCAGCTGCAGACGGCACTTTCTACAATGTGTCTGGTGCTAAATTTGAAGCTCGAACTACCCAAGATCTTTCTAACAACTTCCGAAAGAGACACCTTCATTGGACTTCTTACCAGGCCGGTTTATATGATATTAGAGAACGAACAACGTATAAAGAATACGGCGATCCGGATGCACGCCTTCAAAGTTTTGTGCATAGCTATCAAGAACCATGGTCACGGATATGGTAAGTAGTGGGTTCTCTAAGCAGAATGAGACGAGGCTAAAATATCTTTAGCTGCGCAAATATCTATTGTGCAGAATTTGACCTACTTCGAACATCTGGCTGAACCAATGGCTGAATTTCTACACATTCTTGGGCAGGAATATCTCCATGAACAACTTGCCGATGAGATTCTACGGGAACTCAGCAACAAGGAGTTCAACAGTAACGATACCAGAGGACCGAAGTCTGTGTCTTCCTTTATCGTCAAGTTATCCGAGCTTGCGCCAAAGATGGTTATCAAACAAATGACGCTTCTAGCTAAACAATTAGATAGCGAGTCTTACGCTCTACGATGTGCACTGATTGAAGTTTGTGGGAACTTGTTGGCCTTTTTGAGTAAGCAAGAAGAACGCGGCGACAACCACAAATCCCAGTTGAATGCCTTCTTCGATGTCCTCGAGGAGCGCTTCTTAGACATCAACCCATATTGTAGATGCCGAACCATTCAAGTTTATGTTAAGTTGTGCGACCTGGAGCAGAAGTTCCCGAAAAGACGACAGAAAGCTGCCGAGCTTGCAGCAAGGAGTCTAGAGGACAAGAGTAGTAACGTCCGAAGGAATGCCATCAAGTTGCTTGGTTCCTTGATCAAGACTCATCCATTTAGCATCATGCATGGCTCTCAGCTCAACTTGAAAGAATGGAACACTAGACTTGACGCCGTTGATGCTGAATTGAATGCTCTCAAACCGCCTGCAGAGACTCCAGGTCTAGGTGACAAGACCGTCGATACCGCTCTCCTTGACGATGCCACTCAAATGGACGTAGACTCGCCACGGAAGCCGGCTGACATGACTGATGAAGAGAAGATCGCGCTTGTGAAAAAGGCCCAGGAAGAGGCAGCGACCTCAGAGGCTATGAATAAGTTGACCTTGACCAGGAGATATTATATTGAGGCTCTCAAATTTATCGAGGTCTTACATGGCGCTACCACTACTGTCTGCCAACTTCTCGGGTCCAAGAATAAGAGCGAGGTCATCGAGGCGATGGATTATTTCGAGATAGGAGATGCATATAATATCGAACAGAACAAACTAGGCATCAGAAGGATGCTGAGACTGATCTGGACGAAAGGCAACAGTGATGAAGGAAAGGGCATACAAAACCATCTTATTGAGTGTTACAAGCGTCTATTCTTCGAAGCTCCGGACTCTTACAACGCCAATGATGCCGCCAACTATATCGCCAGGAACATGATCAGTTTGACTTTTGGAGCCACGCCTGCAGAATTGACGTCTCTGGAACAGCTTCTGAGCACCATGATGAAAGCCAACCATATTTCAGAGATAGTGGTTTCGAAACTTTGGCAAGTCTATGGCGTTCAGAAGCGAGAGATCTCGAAAAGTCAACGAAGAGGGTCTATCATTGTTTTGGGAATGCTGGCCACAGCAAAACCTGAGATTGTGGTTGGTGAAATGGAGGTCATGTTACGAGTTGGCCTTGGAGGCTTAGGTCGATCTGACTTACAACTAGCCAAATACACTTGCATTGCTCTACGACGAATCAACCCTACTGGACGACAGGCGAAGGAGGCAAAGGTTCAAACCTCGAAGCTTACCAATGACCATGCCATTCTGGGCAAGCTTGCTGCAATAATCGAAGTTGAATCTGACAACAAAGAATGGTATGGAGTCGCTGAGCAAGCGATCAGCGCCATATATACGCTTTCCAAACACCCAGATACACTCTGCTCTGAGATCTTGAGAAGAAAGACTCGGCATGTCTTCCAGCAAAGAATTGCTAAGACACCCGAGCCAGAAGAGGTTGAGGAGCCTTCACAACTGATGTCACCAGTGTCAAACCCGCCAGATGAGTTAGAGGCTCCACCCAAAGCTGCCGAACCTGAGGAGAAAAAGTTAAAAGGGTCTGTCGCTTTATCTCAGCTACTTTTCATCGTTGGTCATGTCGCTATCAAGCAAATAGTTCACCTTGAATTATGCGAGCTTGACTTCAAACGCCGGAAGGCAGAAGCAGAAAAGAGCAAGCCAGTGGAAAATTCAGCCGCCGACAAAGCGGCAAAGGAAGCCGCAGATGATCTAGACATGATTGGAGGTACCACTGAGGACGACTTTACAGAGGCAATGGCGCATATTCGTGAACGTGAGCTGCTGTATGGTGAGAATTCTCTCTTGTCAAACTTTGGTCCTCTGGTCTCCGAGATATGTTCGAACAACACGACATACAAGGATCGAAATCTTCAAGCCGCTGCGACTCTATGCCTAGCCAAACTTATGTGTGTGAGCTCAGAGTATTGCGAAGCGAATCTACCTCTGCTCATCACCATCCTCGAGCGATCTCAAGATCCTATCACAAGGTCAAATGTGGTCATTGCACTTGGAGACATGGCAGTCTGCTTCAACCATCTTATTGATGAGAACACCGACTTCCTTTACCGTCGACTCAACGATAAGGATGCAAGTGTGAAGAGAACTTGCTTGATGACGCTCACTTTCCTTATTCTTGCTGGACAAGTCAAGGTCAAGGGCCAGCTTGGTGAGATGGCTAAGTGCTTGGAGGACGATGACAAACGGATCGCCGATCTTAGCCGAATGTTTTTCACCGAGTTGAGCACGAAGGATAATGCTGTGTACAACCACTTCGTCGACATGTTCAGCTTATTATCTGCCGAGAAGGAGCTTGAGGAGGATTCTCTAAAGAAGATAATCAAGTTCTTGGCTGGATTTATTGAGAAGGTAAGTCTTTCATTTCTGAGACTTCTGAGATGTGTGCTAATTTCGTATAGGATAAACATGCCAAGCAACTTGCTGACAAATTGGCTGCAAGATTGCCCAGATGTGAGACTGAGAGACAGTGGAACGATGTTGCCTACGCTCTCAGTCTACTACAGCACAAGAACGAGGAGATCACCAAGGTCGTCACAGCTGGCTTCAAGATTGTTCAGGTTGATGCTTAAGTAGTTTACCGGGCTATGTTATATTTAATGGATGCATGGATGGCTTGGGACTCGGCCGGCTGGTATGGATAACCCTTGCATGGATGGCGTTGGTGCAATATTTAGTAATGTCTTGATGAATGAATGTGCCTCAACCGACCCCTTCAGTCTCCGCTCACTTTGAAGCTCGTTCCCTGTATATGGTACTCTTGGATACCTAGAAATCGCTGGAGCTATGATTGGTGCTGCTTGTTTCTGCGGGAGAATATGAGCGCACAATCAAAAGCGAGAAGGTAGGCAGATTTCTACTTTATGAAAACAATAGTTCTTCTATACCCAGTACCGATTCTAGAATTTTAGCAAACGCGATGCTACCAGTATCTTCACACTTTCATATCTGGGTATTCTGAACTGGCTATGCACTACAAGCCAATATCAAATAGCTTCAAATTGGCCTACGCTCGAAAGTCTTCAAAAAGAACTAAAGAGACTGTTTGTGGGCGGGTATAGATAGACCCGTTGACTAATTATGAAGTAGCAAGTATATGCATGCTAATAAAGCCCATGTCTTTCAGAAGAGAAATTTCATCACAGGCATATTGTCTCTCATTTCTTGCCGACAGTCTTCTAAGAGGTGAATGGATTTTATAATCTATGGTCGTTAGACTACCAAACCAAACCATACACACTTGATTCTAGAAAATTATACTGTCGCAGAATGTTGTCGACAATACAGTTCATTGTCGAAAGTTCCATTTGACAAAATGTAGAAAACTTGAATGAGACGCTCTTTATACAAGTAAAACACCTATGTAACCAAATTTGAACTTTTGCTTTTATTGGGAGAATTTAGTTTTCGGCGTGAATCAGCGGTTAATACTACCTGACGACTGACACTACGTGGGTTTATTGTCAAATTTTTTTTATCAGATCTCCCCTCCCTTACAGTCAACCACACACGTCGCTGACTCTACTTTTTTCGGAAACCCGGGACTGAACTCTGTGTTCAACTTCTGTTTTCCTAATATTATAACCACGTATCGTTTAATACTTTCTTCTCTTTACTTCCTTGGCAGGTTGATTCTTGGTTTCTTCTCGAATCTCTTCTGTTACTTCTAGCAATAGTCTAGATTTATGTTACAAATAACTGCTTCAAAACTGCCATAGTTTCATCCGGTATCGAAATCGCGGAAAACTCACCCAAAATTTTCAATCTTAATGCCTTGAAATGCTGTGGCGTTTTGGAGTTGTATTTACATATCAAATATATCAATAATCCTACACTGTTTTTGCTATGTGTTTTTAGGTATCTTGAAGGTATATTTAAGCATTCCAATATATTTGGCTACATCGAAAAATATAACTTTTAACCACAAAATAAAAAAAATGCTACAACTCAGAAAAGATTTCAATCACGCGAAACACACCCAAAGTGCCGATCTAGACGTGAAACATTTATGTAGCATTATTGATATATTTACTAAAGTTTTGTAGTATATTTAATCCTATTCGTTAAGTTAAGATATAAAATTTGTCAAATGAAGGTTTGTGTCTCAAGTAGGAAAGTCGATGTAAGATCCATTAATAATAAAATTACTACTTCCTTTATTTGCGAAAGAGAAATAGCAAGTAAGCCGTCCTACATTATAATGAAATCCCGTAATTATACACCCTTTTATTAAAAGTGATTACTTGGTTCATCTTTATAACTGAAGTGCATCAAAGGTTTGTCCAAAACATAATACCCAAATAACAACACTTATTTTCTAACAAGTATAGAGATATCGTTTGTTTACATTATTAAATGTTAGAATGGGCGTGTTATAAACTCACATATGAACCCCACTTCACAACCAGGAGACAAGTTCTAGCCTTACACTTGGTTTACTAGCATTTCAAGCCCACTAACATTTACTCTCAATACCAGTCCAGTAAAGTTAGGTCGGCTTTGAAAATATATCTGGCCCATCTGCATCGTCTTACACCACAAATTGAGAACAGGCATGAACTTATCTGCTACAAAGAGTTCAATTCACAGTTTCACTCAAAGAAATAAACCGTAATCTTCAGCTCTCTTCAAGAACACAAAAGAAAAAATTAGATCCGTGAATGATTTCCTGTTGCAAGGGAAGCAGCAGCACACAAGAGTTCGACAGCAAATCCGAGACAATAACCGTGGGGAGTGGGTTGTCGGGAACTTGCCACAGTCAGCTAATGAGGAAGTTATTCAGTGAGTGAGCACATGAGAGCGTCTAGAAAACGAGGAGTCTTGTCGCATGGCACACCTTTGGGAATGTATTTCCAGCTACTTAACACCGGCCATGGTTTAATAAGTGCTAGCAGGGCACTATATCATATTTCTGTCATTAAAATCCACCTTTTCATTTCCATCTCAGAATCTAAACTTGTAGTGGTCCTAAAATCTCCTTCTAATACCTGTTCAGACCATGCCTCTATCCCTCTATAGCTCGACGTGAGTGTACTCACATATGTTCACTCTCCCACGCGAAATTAAACCTTAAACCATGCAATGTAACGCAAACTAATCATTTCACCCTATTATATTTTCAGGAAACCCAATCCTAGAGTGCAAGATTATAGGTATTTTCTCTGCATATACTGTAGAGGCTGTTACGCATAAACCCTAAATATTAATGTCTTATCAAGTGCAAGAGAAAATAATTGATTTTCTCGGCTTTCCTAGATAATTGTTCTTAATCTTTAGATGCTAGAAGTTTTCGATCGGTTCTCCTATACACTAGAAGAGATTCAAAATCTATCGTACGTAGAGCCAATACCTAAACTCTTAGATTTAGACAATCAGCTGTCACCGCCAGGAAACTATACTGTCACATATAGTCAAGATAGTCAATGTTTGGCCTTTCAACCTCACTTCACTTCACTCCAGATGGTTAGGTTAAAGCATCACATCGTGTATGGATATAATTCGTTTTATCTAGCATATCTTACTTGGGATTCTGCACCACTACCAAGCAAAGTTTCGCCTTTCTTTGCACCTTAAGCTCAACTCACTCATGAAGGTATCCTAACCTTAGTTGGAACCTTAAAAACGCTAATACAATGCAATGCAAGATCTGCTCATTCGGATATATGACCGCTCCTTTCTCCATGCAACGCTAATAAAAATAGCAAAAAACCAACATAGCGCACGCAACTCACGGGTTATTTTTATGTACAGCCTATCCACTTTCCCTCTCTGCTCCTTCCTAAACCTGGCCACTTCGACCATTCGCACTTTTTCAGCGGATTTCTCTTGAGGTGCACTTCGATGGCAGTGTATGATAGGTGCCCAGCCATTATCACTTGAAGGCCGCCTAAGAAGCTCGCGATTGAATTCCTGCTGCTAGTTCCTTCCTCATTGCTGACTTGCTATACTTCGTTGGTAATGTGAAGCTAGGGCCCCATCCAACTTCGCTAGAGGACTCGTCATCGACCGGGCGAGGAGAACGTAAAACTTCCGCAGGGATGTCATCGTCGGACGAATCTACATAAACAGCTCTCTTTCCTTTCTTTTTAGTCTGGGGTTTGGCAGCCCCTTGAGCTCGACGACGCGGCTTTGGTTTGGGAGTAGGCTGGACGGCTTGAATAAGCTGTAAAGTATGCTCACGCTCCTTATGAGTGTTGAAGTAATGGGCAACATCATAATTAACAACCTTGTTGCGGTTCCGTAAATTGCGACGCCTAGGCTCTGATACAGGTGGTGCAACCTCCGGACGCGGGTTATTTCGAGGAGATGTTGCAAATTTTGGTGACGAGACTTCAATCGATGATCTTGAAGAGGAATTTCCTTCTTGAGAATCATCAACCAATAATTGTTTACGAGAATTTGACCCTCGAGGCACAGCAGAACCTCCAGATGTACTTTGATCTGAGTCATCAGGGACTAAGCGACAAAGCGATGGGCGGAAAGGGACTCTCGGAATCGAGGTCGCTTGCTCAACTTCATGGTCATCCCACTCAGCCTCTTCGTCTTCCGCATCATAGCCCATCTCGACATCGGTTTGAGCGTCCGGTTCTTGACCGCGATGCTGTGGGGCGTCTTCAAGTATATTTGCTTCCTGATTACTATCAAGCCGCTCTCCGAGCAAAGTTACAGAGTGCAACCCAACGTTTGGCTCTTCTACTTCCTGCATTTCAAGTGCATCAACAAATTGCTCAGAGACAGAACTTTCCGTGGATGCCCGGTAGTGAGAGTCGACAGTACGACGTCCAAATGGCAGTGAAGCCTTGACCATCTTGACCATTGTGGAATCCTCACTCTCGGTCCTAGTAATCACTGGGCTCTCAACGTGATGTGAACATCGACCTTTTTCTTTCTCATATGCGAAAGCGTGTGATTCTCCAACCACCAAATTGGCATGCTCAATATTGAGGTTATGTATATGGCGTTGAGATACCATTAGATCTATATGAAGATGTTGTTCGTTATCAGTTTCAAATTCCTCAGTATGAGATCGCTGTTGGAGATGGCCTTGTTCATGAGTGATAGCCATTTCCAGGTCCTGGTTGTGCTCATCTCCAAATAAAGAAGTGTTTACCTCTTCTAATTTGACATTCTTGACCGATTCGGTGGACTCCAGTTTAGACTCATGTTCAGACTCCTGTTTAGACTTCTGTTCAAGCAAGGACGGAAATATCATGCCGGTGACACTGAGGCCCTTGGCTCTTCCCCTAAGTTGTGGATGTGTTGGAGGGGCCTGGGTGTCACGGTGCTTTTCCCGAATGAGGACAGCAGGACCAACATCGACATCATCAAGACTAGAGTCTTGTTTATAATCCCTCTCAATGACGGAAGAAGGGCTCGCGGGGTGGGGATCATTGTCATTATCAGTTGATGGATTGGCACGGAGGGCCCGCTCGCTCGCAGGCAGCGAAAAGTGGTTCGAAGCATCGAGGCAAGAGCTAAGGGCAAGACCTGACTCTAGGATATGTTGCTGTTTTGAAAGAGAGTTATTATTCACTTGCATGATTCCCTCATGCTGCTCATGGTAAGCCTCGGTAGCCATCGGATCAGCATTGGACGCGGTGGAATCAAGCAGCATTTCTTCCTCGCTATCGTCGCTACGGGGCATTTCCCCCTCCTCTCCACAACTTGAAGATGCGTTGATCGCGCGTTCGTTACGTACTGGAATCACGACTTGTAATATGTGACTCTTTGGGATTTCCAAGTCGAATAGATCTTCTTGAGACAAGTCCAAGTCAACTGTCTCTCCGAGGGCATCACTGCCAAGGTGAAGCTCGCCATTGCTGCTATCTAGTCCTCCAACCTTGTCAAGAACATGGCCAGCTAAGGTTTCGTGACCATTTATTCTTGAATTTGTGACCTCATTCGAGCCACTGGGGAGTAACAAGTCATTATTGGCGTCTTGATCGATTACTTCTACTTCGCCCACATCGATGCATGATTGAGTATCGCTAAATACCGGCGAGAATGTATCTCTATAGCGACCCTGAGATGACAGTGAAACAGCCGGAGTTGATCTGAGAATCTGTTTTGGATCTTTCGAGGTAAGAGATGTTGCATCGGGGAGGAGAGAATCGATAGCCAATGTAAGCTTGCGAGCTACTGCTTCATTCCGGCCCTCTTCTTGGTTGATATGTTTGAATTTGCTCGAACTCTCCTCTGCCAATTCTATATACGCTTTGTCAGCCACAGAGTCTTGGCCGTCCTCAAAGCCATTCCATTCATCATTGTAAACCTTGATGGTACCTTCGCGCCCCTTGCTCTTGCTACGAAGACCACGCAACCAATGCTGATCATCGCTATCTTCAACTTGTGGGTCAGCTAATTCTCCTGCTTCGTTACTAGCTTCATCCTGCGAAGTAAGAGGCTCGAAACCGCTATCGTGCATCGCTGCTATCAGATCATTGCGTAAACGGCGTTTCTGGCGAGGATTGATCCTGGGACTCTCCATTATTGTCTGCAAGGCTTTGGTAACGGATGCATCTAGATAAATAGCTAATTTATCTCTATTATTCTCCGGCGTCAAGGTTTGATTTGGAATGGAATTGGCTTGGCGTGTAGGAAGGTTGGTCTGCACTATTAGATCTGGTTAGCTGGCTCAACTTCTCTATCTGGAATGTAGGAAAATTCGGCGCCTTACTCACTGGTATCCGCGGGTCCTTGATGATCAACACCATCAGCCAAGTCTCCCTTCAGATCCTCATCTCCGACTGCCTTTGACTTTCTTTTCTTCTTCCTTTGTGAAAGCTGTGGCATTTCCTCGTTGCCTTCCAGGTTTATTTCGGACTTGTTCTTTTTCTTTTTTTTCTGAGAAAGCTGGGGCGTCTCCTGGTTGCTTTCTGGGGGTACTTCGGACCTCTTCTTTTTCTTCCTTCTCTGTTCACTTGGGGCTCCTTCATCTGGTACCTCTTGGGCATCGACGGGATTATTGATTTCAGTGTCATCGCCTGCTTGAAGAGAGACATCGCCATTTGAATTGGGTGAATGGTCGGAGCCATTATCATCAGAGTCATCCTGAACATATTTCGATGAAGTGGGATGTGGATTTTTAGAAAGAGAGTTGCGCTTTACTTTGCGCCGGATTGGTCGGATGTACTCGTGATCCTTGAACTGGTCTGGAATCTCAGGTTCGGAGGCCTCAAAAGCATCTATCAGAACATCTAGAACTTCCCGTAATGGCATATGTTCGCTTCCGGGTACCTTCTCGCGAAGCTTTCGAAAACATGTTGAGTGAGCTAACGATCTTACGTTTCGTTCGGTCGAAGTTTCGATAGCACCAATGACCCTATCCCATGGGATCTTAGATTCTGTGCCGGCTTCTGTTACACGAATTGCATATAGCATCTGTAGTATTTCCGGTGCTTGGAGATCTTGAGCAATCCTTTTTGCATTTTCGACATGACCTCTGCCCTGTCTGCTTGAAGGAGTATTTTCATGCAAGGTCTCCCCATCCTCGGCTGCACGAGCTTGCAACTGTTTCCATTTTGCGAGGCATTTGGGAAAGCTCCTAGTGCGCCCCATCTTGTCACTGACAGTTTGCCAATGGATTAGCTCCTCGTCAGTTTGCCCTTGCGCTTTCTTGGCAAATTCCTTGTTAGAATGTCGGAGGTCTTGAATGTGCTTTATACAGTCCGCTACTGCATCCCTCAACTTCAGCTCCTCCGCCAGAGTCCATCGGACCATGCCTCTAAGGCCGACTAACTTATTTCCATTGACTAGAACCTGCTTCCAACGAGTCTTGATGGAATCAGGTGGGCGATTGATGAGTCCACTGAGTTTTGCCCATTGATTCGGAAATGATTCGTAAAGATCACGAAGTTCCTCGTCCTCCTCTACTGACCACGGGCCCCTGTTGAAATTGTGGTGCCTACCACGAACAATTCTTCTCAACTTGGTGGTGTTCGTCAGGTGTGGGACTGCTTCGGGGAAAATATTCCAGAACTCTTTCTGCACGTCGCTCATATCTTTTTGTGGTTCCCATATGAGTCCGTTGATATCGAATTGAGACATTCCATGTGCTTCTCGAAAGATTTCAATAGCTCTGTCTATGGCTTCCAAGTCCGCCACAGGAGTCTTACTAGCATTGCCTGGAGTCGAGGCTGGCCTGGCAGAGTCTTGTGGAGTCTCAGAGGGATACACGACGGAAAAGGACGGCTCGGTCGCAGGAATTTTGGAATTCCTAACTGAGGAAGGGGTGGCATGGCTCGACTGCTTAACGGGAAATTTTCGTTGAGATATATTCGGAGGAGAAAATGAATTACGAGATTGCTCTTTGAGTCTCGTTTGCGAGTGGTCAGGCGCATTTGATGACTGGCTAGACGATATCTTAGGCATCATGGTCGGTGTCTTTGCCTTAGATTTCTTTGTGGGGGTTGATAGTGCTCGAGAAACAACTTCACGATTGTTAGTGAGAGGGAGAGCCGACGATGCGAAGAAAGGGGAAATCATTGAGCTTTCGGCTGGAGTGGTGTTCAATGGGGTGTCAGATGGAAGTATACCTAATTCCGAGCCATGCTGTACTTCATGGTCATTGATATCGTCTGCATGTGATGCCTGTGTTTCACCAACGCTTAGCAAGTTCTTGTTGCGAGACAATTCTCTGTCCTTGCGCGCTCGTTTCTTTTGTTTTTTAGTGAGAGCTGGAGCTTTCACAGGGGCCGGCTGGCGTTGGCCGAGCGCGTCGTTGAGAGTGGAGGTAAATATGGCCTCTGAATCGGGTTCTGTTACTGGAGCCGCAAGATCTTCTTCTTCCCTCCTTACACCCTCAGCTTTGTCGAGACTCAGCGGTGTAGCAGCTACTTGGACATCATCGTGTGTAGAATCGAGATGTTGGAGATGACGAATGGCAGAGCCTTCTCGAGCAATACTATTTCCAGATTTGCGGAACTTCTTTGACTTCACCGGAGCTTCCTCGTTGTCAACTTCCCCGTCGCCCTTTCGATGATTGCTGTTGACCTCCAGATCCTCGGTCTCTGCCCTAACATCTTCGTCTGTTGATTTGTTCTTTCGTGTCCTCTTCTTTTTCGAAGTTACTAGAGCTCTTTCGGCACGACTGTCTAGGTGTGAGGTCTCGCGATTAAAATCATTTCCGGTGAAAACGTCCTGGATAGAAATGTCTCCGACGACTAAGGGTTTCCCTGATTTTTTCCGCTTCTTGGACTTTGTAATCGCCTGGTCCCCAATCTCGATCTGGCTATCCTTGACAGCACCTTCGCCTCCAGCCTCACCAGCGTTCAAAACCTGCGTTATCATAGGAAGGGTCGGGTTTTGTTGATCTTCCTGTGGATGGCCTCGAGACTTCCGCTTTTTCTTCTGCCGTGATCTAACTCCACCCTCGTGCCTAACGTCATCTTCCAAATCCGCACCCCAATCCAGCCTCCCAGCCACAGATCGCTGGTATCCAGTCTCGCCCTCAAGCGTGCTCTTCCGCTTCTTTTTCTTCTTGGGATGTGCAGGTGTGGCATCATTGGTATCTCCGTCGTCAACATGGGAGGAATGGTGTTGATTTTGTGCAAATGCCTCATCGTTGTGTACCTTCATATCTTTGCCCAGGGAGCTTCGTCTCTCCTCCCGCTTGCGCTTTTTGCTCTTGTGTACCTGGTTGACATGTTGGCTGGCCGGCGACGAGGTGGGCAGAGATTGAGAGGTGCCCATAACGAGGTTCTTGAGGGTAGAAATCATGTTTGCGAAATCAACAATTCATTCCACGATTCCCCTCACCTACGGGCCCGTCGCGCCCGAACGTTTGCCTGGAGTTGTGGTCATTCGCGAAAACTCAAGTGACACCAAGACTTTTGATGAGTGGTCGTCAAAGAAAGGGAAATCCTGTACGGATGCGGAGATTGCTAGCATGAATGGTCATGCGAGACTGTCGCGGCGTTAAGTCAAAATTGAGATCAAATATTTCGTGGAAGACGCGACTTTCTAGAGCATGGGTAAGTGCGTTGTCCAAGCGTCGCGATGTTTGATCACGTGACTGACAACTCGATCTGAGTTGAACCGTGCGCCGTTTCCTACGGCATCAAGTCAACATCAGTCCTCGACCTCGCAATCGACGTCAAGAAAGCTCTGCACATATAAGTTTCCTAGCTCGTCAGAAACCCCAGGTGTTCACGAGCATGTAACTACATCAAATACATAAGTCTAAAAAGATCGTCACTTTTCTTGCTTCAAAGGTAACTCCCTAGGTCGGATATTGCCAGCTTGCATATGAAATCTGACAAACCCACGCCCTTCGGTACGAAACATGACCTAGTGTCATTTTCTGTCGTACTAATAATTACGGTCTGCAACATCAACAATCGAGGTATATATACAAGCCTCGAATTAAGTTGAGAATTCAAGATCAGACGAATCTTTAATCTCGACCTTCATTTTACATCTTCACTTCGCAAATAAGGCAACTTACTAACTAGGTAATCGAAAATGGATGCTACATGGGACTCAAGCTGCCTCATAGCTTCCACTAATGATATTGATTACATGACGAGCTTAGGGCTCGAATCAAACCTGAAAACAGCTGCTACGGAGAAAGTCTTTTATTACCATCGAGGGCTTAAAGATACGAACCTGCAAAAGCCAATTCTGGTTATGCTTCATGGATACCCTCAAACGTGAGCTTTCCATGTCAGTTGTCTCGTATATTGCTGATAATTAGATAGGAACTTCATGTAGGTCATACTTCAATGCTATTTTCTATATATAAGCTTCCGAACAATTAGATTGATTGATGATGCTCAGGTGGAGACATGTGAGCATCAACCTTCCTTGTTCCGTCACAAAAACACTAACATTCCTCCAGATAATCCCCCTCCTCCCAAGAGACATCCCTCTTTTCATCCCCGACGTGCGTCAACCTCCTCACCTTTCACTCACCTCACCATCCCATCTAATACTCCCCAGCTCCCAGGCTACGGCCGCTCCTCCCCCCTCCACATCTCTCACACCAAATCCGCCCTCGGCACCGCCCTCCTGTCAACCCTCCATACCCTTCTCTCCCAATCCCAAACTCCCTCTCCCCACCCCATAATCCTCGTGGGCCACGACCGCGGTGCCCGCGTCGGCCACCGCCTCACCATCACCCCCTCCCCCCATTTCACCCTTCTTGGCACCATCCTCCTCGACATAATCCCCGGGCCCTCCCAATGGACCAAAGCCTCCACACCCTCCGCCTCCGTCGGGTTCTGGCACTGGTCATTCCTCCCTAACATCGACCTCGCCACGAGAATGATCAGCGCGTTTGGCGCGGAGAATTGGATTGAGACGAACCTCACAGCATGGTCTGGTACGAATGAAGCTGGGCTGAAGAGTCTGAGGAGCGAGGACGCGGAGAGGGTGTATGCGAATTCATTTACTTATCCACATACGATCCGTGCTTCTTGTGATGATTATCGTGCTAGTGCTTTCGAGGAGATTGATGAGCATGAAAGCGATCAGAAGCAGGGAAGGAAGATGGAGGGGGATGTGTTGATCTTGTACTCCTCCGCATTCCTGGTAAGCAGGGGTAAGATTGAAGTCTGGGAAGACTGGATGGGAAAGGAAGGAAGGTTAGAGACGAAAGGACTAGGCAATGGCGTCGGCCATTTCCTGGCTGAGGAAGCACCTGCAGAGACGGCCGAGGCTGTCACAAACTTTTACTCAAAGCATTCATAAGCTGTTATAGCGATTCCCCCAACTAGTACGAATAACCATTCCCACACCGAACCCTAAAACCCATAAGACTCCCTAACCACCCCCTTTTACACCGTAGCTCCCACACCTCTGAACTACCAATCCTTCGGCTCAGGGGCTATCCGACACTTCTTAGTTGAATATATCTACCTTCTATAACACGCCGAGGTCTTATTCTATCATTATCCTACTAAAGATACAGGGACTAAATTAGAGGAGTCGAGTACTAAGCCTAGTATATAGAAACGAACTTGTACCTCTTCCTAGAGATATAAGATGACTATCCCTCTAGGTACTCTAGATGCTACAAGATATGATCAGTTACAAGTCTACAAAGAACAGATAAAATATAGAGTTAAATTTTAAAATATAGCCGTTAAGTACTTTTTATCTCTTAGGTAATTGGCCCTATTATAAGCAAGAATACTACTATCTGTACTATTTTTTACTCTCTTCCGAAGTCCTATTATCTCCCTTTAACTTCTCCGGCCCTCGTCTAGACAATGCTCCCCGTTTGAGAAGGTTATCTGACTACTATCTACACTCTTCTCGTTAAATATCTTATCAGAAGTCCTGTCACCCTTCCTAATTCTCTGATCGTTTGACTAACGATCGCCCCTTATGTATACACATCTGAAGAGAGCCCATTTCACCATATCTACAAAGATTCCAGATCATTTCGACCTCCTTTAAAACGCCTTGGAACCCTCCCCTCAACGCCAGAAACCTTTAATCAAACTTCTTCCCAGGCAAAGGCGCGACCCTCGGCCTCTCAAACTCCCTCCACCCCCCTTCCTCCCTCCCCTCCCTCTCCTTCCGACTTTTAGCAATCAGCCGTTTCCTCTCCTCCTCCATCGCCTCCTCCATGTCCTCCTCCTTGCTCTTCCGCTTGTTCTTCTTGATATTAAGCGGTAGAGGCGCAGCAGAATCCCGGATCGCATCACCGGATTTGATATCGATGATCGCGAAACCTAGGGTCGCAAGACTCGTCTCGACATCGACCTCTCCATCCTTGGGTTGAGAGGAAGGCGCCAAAGAGGGGGGGAAAGAAGGGGTTTTCGGAGTCTTTGGTGTGCGGGGTAGACGTGCGAAGGAGCGGCGGGGTTTGATCTCCTTTTCGGCTTCGGCGAGTGGGACTTGGTTCTCGGGCGTGAGTGTATTCTCACTCTTGGCGTTCGAAGTCCACGTTCGTGCGCGGGAGCTCTTGTCGACTTGACCGAATGATTTCTGCTTGCGGAGGCGGTTTGTGTGTGGTGTGGTGCTTTCGGAAGAGCTGCGGCCATGAACCTGTGCTGATGCCGCTCTGGATTGAGGCTGCGGCCCTCGGTTGACAGTGCTGGCTTTTCGTCTTAAGATGAAATCACCGAAACTCTTCTTCTTTTTAATGACGTTCTGCGTCTGCTCTGGTGCTGGCTCTGATGATTGGAATGGGTGGCTGAGAAATGCGAAACCGCGACCTTTCTTTGAGGATGCGATGGCTGAGGAAACAGGACTCTCATCTGAGGTGCTTCTGATCTTTGTGAACACCTCATTGACAGGTGGTAATGTGCTGCCCTCAGACCGTTTACGTGCGTGTATCTCAGGATCGGCCAGAGCGTTGGAGTGGCTAGGTGAGTATTTCTCGTGTGATGCTTTGGTGGATGATGGTGGGATGACGATTGCCAGAGGCATTGTCTTGGAAAAATTGCGAGGTTTAGAGGTCGTAGAAGGTATGATGGTCTCTGTGCTAGTCTTGGTAGAGGCGCTCGCTGCACATTGGCGGGGGTTGGCGTAAGGGGAATTCTTGTGTGGATCATATGCAATCTGCGGGACAGGTGGAGGCTCAAAGATGCTGTCTGCTTCAAATAGATTGCTGGTTCTTCTAGCTGGTGTGCTTTTACCTCTTGAGCTGTCATGAGTAGCGGTGGGGCTTTTTGGGATGGTAAAGGACAGTGGCCGGCCATCCAAGCTCGTATTCGCACTGCTGGCAGTCAATGGACGATCGCTGAAAGAAGATTGAGCTGCGCTGATGGTTCTGGAGTGACTGGAGGACGTATCGCGAAAGAATTCAAGACCATCAACCGCTTTAGCTTCCTTGATCATGCTGTCTGCTAATGTGATGAACCCTTCGAGATGATTCCTAGTCTCAGGCCAACTGTGCTTCGTTTTGGGATCTAAAAGCTTCTCGACGAACTCTTTGACAATTCCAGTCCCCTTGGATTCGACTGCCAGGATGTGGCGGTAAAACGTAGTGCGATATTTGTGAAGGGTCTTGATGTCGATTTTGTCATTTGGCATTTCCTTCATACTTGGTGGGAACAACGTGTTTAACATCGCCAAAACATTCGGCTTGTAGAAAGGTTCTGATTGAAGCTCATGAACCATAGTCTTTGTGAGAGTCAGTACACGTTCATATCAGATAGAGAGAATTACCAACCCAAATGCGAAGATCGATGAAAACAGCGGCGTAGGAAGACTCAACAGCTAACTCTTGCTTTTGGACCGTGGACACCCACCGGTACGCCTCTGGTTCTTCCATGAGAATAGTTTTCCAGTTTGCTTTCGAGATCCCAAGTCTCAAAGCAGCTTCGCGCAGGGCATTCCTTCGCGTGCACTCCAGATCGCGAAGATAGTCCAGACAAGTGAGAGCTTGACTGAAATCGACATCCTTGTAATTCTGCTTGAAGACCTTGTTCAAACAAATATTTTCAACGAACTGTGTCGGGAGCCCTTCAATACGCCGACCAAGCTTCTCTGTCTCCATGTCAATGTCAAATAACAACTGATGATTGGCGTCCATGAATTTGTCAAATTTACAGAGGTCAGCTGCTTCATCCGTCTTTGCTTCAGTGCTTCCATCATTTCCCGCCGAGCCTTTCTGTAGTGAGGTGAGAAACTCAATTACAAGCTTGCCATTAGGCTCATATTGCCACCATTTGTTCGCCTGCTTGAGCGTAGGTAGCTGGTGGCCTTTTGAAGGGTCATCAGATATAATTCACAAAAGGGATCTGTGGAAATTCTTACCAGCATTGAACGTGAACATTATTCGGAGTGGAAGCTCTGTCGACACTCGATTCTCCAAAATATGATGCAGGATCCAAGGAAAGGATGAGGTGTGTTTCTCTGTCAGAGACTCTGGGGTTGGTGATTGCGATGTCGCCGTGTCAATAGAGCCGGCCGCGCTTTTCGCGTCTTTCGCTTCTTTCGCGTCCATGATAGAGCCATCACTCGACATTTTAGTCCGAGGAAGAAGCTCTTATCGCACCAACAAAACCCGATAACGAAAAGCTGCTCAACCAACAGCTTCAAAATTAAGTTTGCCAATCCAATTGTCTCCCTCTCTACTAGTCCCTTCAATGATTGCACTGGAGATCCCCTTTAGATTTGAGAACTCTCTGGAGAACAATGAAACGAGTTCACCAACACCTCTTTCCGAACAGGGACTTCGAGGTTCGAGGATCCTAAGATCCTAATAAGGCTTTTCTCTGGCAGTTTCATGCAATGCTGGTATGGCGATCGCATTCGTTTACGAAGAGAGTTTCTCGAACTGCTGTGCCTTGCGGGACGGGTAGCTGCTTCGAAGGATCAACGGTAGAGTCCAACAGCATAAACATGTGGGTACGGTCAATGAGCAACCAGTAGGAAACGTTGCAAACAGTCCCGCATACACACTCGATCTCTTTTAGACATTCCTGAGCCGAAAGCCTAAAACAATGTCGATATCCGCAAGATGCAAACGGGAGGGGCTCCGAAAGGATTTGAGAGTTGATAGATGTTCAGCAAAGAGATCAACGAGATTCAGATCCGATGGGCATCAGACATGTACCAACGGGCTGGAGGTGGATGTTATCTCTTTCCACCCGGCTAGGTAGGAAAAAAGCATATCGCCCTGATCGTTGTATCTCGAATCTTGCGGCTTGATCCGAGCAAGTACGTTGGACAATGAACGATGATAGGTCAATGACCCGCCCAAAAGTCCTAGTGCATTAATATCATGCATTATGACAGTTGGAAAGCCAGATGAACCTTGAGATTCTTTTTTCTCGGGCCATCTGCTACTGTCAAAAGTATGTGACGTTGAAGGCATACCCATGACGGCGATCACGCACGGCCAGGTTCTCCCCATCCGACTGTATCGACAAGGCGAGAGAGGACGAATTCCGAAGTAACGAAGGCCTCTGAACTCTCAGTGGACGAAATGATCCAGATCTTCCGCTTGAAACGCTCCGTGTGAGTGGTTCGATTGGTCTATGGTAGCACTCTGAATCTGCAAGAAGAATGCATAAGGCCAACAATAGCCATAATGCAACAGGGGAACAAGAACATGTTTCTTCTTCTGGTCTGAGCGTGGACAGCCATTCTCGCCAGATCCAAGCGGAGACTGCGCCATTTGAGTGATTGCTCATGTGTCGAATAGGAGGACGAAGAACTGATTCAATTTGATTCATCACATGTTTCGGGAGGATGATGTGCACCCAGGGGGGTGTCAATATGAGATCGATGTTACCGACCGAACTGCGAGCGAACTTCATCCGGAACTGCATTCGGAGAAGTACATTTGACGTCGATTGTAGTCCCCGTCATGTCGTGGATGCAGAGCGTGGATAGCCGTTGGGAATTGCCTCTGGACGAGGGAGATGCATTTTCGGGTAAATCGGGGTTCTGCTCTTTGAAGCTCCATGTGAAGCAGGCCAAAGGTTTCGACCCTACAATTTCACCTGCGACTATCTCGAGGCAAGGGCTTCCCCACATTCCAACGAGGCAGCCAGGATAGCCATCTTCATCTAAGTTGAAGCTTCACCTTCAAGCAGACTTTCACGGGTTCATGAATTGCCAGGCTCGAGCCTTGTGCTTGGCCGCTGGGTCCCGCCCGCAAAGCATCTTTTGAACTCTTTCATATCGAGTGAATCTTGCGTGAGGTGGACCATGCGGCAGCACGAATTCCCGAAAGCAGTAAGGAAGAAAGCTTGGATCACGATGCAGTTGACGTCGTCGGTCAGACCTAAACACTCTGTGTCTACAGTAACCATATCTGTTGGACGAGGCGAGCTGATGTGTGGCATCGAAGAAGTTGAAAAAAGCCGTCTGGAAGGAGTCTGACATGATACCACATCCTTCTGGCGTACGACAAATGCTCGCTTGGTGTGACTGGGAGCAATGTTTACTGCAACATGTAAACAATTGCAAAGAAAAGAAGAGAGGGGACGGCTCGACGAAATAGGTACGAAGGTAGGGTCGCTGGTAGGGTTGGTAGGTCGTCAGTACAGTCGTCAGTATGGTCGTCAGTACGGTCGTCAGTACGGTCCTCAATACGGTCGTCAGTATGGTTGTCAGTACGGTCCTCAATACGGTCGTCAGTATGGTTGTCAGTATGGTCGTCAGTACAGTCGTCAGTACAGTCGTCAGTACAGTCGTCAGTACGGTTCTCAGTACGGTTCTCAGTACGGTCGCCGGTAGGGTCATCGGTTCAACCCTTTTGTGCTACCCCTCTCCCCTCCTCTCGCAATCTCATTCCGAGTGCCGATGCTTTCCTTCCTACCCTGCCCTGACTTGCCTTGCCTTACCTTGCCTTACCTTGCCTTGCTTTGCCTTGCTTAGCCTTGCCTTGCCTTGCCCTGGTTTGCTTCTACTGTAACGAACCCTTCCACATCTCCAAACCACCTGGACAACCCTTATCAATTTGATCTTCTCCGCAAAGATCGTCCGATACTTCCTTACAACATTATATCGCCGGCAATAAGATTGTCATAATGGAGCTGACATATCTTACTGTTTCTCATATTTGGTGTTGTTTCGACCTCTTGGCCTTCCCCTCCACCAATAACCGGCCTGGCCCTAGCAAAAGGTCGCCGTCTCTAATATGCCAAGGACCTGCGTGTACCCGACACTTGGACAGCACGACACTCTGAAAGGAGCCACTCTGCTTGTTTCCATCCTGCGCAATTCCTGCGTAATTCCATCACCACATCTCTGCAAATAACCTCTCTTGAGAATTATCGCATTGTGCAAGTCGCCTTGACCTTGCGATCCCGTTGATCCAGCTCAATCATTCTTCTCCGAGACGCACGCAGAGCAAACAGAGACGGTGTTCAGTGACCTTAACATGCGCCGTGCAGCCGGTGGTTCCAAGCGCATCCTCCGATCAACATCGAGAAGTCCACGCGTTTTCGCAGCACATGCACTGTACAGAGCCACGAGGAGCGACGGGGAAGGGCGCACAGCAGCGGATGTAGATATCAGAGATTCGGCTCTGAGCCAAAATGGTATGTAAAGAACTCAATTCGTATGTTATTCGGGTGCTGGAGTGCTTGAACTGGCCCCCACAGGGAAATGGCCCCCAGCTGGAACCTCTGTTCCTGTCCTGTCTGTCATATCCTGCCTGTCCTGTCCTATCCTGCCTGTCCTGTCCTATCCTCCCTGTCCTGTCCTATCCTCTTTGTCCTATCCTATCCTGTCCTGTCCTACCCGTCCTGTCTCCACGTGCGCGAACAGGTATTGCATTGAAAAGCTGTGACTTCTGCCACTAGTTGACTTCTGCCATCGTGGTAGTCGCGTGTCAGATCTCATGCAATGACGCACCCCAGATTCTGCATCCACCTGGGTCGGCAGTTGAAGGCAGTTGAAGGCGGTTGTTCTAGAAATGAGAGGATCATCCCATCTTCGTGGTGATTTCCCTATTCAGCTTCGGAAGAGCAAGTCATCCTGTTGTTGTTGACTAGCAAGGTAGTCGAGTCAATATCCAAGATAAGGGATAAAAAGCAATGCATTGTATTGCTATCCCGTCTCAAGTGACACAAGAGCTAGCTTAGGTGAACGAGGCTGGAATCTGTCACGTGCTTGAGTTTGGTTGACTCGAGTTGAATTGAGGTTTTCCAGGTTTTCTTGGTTGAGGAGGAGGGCGAGAAACATTCGAAAAGGCTTGGATCTTGAGTTACTAGGCGATTGCTAATTGTTCTAGGGGGTTCGACCTACCCTGGGAAGGGTGAGAGGAACGGTAATGGTGATGGCGCCCCTGGATCAGACGCCCCTCGAGGCGGTGATTCAAGGTCACACTTCCATGGTTCCTCTGAGAATGGCCAGCAAACACTCCTATCAAAGATGGTGGAGTCGGCTGCAACTGCATTTGCCTCAATAGTGGTCCTGGGTTCAGGTTTCGGTCTAGGCGGTTACCTGTACCACAAGTTCTACAAATGGATGGTCCTCCAGAAAATGGAAGGCGCCTTTGAACCTGGAGATCCTGTTCTTGAGCTTGCGGCTATAGGAAAACAGGTTCCAAATACGATAACGGCCAGTAGAGGTCAAGACAACGACGACCACTGGATTCAACGAGGTAAGATGAACCTCGTGCTCGAGTCGACATGGTGCTAACCGGATGAAGACGAACAAAGTAAGATCGATGCCATTGTAGATGGAAGTGAACGTGGTCACTATCATCTCCTGATTGGCGAGAAAGGCACCGGAAAATCAAGTATGCTGCTTGACGCCATGAAAAAGATTGATGGAGAGGGAATTAGTATGTTTGAAGCCCATGCCGATCTGGAGATATTCCGAATCCGGCTCGGCAAAGCTCTCGACTACGAGTTTCACGAAGACTACATCGGCTCGTATTTCTCCGAGAGAGGACCTAGGGACACCACAGCATTGCTTGACATCGAACGGGCTTTCAACAAACTCGAAAAAGTTGCTCTGAGAAGACGAAAATTGATTGGAAGACCATTAGTGATCATCATCAATGCAGTTCATCTTCTTCGTGATGACGAAGATGGGCGGGATCTCCTTGAGCTGCTTCAACAGCGCGCAGAGCAATGGGCGGCCAGCAACCTTGTCACGATGGTTTTCAACAGCGATGACTACTGGGTCTACGAGCGGCTCAAGGTACTTGCTACACGAATGGAAGTCACCTCGGTCACAGATCTTCCCAAACAACAGGCGATGGCCGCACTAGCAAAGTATAGGCAAAAATACTTCCAGGAGAAGCCAACGTCGGAAATCCTCACTGAAGTATACAATCGCGTCGGAGGACGTTTGACATTCCTCAACCGGGTGGCGAAGTCTGAGGATATGTTACAGACGTGCGATACGATCATCGAGACGGAGAAGCGATGGTTCCTAAACCAGTGTTGGATCTTGGGCATGGAGATGGTATGTCCTCCTGAAAAGAAAATCTTGACAATAGTGCTAACATCACCTCCTCCAGGATGACGACGTAATGGATCAACAAAAGTACGCCTCAGCAGCCATGGTCCTCGCCCAAGCCCTGGTCAAGGCCGAAGATGAACTCCAAGCGCACCCCCACAAATCTCCCCATCAAATCCCTCAAATCCCACTCCATACTGCCCGCCAGATCATGACCCGCGCAGACTTCATCAGGCAATACGACCATGTCAACCTTTTCACCATCACCTCCACGGCTTTTGTTCGTGCCGACAGCGTACCAATGCAACGAGCGTTCCGGAGTATTTGTGAGCAGGATGGTTTCGATGACCATCTTGAGGGTACTTTACAGAGAATCGCGGATATTGAGAGTCTTGGGAGAACCAGGGAGATCGTGGCGAAGGATCTGGTTCTGGGAGGGAAGTACAATGTCACGATGAGAGATGGGGCAAGGAGGGGAGAGAAAGTCACGGAGGTTACGTTGGAGGCGAAGCCTGAGGAAGAAGGGAAGGATGATTAGCATGTATTAAGGAGACGAGAGATGTAAGATCATGTACGATTATATTATGATAGATGAAGGGAGGACATCCAAAGTCCCCTACTGGGTATACAAGGATTGGACAATAAAAATCCTCAGGATACTCTTCAATTGTGTACAGAATCGAACAATTGACGCACGCACGCAGGGATCATTAGCGAGGAGACTTCCTTATGTCTTTCCACGTCATTTGATACTCGCCAACAGGTACACTGCTTACTACCCCAAAGAGTTTCAACTGCTAAAAGAAATTATTGGCTCGCATAAATGGCTCGATTCGGTCTATTTTCATTTCATTGGACATCCTGAAAATGCACTGACAACAAGCGATTGGTGCCCAAACGAAAAGTCACACAAGAAGCGTTTTGGAATATTACTTTTCACCTAGGAGATAGGGAGAGAGCCTCGTCCAGCTCACATTTGGTAGAATGAGGTGTTTATGCCTTTATCTTGGTATTACAAATGTGGGGGTCGACTCGCACCACTAGTATTATACTTATTGCCTCGAGGACAATAAGGGCCAGTCCAACGGGCTGAGTTCGGGCCAATTTTTGATCCAGTCGGGACTTTCCTTTCTAGGATCAAGCGAGAACCCTCGGAGCTTCAGTGGTTCAAATATGTGGGCACTTCAAACGGTCCTCATTACGCTTCCGGAGATATGGATAGAATTAGAGAAGAATTGAGAGGTATTGGCGCGAATGGAAATCATGTTTAGGTGAGTTACATATACTCGAGTAAGGATCATTGAGGGATTGATAAAGTCTAACTGCTCCTAGGCTAAAGTAGGAATTAGGCATGGAGTTCTGTTATAAATCTTTGGGATGTTATTTCAAGGGAACATATCACTGACACGAATTAAATCGCGAAGAAAAGGTAAGTCGGATAGAATGGCCGAACTGGTATTTCAATA
Organism: Hymenoscyphus repandus; assembly: GCA_001414415.1. NCBI lineage: Eukaryota > Fungi > Ascomycota > Leotiomycetes > Helotiales > Helotiaceae > Hymenoscyphus > Hymenoscyphus repandus. Next base: position 24,435 of record LLCE01000184.1, on the reverse strand, counting down.
GGTCTTGTCACTTCATTATTACGAGCGACTTTTTCCGCGTCCCAATGCTACGAGAACAACCAGAGCCTAGTCGCTCAGCCAACCTGGCCAAGAACAACCTCAATTCTTAGGATCGCCACCTACACCTACCGAATGAAGGAGAATCAATTTTTCCAGGATAGAGACAAGTAAAGGAAGACTGACTGACAATTGGCCGCCATAAATAGCTCGCTTTCGTTTCTCGCATTGGGTCGTTGTTTCATGCATTGACACCTTACAAGGCCACACGATGGGCACACTTCCGTGCCCTGATCAACAATCTTAGACATAAGAAAAATCTGATTATTCTGGCTTTTCGATAAAGGAGCCTCCTACTCTGGTCAATCATCTCCGCTACGATGCCTAATATTACAAATCTGGGGGTGGCTAGATGCTTCCTTCCTCATATCGCTTTTTCCAATTAGTCAGGCCACTATCCCCTCTCTGCTCTCTGAACAATTAGGCCTCCTCAAACATGAATACTTTTTACAAAGGAAAATCATTAATGCTCCTGCATACGATATGCCACCCATTCATGGCGCTCGGGCTGTTGTGACCACGACTCCAATTGCGATGGTCCATTCGATTGGCGAGAGAGATTTGAGTGTGAGAGGGCTGTGCTCTTCTGACGAGGCCTGCTCAAAGTTAGTTTATACTCAATGTAAACTTCTAGGAAGAACATTGACAATTGCTCTAGCCGCTTCTCGATCTCCTTGAAAGTTGGCAACCGCTGAGTCCCAACATCGATTTCTTGGCTGCCAGACCTGTTTCTCATTGAACCTCTTGCAGGCTCCATGGAGCCAACTGTGGGAGATCGACATGAATCTGTATATGATTGATCTTGATTCATTGTCTCGTCGTAAGTAGCTATGAGCGGGGTGAGTACTTCGAGGAGAATCGCTTCGCAGGAGGACTTACGCGAGTTCTCGTCTTGGGGGGTAATCGGGTCACTGGAGCTTCAACATTGAATTCCGACGATGGCTTCCTTCTTTTAACCTCTCGAGGTCTGGCTGTGTCACCTCTCTGAAGCCCCAGCCAGAAGTCGCTGGATTCTAGGAGATCAATGCTAAACGCGGCTCGTGGCAGACAATCACTGCATGTCAGAAGTGTTCGGAAGCCCCTCATATCGCGAATGACTTTTTGTTGCTGATACTTTCTGACAGATCCCATTCGATATGGTCAAGTTTAAGGGCACTGATACTCGCGGTCACGCTATAGGTCAAGCCATCGCGAGTCGAGAATGTGTGCAGATGCTGTTTCTGCAGAGGGGCACGCCTTTGCATAAGAATCCCAAGGCTGGACCCTGATAGAGGCTACATTGGCTTATCATGCCACTCTTCCCATTGTTGCACACCGCAAGTCGAATCGTAATGTCCGATGGCGGCCAAGTTGGGTAGCACGCTATGTCGTATATGTGTCAAGCCTCACAAATCGGTTCTTGTTAACGTGCGGAAGAGCGTGGAGCAGCTTCCGTTTGGCTGGAAAGAGATGCAACAACTCCCCAAGTAAGGGTGAGAGTGGGGGTTCAGAACCATTGCCTCATTGTGATACGATCATCTCTTCGACCTTCAGATTTTGGGTCCTCGAATTCCTTTATACGGGAGCCAGAATGTGCTTCGGTATCACCAAACCACTCTTTTGGGCTCGAATCCCTTCTAGGTGGGCGAATGAAGCTCGAGAACGTGGGATTCAACGGTCGTGTACCTGGGCGGTTCAATAGGAAATCACCCGTAGATCATCTGGTGACAAGCGGCAGAGAAGTTGTCTTCCGAACAGTCACATTTTTTCCTTGGTAAATGTCCAAACATATCCCACTGACTTCCGGTACTACCATACCACCAAGAAAAGGGTGCTTGCATTATCGTCGGTGCCCAACGTTCTCGGGGGCGATTGCCTCGAGGGGGATATCTTAACTATTTATGGATTTCCTGTCAGTTTATAAGAAGTCAGAAGGTTGATTTTGTGTGACATTTTAAGGGCGATCATATGCTTCGGGATCTGCGCCGGTTCCTCGATGATCTTCGAAATCTCGCGTTTGTCTGGCACATTATCGCCTATCACAGCGTTCGACAATGGTTGAACCCAAACACAGCATAAGCTGGCAACGAAGAAAAGAGACTCGTATAGCTGTTATTTGTGTGACAAACCTCAATTCAAGACTACAACTTGCTAGTAACGACAGGGAACGAAATTCAAGACGACCAGGTTAAATTCCTTCAAGCTTACAACCGATTGTACGGTCGTACCTGTTCTCCACAGAGAATTATCGTAAGTTTTCCAGTGTATTCCAGTCCATCTCCATGCAAACCAAATCACAATCCCTTAACCCTCACCTCCTGCCCATGAACTCCAGAAATGCTAACGAATGGTACAGATTATCACAACCTGCTTGTACGAAGTCCTCAACGAGCGTAACGAGCAATTGCCACCAATTGTTTTCGACTGTTTATTGCTGTCAATGTCCTGCGTGCCGCCCCTTGGAGCTGGACGCATCCTGTGTGTTGTTCTCGCTAGCACCCTTACTGTTCTGGTCTGCATTTTCTTCGGTATCCTCGTATGATAGATACGAGGCATCTCGATATTCCTTCATTTTTCTAATCGTTGCGTCGATATTCGAGTCGCTTAGGGTCGAGTCAGCAAGATGAGGAAAGAGTTTCCGAAGCTGGGTAGGGTCCATGATGTCGTCACCACAACGAGGCATTGCTTTACTCATCGCCGCAGATTTTGGTTTCGACAACAAGGCGTTACTAGAATCTTGAGCTGCCACGTCGTGCTGGTGATTATCTTGACTTCCAAGTTGATAGATGGGTAGATGATGCCGAGGCTTCGGAGAATTGTTTTGTGGCGCCGTTAATGGGCAGGAGGGGGGAGATGGTGTCAGGGATGGATGCCTGAATGCGGAGAAGATTAGACCTGTATCAACATAAAGGGGGATCAACATCTTACCTATACTGGATAGACGAGGCTTGGGAAGGTTGATGCTCGAGCGGTGGATTAATTGAGGACGCCGCGAGAATATCTTGGTTCAGCCTTCCGGCAGTAAGGCTCCCTTGCAAGGTCGATCTAGCTGAGCTCAAGGTGGAATCGTTATGGCAGCGGCTCCAAGTGAGTACGTGCCCAAGAAACCAAGGATTTTCGGGGTTCTCAGATCCCATACCCAACTGGAAGCTAGGCAGCAAGAGTGAAGGCAATATCAGGTTTGAGGCGACTTCTCGGGCAAAGCATGGACGATCAGGATGTCAAATTATCGGATCGAGAGGGCAGGCCTGATGTTATATGATCTAAAACTCATCAGATTGGAGTCGCGCCGACTAAGCATCGACAACCCACTTGGATACTCATAGGGACAACGAGCATGAGCAGCGTGGTCACAAGACGGATGGATCTTGGGCGACGGCTCCATGTGTTAGATTTTCATATGATGGCATCGCCTCGACATGGCAACAAAACCCAATGGACTTCACAAGGCGCGGGCGAAACCTTACATCTCATTGCACTCATCTGAAAGTAGGATCCCGGATGGCCATCTGGATTGGTCAATCATACTCCGTCTCATCTCTCTCGATTTACTAGACATCGAAGGCGAACAGGGCCAATGGCAGCCTCACCATAGATCGGTCTTGCGAATTGTTGATCTGTGTTATCGTCCGAACAGAGGGCAGAAGCATCAACAGGCACAGTCTCTACTCCGGAAACCCGGGAAGGTCCCGCGGCAAGAAAAAGAAAACATCACATACCGTACGTGCTGCCGCCATACCTGGATGCGAGCCGTCGTGTCAGCTCTGAAGTGGCCTCTTCAACTACTCCAACCATAGAAGAAGAGTTCAGGGGGTAATCTCCCTCTTATGCTACGTTTGAACTCGTGTCATTCAGCTGGCGACGACTGGGAAGGCGGTATCATACCAGCGAACGATCACCCATCAAATTTCCCTCTAGCCTCATCTAGGCATGGAACACAATAGGAGAATGCATTATGAGATCCCCAAACTCATGGTTATACCTTGGACACTGGACAGCACATGGTGGGCTCCTAAAGTGAAGAAAGAGGCAACCAAATGCCTTATAGGCAGACGCGGCCACGAGCGGCACGTACATATAATCTGGACGATGTATCCTTCCCTGCGGGTTGATCACTCATATCGATTTGGAAGTTGGAAAAGGCGCTGGAAATCTCACGGCATCGGTGAGATAAACGAGAATCTGTCCATGGATCCATGAATTTGCTGTGATCTTTGTCAACGGGTGTGGCTCGATCTCGGGTGATTGCCGGAAAGCGCCCCCTTTTTGGGCGTTGCTGACAGATGCATGTGACGTTCCAGCAAAATACGGGAGGAATGTGGGAGGTAAGGAGGTGAGCGCGAACCTTTCGATGTCTGGAGTCTGACATCTGGACGCAGATGCTTGTGGAGGCCTACATTTGTGCCTGTATGAGGCTCAAATACAGGCCTCGATGAAACTAGGCCCTTCCAGCCCTTCCAGCCCTCCAAGACATTTCACTGCAGTCCTTCCAGGTTCGCAACCTTTCAACAACCAAACGATGATTTTCTCCCGGACGATGATCTCCCGGACGATGTTCTCCTGGACGATGTTCTCACGCTGTCTCATCCTGAGAACGACTGTGGCGCAAGCCTAAATCAGTGTGAGCGGGCATCTAGGACTTCGAACAATGTTCACATGAATCACGCCGACTAGCAGTCAAGCATTCTGTGATGCGGCACAACACGAGATGTTGGCCGATAAGGAACAAACTTAGCCTCGTACGCCTCTAGATGACCTTTCATATCTTCGAAGGGTATTTGTAGAGCCGCATCTGGCTCACAGTCTCGACAAAAATGGAAAAATGCCTGTCGAGTCTGTCAGGTACGATGCCTCTTTGTTCTGCCTTGCAGCCTTGTCCACCATGCACCTTCTGCACCGTCTCTTCTGAACCATCAGACGTAGATTACGAGGCAGGTATGCTAGCTTCGACTTCACCAACCTACATAAGTATGAAGTAGGCACCTTGGCATATTCGAGATTTTTGAACACACGTGCCTGCATCGTGACGTATCACGTGGATAATTGATCGGGCGCTATTTGTTCCTAATGAAAAGCTGACATTCAGCAGACTGGTACGGAGAATGTGTCGCAAAAATTACTTCTGCTGTGTCCGTTCTGGGTCACAGTAAACGTTTCCCCTCTCTCCTTCGGTTGACCAATGAAACCCATCCTTGGTAATTCTGCAACCTGGAAGGAAGTCTGATCTCTCCTCGCCACTCACTTTTCTCACTCACCACGAGCACACCGTGGTCGCATTGACAGTGGTCGGAAAATGAATTTCACCCCCTTTGATCGGCAGTCGATGCGAACAAGGACGCAGCTCTTCCATTCGAGCGTCGGCCCTGTTGTTCATTCATTGCCCGATGGTCGCCATCATAACCCTCAGCTCTCCGTGTTCACACGGAGCCCATCTGCGACCGATCTTCTCATCGATATTACAGATGATATGGTACTTATCATAGTCGAGCGTCATAGTTTTTGGGGCGCCTACTTGTGACCATATCTCCTATGCTGAGTTGTTAGGAAAGTCACTTTGTCTTTTCCTTGAAAAGCTACCGTATTGTACATGTCAGGAAGGAATGTCTCTCTTTGGCGTTGCATATACAAGAATTGAAGCTCTATTTCCGTCTTATGTCGCCTGATCTTCTTGGTTGGCATCGGTTTTAGAATGTAGCATTTGCAAGTGCCGATAGAGTTCGCTACAGAATTAATCAACACTTTTACCCGAAAATCTCAGGGGTCTCTCCATCCAAGATGCACCGCCCTTGGTTTCCTCCCAGTACACTCTTTGCTCAAACTTGTATGCCTGCCGGTGTGGTGGCCATCATCTTTACGAACCTTCGCAACAGTTGCCCATCGCAGAACAATATCGTGCTAAAGTGCGAAAGGGTCTGACTGGAATTGGATGCGGTAATGGTGAGAGCCACTTATTTATCCAGACCAGATCAGCACCAGATCTTCTCAAGATTAATCCCGTCAATTCTGGAGCCGATCTATAAGGTTTATCATTTCCATTGCATTCTGACATATTCATTGGCCGTGTCGAGATCGAATAATGCTCACTCAATTGGTGGTCTCTATTGCCGTTATGGTGCTTATTAATAGCGTAACACAGGCAATCTAAAGGCTATTTGATTGACTTGTCGTTAATATGTCGTTAATTAAATTGTAGTAGACCAATCGAGATAGCGAGAGTGGGCAAAATAGGCCCTTCTTCTCGGTATAAACAACTCGAATCTCCCGTAATGGAAAAGCTTGGTTGGATAGTCGAAGTCGTCTCCCTCACTTAGATCCAACTTCAACCATTACAAGCTATGGTTTGGTCAGCACTCGCGCTCGTTGCGCTTCTTGCGCAAGATGTCATTGCCCAAACACCCACAGGGTCAGCTAGGGGCTCAGATTTTCTTCGATTTGGCTGCTCTCAACTAGTCGTTGAACGTATCGATCCTCTAGTCAACCCTGGGGTCATAGCGACACCGCATATGCATCAGATTGTTGGAGGGAGCTCTTTCAATGCTACTGTACGGCTATTAAATTCTTCTAGGAAGAGACGGTCACTAACGGCAATGACTTAGATGGATCACACACTGGCCGACCCAGCAACAACGTCCAAATGCACCTCTTGCAAATTGTCCGAGGACTTCAGCAACTATTGGACTGCGTCCATCTACTTCCAATCCCCTGAGAATGGCACCTTCAAGCGAGTCCCACAGATGGCGAACGGTCGCTTGAACCGCACTTTGCTAGAGCAGGATGGAGGAATCACCGTTTACTACATGCAACCCTTCAGCGGAAGTAACAAGAAGACAACCGTGATGCCCGCTGTAAGTAACTTGCCCACACACACTCTAACCTCCAACTAACAAACATCCCAGGGCTTCCGCATGCTCACCGGCGACCCAGCCGCCCGCGCCAAAGCCCCCGGCAACCTCAACATCTGTCACCGCTGCCTCGCCAAAGCCGACCGCATGATGGGCGGCTCGGGCGCACCATGCGCCTCCGGTGACACGGCCGATTTCCCCAAGAAGCCTTGTCCCGGCGGCATCCGCGCGACGGTCATCTTCCCCTCGTGCTGGGACGGCAAGAACCTCGATTCTCCGGACCATAAATCTCACGTCGCGTACGGACCGGGGAGTGCGCTCGCGGGTGACAAGTGTCCAACCACGCATCCCGTCAGGATCCCGCAGGTCATGTATGAGATCATGTATGATACCAGCGGGTTTGCGGATCCGAAGTATTTCAAGGATGGGAAGCAGCCGTTGGTTTACAGTTTTGGGGATACGTGAGTGCCTCTTTCTTCTTCCTTACGTCTGCTTTCCTTTGGGGGGATGTTGTGCTGATAAAAACGGGGGGATACAGCACTGGATATGGCGCCCATGGCGATTACCTCTTCGGCTGGAAGGATGGAGCGCTTGATAAGGCGATGAATTCGCTGGGTAAGGAGTGTTTTAGTGAGACGTGCCCCGTGTTGAAGTTGCAGAGTGGGGATGCAGCGATTGCGTGTACGAAGGCGCAACAGGCGAAGGAAGATGTTGGGACTAGTAGTTGTAAGTTCTTGTGTTCCTGTTTTTGTGTGGTGGTGAGGACTGTAATGTGCTAATGTTTGCGTGATACAGGGTTGAAGGAGTTGCCGGGTGGGGCTATGGTTCAATAGGTCGTGTGAGAGTGAGGGGATGGGAAGTGCAAGGGGGGAAAGCGGTGGGAGAAAGAAAGAGGAGAAGGAGTGGAGATTGTGATGTTGCTTCGTTTTAGCGAGACGGCTTGTGAAGGTTTATGTGTAGCGTGTGTTGTATGATTCGATCTCACGAATGAATGCTATTGTCTTATAGCCCCCAATTAGCCTCTCTAACCATGCTTTTAATTTACGCTGAGATACTCGATCATATGCATCCGAGCAGTGATTAAAGATGATGCTATTCAGATCTTACATCCGGGTTGTTTACGCAAGAACCCTTTGACTTTGACAGACCAAAAGGCTTGCCTCTTGGCAATCTAGATGGCACCGGTATTGGAAAGCGCGATCTATCTAGTAGTAGTCTCTCTCATCACCTGGTTCTTGGGTGTATTAATGGATCTGAGCAGTCCTCGCTGAAGTCATATGCGCTTCAGGTATTATAGTACATATTTTTGGAAGCTATAGAGTCCAGCGATAAGTCCTTCCATCTTCTCTTTCACAGGCTTTGTTTGATGACTCTGTCACTTTCAAATGTTGATCGGACGTATATGTTCTCATTGGTGATGAGAGAGAGAGGTTGGGATTAGGATATGTGGTATTGTTTGAGCTTTGGAAAAGTTGGAGCTACTGATGTAGATCTGTATCCTGAGCATTGGAGAAGTAACAGCTTGTCACTGTGTGGGTTTGTTGGCGATGGGAGAGGAATAAGCAGTTAGGTCGAGCTTGGAACTGAGCATGTTTGAGTTTGTGGCGATAGTCCTGCGGTCAATCCAGGTGCATCCGAACGCATATTTCTTGCTAAGCGAGGCGTTCCTGTGCGCCTATGTCAATGCCAGGCTTCAAGGATGGTGGAATGCTAAATTGAACTTTTGAGGGGGGTCGAATTGTGGATGCTTGAGGAACATGTATATTATGATTACATCAGCTTCCGAAGCGTTTGCCATGTCATTAGATCCTTGACTTTCAATTGCTATGCATGTGGTGGTGACAGGGTAAGTCGGGGCGAAAAAGGTGCGTATTTGACATGATGATGATGTGTGAGGAGCTCACTTCCATGGTGAAAGATAGGTGAAGTGGTTCGGAGTCCTCGGGAATTAGCTTCGCGAGATGTGCACAGCCAGGAGATTTCGGCAGCGTGTAAAGGATTCTACAAACAGCAGATACTCACGTCCACTAATGAGTGGGACTCTGGGAACACCGCCCTCCAGGAAGCAAGCTCGGAAACCTCAATGATCTGCTAATAGCTCTTAAGCGCGCTGGGCAGGGTTGATAGAGTCGCTAAGTGGAGAAGAAGAAGGGTGGTTAGCGAGCTGACTTTTTACGAATGAGAGTCAAGTTCGCGTCCCCCACTTGTGATGGAATCAGGGTGTTGTGCTGCTATTCTTGACAATTTTGAGATTACCTGCGGTCTTGCGGCGGGTGATTGTGCGACTCGAGTTGTGAGAGTAGGATTGAGAGGACATCCTAAGAAGTAAAATTCTATTTCAAGTGAAGAAAGGGTTGTTATTGCTATCAGTTCATGTCATTAGATTTCTATAGCGAAATTTAGTACAAAGTTTGATAATTTACGAATCAGCTCAAGCTGCACAGGCTTCACTGGTCTCCAAGAGACTACGATGATAAACACTCGTTCTTTAGTGGCCAGGATTCTAATTAGTGTGGCATGGTTCTTGAGTCTCAATTTGAATCTCTACGTGAATGTGAATGCTGACTCTCTTTCTACCTTCTGCTGTATTTCGAGGACCCGAAACAGAAATTTCCGGTTACTGCCTTGCTTTAAATCTTGCAAGACAGTGAAGACCAAGATTTACTCATCACGTGCGACTCAGGGAGGGATTGTTTGGGCACGTGAGAAGCCTCAAAGCTTAGCGGCACCTCTAAGGGGACTCTGCTCAGCCTCCCAATCCTTCAATCCTCCATATCCACCTTTTGGCCATCGTAAATTGTAGACTTGTAAGGATCCCTAGTTCCGCTTGGGGCTTACTAGATCATACCCATTTTTACTGCTCCCGACCAATTGCTTAACTTGAATTTTGGAGACGACAATACCTTAACCTTAATTTTGCAATCTTGCGCGGTATTTCTGGATACGCTATTCGTTCCTTCATCTGTGCCACACGATCTGGTTGCTACGATATGGCTGAAACAGCGAGATCTGAAGCCCCTTTCAATCTCGCGACTCGAGCGATTGCTGACTGCCAAGAAACTATAACTTCTCAGATTAGAACCTCAACAGGTTGCGCCTCTTTGTCAAATTCCGACCCTGAGGAGCTTATTTCGATCGTTGAATTTGATTTGCTCGGTGCATTGATGGAATCCTTCGCGCTTCTTCCTGTCATTATACAGCGAGATTTGGAGGCTCATGAGAGTATACAGAAAACACGACGCCTCATCATCGGTTACATAAAGAGGGGGTGATGCCCCTTTCATTGAAAGATAGATGAGCTCGACTCATAGGGTCTAATTCCTAACTATTCTGTCTTTACTTCTATTTCATTATGGCTTCCAAAATATTTTTACGGTCGTTATGTTTTCTTTTACTTTCCACTCAAGCCATCGCGGCACCGTCTCGGAATGCTGTTTTTCTCAAGGACCGAGCGGATAATAGTGCTGGAATCGGAGTCGAACTCGAATGGCGAGGTGTTGAAATGGATAATGATAAAGCCGAGCTGAAGAAACCTGCTGTGAGCGAAGAGATGGTTTCGAAGATCAAGGGCACTCCTGTGAAAATCGATGATGTGTCGGGTGCTCTGCTTGGAGTTTCCGATTGGTCGATGACGGCAGAGCACTTTGGTTCTGAGGATACTATTGGTATTTCCAAAATCGTACCTGAGTTCATTGTCGATGGACTGCAGGTTAAGATTGGGACCGGAAGAGTGGAAAAAATTGGCACAGAGATCTTGAACTTCCTGGTAAGTTCACTTAGCATTGAGACTATCCACTTGTTACGCATAGCTGTGTTACTCTTTGAATTCGCTGACTTTTACTGATAAACAGAATGTTTGGCTTCCATCAGCGACTCATGAAAGTGCCGTCACAGTTCCAGGATTCGAGCAATTCGGGAAATGGACGGTAACCACACCCAAGGCAGCAATCAGTGAAGCAAACATCAACTTAATCACTTTCGGCCAGCAAGTCACCGCACCAATGCCACTAGCAGGAATTCTTGCATTCTTTCAAGAGGTTGCTCCCAAAGCCAAAGTCTCACCAGACCCATTAGGTACAAAGGACAACCCTCTCCTTCCTACCTTTGATCGTCTTAAGTCGCACATGCACCTGGTCGAAGCATCACACGTCGATAATAAGGATAAGAAAACCGCTACCGCCAACCTATCACCCGAGTCCCTAGGATTCTTCTCTTTGGTCGTCTCTTATGCCAAAGCTGCCAAGGATGTCGATCCTGAGAAGGGTATCAAGCACTTGCTTCCCATCATGCCTCGCACTGATTTCATCACGATGTACAAGAAGTTTGTGGAACCAAACTTGAAAGAAGTCTTCGATACCGACTCTTGTGACTATAGTCTATACAAGGTGGTCAAGAAATTGGCCGAATTCGACGGCGACGGGAGTAATAGCAAGGATAGAGGATTCTCTAGCGCATCCCTTGATACTGTCCCCATCACATGGAAGAACAGTGCTACTGGTTTTGTGGCCACCCTCAAGATTGAAACATGGATGGATGGACTGGAGTATACTGGAATCGATATGATGGCGGAATTTGACAAAACAATCGATGCACAGATTGGTGGCCTTGGTAGCCGAATGGAAACATTGGCAGGCGCATCCACAGTCCAGGCTCCTATCTTCGAGTTCCGTGATCTTCAAGCCAATGGCAACAGGCTTCCAGCACAGCTCAAGGCATCCGAAGACACACTGGTGAAGTTCCACAAGACTTTCAACAGTGGAACAAGACTTCGTGTCCGAGCTGATGCTAAGCCTGCTTCTAAGTCTGGCGCTTGCAGTAGAACCAGCTCAACCTCTACTGGAACTTCGGCAACCTCAACTGCAACAAGCACCGACACAAAGACTACCGATACTGCGTCGAAGACTGCGACTACAACTTCTGGTCCAACCACAACTTCCTGCCCTGAGGGAAAGAAGCCCACTAATGATGGCAAAGGCTGCAAAAACGAGCCTAGTCCTGAAATCCAGGGCAAATGCCCAGATGGAAAGATCTTGGATGAAGCTGAGGGGGGACAAGACAAAGACACGGAGAAGCCAGTGTGTGTTGACGAGCCAGATTGCAAGGACGATGAAACCCCAAGCGTTCCTCTGTACAAACCTGCGCCCGGTGCTGGTAAAGACAACTGTGTCAAGAAGCCTGCGGAGGACAAGCAATGTGAAAAGGGACAATATCGTATCGCGAAAGCAGATGGCAGTGGCGTGGCTACCTATGAATGCAAAGATACTCGCAAGACTGAGAAGGAAAAGAAGGAAGCTGCTGACAAGAAGGCTGCTGATGAGAAGAAGGCTAAAGAAGAGGAAGAGAGGAAGAAAAAGGAAGAGGAAGACAGAAAGAATGCAGCAGAGAAGGAGTTGAAGGAAAAGAAGCGAGCTCGTGGTGGTTTGTGCATGGTATTAGTCGGAACCAGCGGGTTATTACCCCAGGAAGAGATTCCTGGCCTCGATGATCTCAATTCCGTCGTTGATGATTGGCCATCTGGAGTTGAACTCAAGGGTGGTAAGTTATTGCTCCTCACAAAACTCTATTTCCTTTATGCTAACTATGGCCCTTTTATTAGGCGATCTAAGCAATTCCAACCTCGAAATCGGCATTCCCAAACTTACTGTTAACATCGGTATGGAAACCGCAGGACTTGGCGGTATCATCTCAGCACTTATCAAACTCTTCAAGCCTGCGGCGAAAGGAGCAGACGAAGCCGCAGAAGCAGCCGCGAAAACAGCTTCCGCCGCCAAAGCTGGTGTCAAGACTGGTTCCATAGGACAAAAAGCCGGTGACTCTCTCAAGAAGATCAGAGATCATCCTTCCTTCCTCGATTGTCTCGCTGGCATCGCCACCGTCGTGGGCAGCAATGCCCTCCACGTCGACGCCGCCGAAGTCCCCGAAGGCGGCTTCCCCGTGCAAGCACCATCGGGCTCTGGCGCCGTGGCCCAACTCTATGAAAGTGAAGACGCACGAAAAGAATCCTTCCGCCTCGCTATCGAGGAGTGGACGACCTACTCCGATGACTTCTGGCACTGGAATCGAATTGTCGACGGTCGCTGCAACAACTTGAAATATAATGGCAATTTGGTTAGCGGGTTCAACATCAAGAATACGTGCTGTACTTTCTATCTGGATAAGGACTGTAAGAATTCTGTTTTTGCGGCGAATCGCAGGGAGGATGGGGAGTTGGAGGGGAAGGAGAATGATAATATCGAGAGTTTTATGTGTACGGATAGTGGGTGTGATTCGCATCCGAAATAGAGGAGAGATGTGAGGCGGTCTGACGATAGAGAAATTTGTTTTGATAGTATATACTTTATATGATTAATGAACTTGAACATAACAAGCTACATTTAACCCTCGTCGCTTCCATTTGCGTAACATGGTGACTAGAAGACTTGTCCATTACATGCTTACAGGACTCCGATACAAAGAATAACGAGCCATGAGTCACGAGATTCTTGGAGAGTTTAGAGTCGAATAAACGAGAAACTAAGTCATCTTGCACATCGCAAGACCCTATTGTCATCTTTCCTCGCATTGCATTGTGCTGGCGCAGATTTTCTGGCAGTATTCTCCACAAAATGGTTTCTTGACAGGAAATGGGATGAGTTTAACGACGAACCCTGTAGCACATCGAAGGGTAATTATCGTGTCTTATACTCTTGCTATGCAATATTTTCTACACCCAAGAAAAGTTAGTAAGGAGGGGGAGAAACACACGTGATGACAGATACTTATAGGGCATATCACACAAGGAGTTTACAACGCGGAGGTATACTGAGATGGATACATGCAGGATCTGTTGCTGGTGACATTACCATATCGTCAAAGAAGTTTGTGAAAGATGCTATGAAGTCCTACTTTTTCGCGTATATTTGTAGACACACCCGTATCTTGCCAAAACCACTTTGACTCCTACAAGACATGTAACGCACAAGGTTACAAAGAAAATCCCTTCATGCAAAACCAAATCCGAATTCCGACATCTCATCTTTACGCTTAGATAACATTACCTTTCTTCCCCTTCTCACTATCACCATCCTCTTCAACAACCAACCTCGTCTTCCCCCACCCAAATGAATCCATATTCCACACGGCGAAAAGCAGCACGGCAATATTCAGGAATGGCCCACAGAATATGAAGATACCGAGACCGGCGATATATTGGGTGCGTGCCAGGGCGGTGCGAGGGAGCCAGATGACAATGAGGACGTAGTAGATTAGGGGGATGATCATTACGCCGGCGAAGGCGAGGATGATATAGTATGGCTGATCTGTGAGGGGGTTATGAGTCAGATTTGAGGGACGAGGGTGAAAAGAGACAGGTTGATGAGGACGTAAGGAGTGGTTGGAAGGTGAGGTAGTGCCACGGGCAAAAGGATCCGACTGGGAAGTGACGAGGGAAGGGAAGCATTATGAAAAGGAGACTTACGCATAAACGCCACAATCATAGCCCCAATACTCGCCAGCACAAAAACATTCAAACACCACGTGACTACATTCGAAAACGCCAATATCCTCTCCCACCACTGCGTCCCCCTCGCCGTAACAAGCAGCAGGTCATTCGCTGTTGCACCCAGCGTCCATCTTCGTCTCTGACTCAGAAACACACTCCAGCTCTGCGGAACACCCGTATAAGCTTCCGCCCTCAACGCTTGTCGTGTCTGTACCTCGGGGCATGAAGTCAGCATTAAACATACGTGATTCCGATCTTCGCTAGCAGTTGCCCGGATGCGTGGAAGCATGCCATCGAGGTGTTTTGGGAAATATCCAAATTTCTGCAGGAGGATTGAATCGCTGCATGTCTGGTCACAGATCTTGAGGAGCTGGCAGCAGCCAGGGAGACATGATACTTTATGCGTGGCAATGGATTGGTGGAGACGACGGAGGGCTTGCGAAATGGTGTATTCGGTACTTTGGTAAAGGGACCAGAGGCCGAAGGGGCGGTTGGTGAAGTCGACGACTACGTAGCCGCAAACGCCAACAGTGTTGGGGTAACGGGACTCAGAGAGAAGGGTGGAGATACAGTGTGGAGCAAAGTAGGTGTCGGCATCCATTCCGATGAGGGATTGGACGCTGGTGATGTGTTCTGCGAGGAGGAAGGAGGAGAGGGTGTTGAAGAAGGTGGCTGAAAAGATGGTTGGTGCCTTTGTGTGGCGCTGGTTGAAGTTGTAGAGGAAAGAGCGGATGACTATCAAGCTGTCTCGTTTCCCTTGATTCTGCTGCTTGGCTATGCAGAGAAAGGGTAGACCTTTGTAGAATCCCTTGGAGACTTCGACGTCCATTAGTTGATCATCCCATGACGTGTAGGCGCCTCGAATGATGAAACGGTGCGTTTTGTCAACAAAGATATCTTCATTGAGATAGTCTGCTGTAGTCTTCGTCATGCCGGGCCCTCGGACTTTGCCATCACAGATAACCATGATGGCTCGCTTGTGTTTGCTAATGTCGACCTGAGAGACGAGGGAGTCTAATGACTTTGTACACTCCTCAAGCGTCTCGTTATAGCATGGCATAAGGAGTACCAAATTTTCGGGTTCAGCTGGCATGATCGATTTCTCGGGAATGATTTTGTGCTTCAACGTGAAGAATATGACCGATGCTATCATGATGCAATTAAGCACAAGAGGAAAAGAGATGAATGGTATGTACACATAATAGTACTTAGGCCACCACCAGGTTGCAAATATGAACATAAAACTATTATTGTCAGCGAGAAAAATGTTCGGCGAAGTGTGGAGCACTTACTTGACATAAACTAGACCACACCCTATCATATACTTCTGCAGCTTCACCCGCCGCTTTCCACGAGCCTGTTGATCAATCGCAGTCTTTGACTCTTCAGCTGTCGATCTGGTACCTTCGGGCGAGGTCTTGGCTTCTGTTTTGATGGGCTCCTCTGCTCTGGAAAATGGTTGTTTGGGATGTTGAAAGTCAACAGGTGCATACCTAGACTTCTTGGTGGTCGGAGGAACATAGACTGGCAATGGCTTAAGAAGTATGAGATCTCGGCTGGTAGTATTTGGGTGTGAAGGAACAGCACATCTGTGACTGTGGTTTCTTGAGTCTGAAGAAGACAGTAAACTTCTTGAGCGCCCGTGTCTCCCTGCGGAGAGTGACTCGCCGTGTCCACCCTTGGTGCTGCTCGTTGAATGGTTATATCGAGAGGAGTCTCGAGTATATTCGGCAGTCGTAGCGTTGAATTGGGAGCTCAAAGTCGGAGAATGCGCTTGTTGCTTCAGTGGAAGCCTGGAGTCGACATGAATATGGATTGAATGGTCTGGATCTCGGAATGGATCTGAGGGTTTTGGGTAATAATTCTTGTCATGTTAGTTGAAAAGCGGCTTTGGTATGGAAAGACTTGGGGCATACTTTTGAGGTATCTCCACGTACATGGAATTTGGTAGAGACAGGCAGGTTGGTAGAAGTCATGATGAATATGTTGCCGTCGAAAAACTGGCCCAGAGAACTTAGAGGGGCGAGCTAGATACAATATGAAGGTCACTAGCGATCTAATTGCTAAACAAAAGGCTATACGGAAAGTAATACAAATATACACTAACTTACTTAAACCAATAGATATTTCCGAATTCAGAACTTACAGCATTTGGGTCCGGTGGAAATGATTGAGTGAGAGCCTTGAAGATAATGAGAATAGGGCTTCGGTTGCGTTTACACAATCAGCCACCATGCGAGGCCGTTCATTGATCTGGTTGAGAGCTGACATGGCGTGTCGAAAGACAAATGATTTCTTGAGAAAAGTATGTGTGGTAGGGCAGAATGAACGCCGACCTCGGGAAACGTTTTGAGATCTCCCACTCAAGATCGGCAAGTTCTGCAAACAGAACAACAATTTAATGTCAGAAGCTATAAAGACGACAAATCTCAAACTTAGGTAAGCCAGACACAAGCAAATCACTTATACCTTCTGCCAAATATACGAGACATTCTATCTGCGAGGAAAACAAAAGTTCCTTCAAAACATTATGAAATTTTCCATGTGCCGACCATGCAATTGCTACTCCTCATCCAAGGGTCCTGAAAAGGGTGATAATTTATTGCTTTTTCTATGCAAGCCATTTTCGTGAGCGCAGATCAAAATCCGGCGGAGTTTGAATACAGGGGAAAGTTCTTGGAAACAAGGCACATTCACAGATCTACCGACCACGAATAGCCGAGTGTAGCACATAGTGCGAAGTAAATTGAGGAACAGAGCTCGGCGCAACGAGATTTGTAGAACGAAGTACGAACTTGTGTGGTAACCAAACAAACATCACAACGCATAAACTCAGCTGTCTAAGGGTTATTTTGCTCGTCCGCCCTTGCTCTGTTCTCTTGGCGGCTCGACCAAAAATAAACTTTGGAAACGTTGACATATATGGCAGGTAACAATGATAGATTCTGAGGCGAAAGAAAAACGATGGAATGTATTGGTTGTTCGGGAGCTGGCTTCAGATCTTTCCACAAAGGGACAATTGACTAATTAGAGCTTGATTTTGAAGCCAACAACCATCTATCTATAGTGAAATATTTGTACTCCCGTAAGAGATCCACGAGGGAAGGAAAAACCTCCGAAGCAGTGATCCGCAATATTTGGAGGCATGTTCCGAAGCCATGCAGCAATTGCTGAACCAAAATTCAGCACGCATGGATGTGATAGAAACCTGGATTCTGACTTTCGCTGGAAATATAAGAGTATTCTCAAGACTACCGTGCTGTATTAAAAGTTGTGAATCTGCACAGCGCCTCTTTATTGCATTTTTGACATCGAGTAAAGGCCAACAGAACCCGCAATGTTTGACCTTATGCCAGCAATCTCTCATCGAGGTGTGAAAAAATTTACTGGAGGCTGTGATGACAACCTTTGGATGGAGCCGGAAGACGTGAAAAGCGGATATTACACTCCACCGAATCACGACTTTCGTGAACAAGATCAACACAATGAAGCACTTGGCTTAGCAGCAGTCAGTCTAGAAGATCGTCCATTGGTAGCCGTCCTCGGCGTTGGATATGTCGGATCACATCTTGTTAGCTCTTTCTCTCATCGATACGACGTCCTCGGTTTTGACACATCCGAGTCGAAAATTCGCATGATGAAACAGAAATTCTTGGAATCGACCAACATAACCTTCACTTCTGATCCGAAGGGCTTGACGAATGCCACACACATTCTCATAGCTGTACCAACGCTGCTCTTGCCAGACAGGACAATTGACTCCTCGTTCCTCAAAGACGCTTTGGAAACAGTCAGCATGTTTGCAAGAACTGGTGCAACGGTAGTAATCGAAAGCTCTGCTGCTGTTGGCATGACAAGGCAGCTACTGGGGCCAGTGGCAATTCAGCGAAAACTATTTGCAGGAATGTCCCCAGAAGTAAGTATCTCAATCATGTGAAAACCCATGTACTTATACCACTTTAAGCGTGTTGACCCTGGTCGAACCGAACCACCAATTCAGAATATTCCTAAGATTGTCTCCGGGCTTGACGACATCGCACCTGGATCGCTGGACAGAATCACTCAATTGTACACGGAGGTGTTCGACCACATCGTCCCCGTTTCGAGGCCAGAAGTGGCAGAGATGTCGAAACTATACGAGAACTGCCAAAGGATGTTGTGTATTGCGTACGCAAATGAGATGGCGGACGCTTGCATCCCTCATGGTATCGATCCATTCGAGGTGTGTTCAGCCTCCGCGACAAAACCTTTCGGATATATTCCAATGACCCCAGGATTAGGTGTTGGTGGCCATTGTATCCCCATCAATCCGCACTACCTCTTCTCGAACAGCCACTTTCCTCTTTTGCAAGCCGCGACGCAAAAGATGCAAAGTCGGCCATTCATGATCGCAAAACGTGCTCTGGTTTCCCTGCTTGGAGACCCCCTCCCCAAGTATGCTGAAGTTCGTCCTCGTATTCTTGTCGCAGGTATTGCATTCAAGGTTGGGCAATCGAACCTAAGTCATTCGCCAGGCTTTGATTTAGCCAAAGGTCTTGTGCAATCGTTACTGGCGGAAGTGATGTTCGCAGATGCGCTCGTGGAACAATCCGCAGTCCCTCAAATTCCGCGTTTGGATGACGCAGATTGGAACGAGAGGGGTTTGGAGACATTCGACTTGATCATAGTCGCGTACAAGCAGGATAGTATGGATATGGATGTCCTGACGCGACTTCAAGGGAAGGTTCGTGTCGAGATATGGTGTGATAGAAAGTAGTTGAGTTTAAGGAAAAGCATGGCGAATATTACGGTAACCTGACAAGATAGAATTTAGGCCGCGCCCTTCGTGTGTGCGAAGAATGTAGTTCTGTTGATATGTGTTGATATGAAATATGGTTGTGCGATGGTGGTTGAAATTGGAAGGAACAAACTCAGCCGAATTTTGGGAGCAACAGTGTGCACGTGATGCATCTTTTTACGGCTCCAGATTCAACTCATTGTATTGTTTTCTTGTTGAAAACGACGAACTAAAGCAATTTGTACTCTTTGCGAAGGTATGGACTGGATTTCTATCTTAACATATAAAATACTATCATCTCACATTATGGGGACGACCAATTGAAATGCTGGTGGTATTCAAGGCAAGTATCTTTCTCCTCTAGTGGGAAACTATAGAAAACTCCATATTATGTCTAGCAATGAGTAAGTATCGTGATATTATGGAGTGTTAACTCTTTTCGTTCTCTTTGTTAGTTCTGACTCCTTGCTAGAGACCAAGAACTTTGATCAGGAAACATACCAATTTAGGGATTAGTAAGCCTCCTTTTCACGTATTAAGCTACTCTCTAAGCTATGATAAGCAGAGACAAGCTATGTAGATGGAATGTAGTTTTAACATAATATATGAGTATTTTTCGCATGAATTTTACGCTTTCAATGCAAAGCATGACTCCCTAGAGGCGTTCAGGACAGTTCGTTCAGCGCTCGAAAGCCAGAAGCAACAAGACCATTCGGACCCTTTACATCCCCACTTCCAGTCCAGTAAAATAAACCTGCTAGTCCCAACTGTTTCACAAAATTTGCTTTCCTCTGCACAGTAGCAGGCACGTCAAACGACATAAAACCCTTTTCCTTGTCCACGTAAGAAGCAGCCACAGCTTCATTATCAACCACAGCATCCCGAGTCCAGTTCTCAGGAATTGCTTCAAAGTCGATCTCCCCGCCCGTGTGGAATGCTTGTCCTGGTCCTGTCGCACCGGGAAAGAACCGTGCATAAGCAGGTATGCCCAACACGATCTTCTCTGCAGGAAATCCGCCAGAAACAACGTACTCTATGCCAGCATGACATGATCTTGCAAGAGACGGGTGAGCCAGGTGAGCGTGCTCGTATGGTTGGAACAGCTGTGCTTGGTGACCGGAAAGCTGTGTCCAAGATCCCGTGAAGTCATATGCCATGAGATTGAGGAAGTCAAGTTCTCTGGCTGTGGCGAGAAGATTGATATTCTTGAGACAGTACTCGCCTATCGGTAAGGCTGTGAATAGTTGATATCTTGGTGCTGGGAGAGCGGATCTGGTGGCGCGTAAGAGTTGGACGAAATTCTCGCCTTCGGTAGGCGTTTTTGGATGCTCCCAGTCAACTGGCTAAGATTTAGTCCATATCTCAAGCTAGGCTTTCAGGAGAGAATAGCTATTTTGACTTACTGTCTACTCCATCTAAAGAGAATTTTTCTAGAAATTCTCGTGTGGTCCTCGCAAATCTATCACGACCATCAGGAGCCGCAGCAAAGATAGGGAAGCTAGCGCTTCCACTTGCTCCACCAATCGAGATAATTATCTTGATAAATGGTCTTAATATTTTCAGCTTTGCAAGGGCTCTCAACCCTCCTTCCTCGCCGTCAACCTGTAGCTGGGTATCGGCTTTCGCGTCCAAGAACTAAGTATCGCATTAGTAGTGCTGCTTCAAAAGCGTTACCAAATACATTAGACGTGCCCGTATTGTCCCATCATTGTCAACACTATAATCTCAGCAAATAATCAAATGAAAACGAGGGGTTGGCTACCGAGCAAATGCGTAGAACACATGGGTGATTGAATCGACTTCAAGCTGAGAAGGTACGTGACCCTTGTAGACTTTCCACGACGGATAGTAAACTGCATTTACGTAGCGAGCCATATTGCTTCACAGTCGTGTTTACTCGCCCAAGAATGTTGAAGCTGGCCACATTCCTTGTGATCCAATGTAGTGTTTGAATGATTCATCTGAAATTTCAACTGCAATAGCCATGTGAAACTTTGCTGACCGATAAAATGCTAGAGGTGGTACGATTCTTGCAATTAACATCATGGGATTGATCTGCTTGCTGTTACGGCATGCGGTCTGATGTACCTCCGTATGCAGTACATCTCCTCCGTACCATGTGGTTTTGATGAATTTGGAGTACAAAGGTGTCCAGACCCGCAGACTGACACGCTACACAACATTTTGTGACAAACCTGAGATGACAATCTGAACATGCAAATGGTAGTTCTCGAGATCTGCTTGGCCACAATTGAGATTCTGGTTCAAAGGATAGAAAAACGAAACACTGCATGATCAAAAGGATAGGTACCATCGGGTCTTCATGTTGCTGACAGAGAGCTCAATACTTCATAGTCCTGAGGTAGCTCCCGAGTATGGTATGATATTGCTTTCTTGTTGATTGAATCTGAGCGGAGTAAGAGAAGTCCCGAAAGATATCTCGGAAGCGTGAGCCAACGCAACGACAACCAATGACAACCACCATTTTGCCATTGCCAACTTCTGGCACAATGACTTGTATGACTTGCATCGTATGGCAGATGCACATTTAGGTGCAGCAACGCTGCCAAACTTGTCAAGACTCATGGCATCCTTCTACACCACTTGATAGCCATCACTAGCTATGCACGTCTGTCGAAACAATTGAGACGAAGCACTACTACCTCACTGGCTATACACAAGACGAAAATGCATTAGATGACGAAATTGAGCCATGGACGAATCAATCGAGGTCGCGACGCCTCTGAATAGGACGAACGTGGGGTGGTGAAAAGTTCTTCGCACGGCTTGAAGTCTTGGATCCCAACCAAGGCTCGGACCGATCCAGTCAATTTTCTCAACAACACCATGATCCCGTTCGCTATGGATCAAGAACACGAAAAGACTGCGACAAACGCTCCTCAAACATCTGTCTTCCTCGAAGATGGTCGCCTTGCACAGCGTGTCTCAGGTCGGGATCAGGATGTTGCTATTGCAATTGTAGGGGAGCGCAGCCAGCTTATCGACCCCGCGGCAGAAGCTCGAGTCGTGCGAAAAGTCGACCTCTTCCTAATCCCTGCTATGATCATCATGTACGGCTTTGTCTATTACGACAGTAAGTTGTCTCCCTAGTATCCCCCATGTGGGAAGAATGACAGCTAATTTTGGCTTGTATAGAAGCAATCCTAGGATCAGCAGTACTTTTTGGCATGACATCCGATCTCCATCTATCCCAAGTCGACAGGACTACCAAGCCTCCCAAGACCGATACATCTCGCCTTAGTTGGGCTACGTCCATGTTCTACTTCGGGATGTTGGCTGGGCTGTATCCTCTCACGTTTGCACTGCAGAGGTTCAACATGGGACGTATACTTGGAGGGGTTGTATGTGTCTGGGCATTGGTATGTCTGCTCACTGCAGCTGTGACAACCTGGCAAGGCCTTTATGCTCAGCGCTTCTTTCTGGGTTTTGTGGAAAGCATCATACCAACGGGACTCATGTGTATTGTGAGCTCGTTCTACACGCAGAAGGAGCAATCTTTGCGACAGAGCTGGTGGTTCTCCTCCACTGGGCTGTTCACCATAATTGGTGGGGCACTGAACTATGGATTTGCCCAAATTACCGGAGGCGCTCTCAAGAAATGGCAGTACATCTACCTCCTTGCGGGCTCCTTGACATTCTTGCTTGGTATATGCTGCTTTTTCGTACCAGACTCACCTGCCTCTGCTTGGTTTTTGACGAAAGAGGAACGATTTATTGCCACAGAGCGTCTGAGATATGGTCAAACTGGTGTAAGATGTACCAAGTTCAAGTGGTATCAGATCCGGGAATCGTTTCTCGACATCAAAGTTTGGCTAGTCGCCTTAATGATGGCCTCGGCTTATACCGTCAACGGGGCTGTCAGTGGGTTTGGACCATTGATTGTTTCCACATTTGGATATTCGACCCTGGAATCTATCCTCTTCCAGTTTCCATTGGGAGGCATCTGCTTTATATTTATACTTCTGACTGGATTTGTATCTTCTCGTATACCTAACATACGCATCATTGTGCTTATACTTTGCTGCCTACCTGTTATCGCGGGATGTGCAGTCATCTGGAAGAGCTCATGGCATCACCATGCTGCAGCGCCTGTAGTTGGATATTCAATAATTGGCTTCTTCGGGGCTGTGGTCTCTCTAATAATTACTATTGGAATGGCGAACGTGGCCGGACAGACTAAGAAATGTTTCATGGCCGCAACGATATTTGTTGCTTATTGCGTCGGCAATATCGTTGGACCCCAATTGATTAAGTCACAGACAAAGTCTAGGCATTATCCAGAACTATGGCTTGGTCTAATTATCTGGTAAGCGCCGCCTTCCCTCAAGAACGATTCCATTCTCTGACCGAAATAGTTATTGCATCACGATAGTTTCGGCTATTACGCTATATGTGATTCTGGCAAGAGAGAATAAGCGTCGTTCGAAGTTAGAACAAAATGAAGCAGACAGAGATAAAATGGCTTTTCTAGACTTGACTGATAAGGAGAATCCATACTTTAAGTATATGCTATAGATCTAGGCGTTCAACAGAAACAAGAACTTCCACAAACGAGATGTCCTTCAATCAAAGCTTTGCCTTCTCCCCCATGTTCTATACTCCGGAGGCGAATTATTCGGTCCTCGGTACCTGAGAAGCATTGCCCACCCTCAACGCACATAGTGGATTTTGCCCCGTTTCGTTACCACAACCCCATCATTCTTCCTGAATCGTATCTTTCCCGTTTAGAATCATCGGGTTATAAATCCATCCGCTCAAGTTTATCCTGCCCTGACAAACTCTGGGGATAACATGGCTGATGCCCTCCGACGCATCGGCTTTGTATCCTGATTCGGAAATGCCTCGGCTCAAAAACTCGTCAGTCGCCGAGCCGAGCGACGAGACGTCTCAACATCTCAGTGTCAGAAACAAAATCACTGACAACACAGAATCAACACGTATACATGCTCCGCTGTTGATTTGTAACATCCTACTTGATACTCATAACAAATTTGTGCTTATAAGAAGCTAATCCCCTCGATATAATTTAAGATGGGAAAGCCAATTGCTCGGCCACATAACATCATGTCTCAGTCTACTTATCAAACTGTTGTTCTTGCTCAACGTCCCAAGTCGACTATTGTCCCTGGGGAGACCTTTACTATTAAAAATGAGCCTATGGTATCGGAGGGTGATTTGAAGAATGGACAGATTCTAGTCGAGGTTTTATACTTGTCGCTTGACCCTGCTATGAGAGGATGGTTAAATGGTAAGTTAGAGCAGAGGCTTCTCTATAGAGC
>LLCE01000183.1:0-64353 GCA_001414415.1 Hymenoscyphus repandus | reverse complement strand
CCTTCCCCCCCCCCCCCCCCCTCCCTTTCAACTTCCCCTGCTGCCATCAGAGCCGTTTGCATAGAATAATTTGCTCATTCTGTCAGGCCTATCGTATCATTTGGTACGGCTTCATCTTGTCGCAGATCTACCCCACTAATTCCCTCTTGGGATGATAATCCGAACGAAAAGTTCAGATGAAGTCCATCGGATCTGTAGGTTTAGCCGCGCTCCAGGGGAAGAAAAGGCCAAGATGATGGCCGAGAGCTTGTCCTCATCCTTGGGTCCTCAGGAACGAGATTGACAAGCGAAGCGATCCAGTGGCGATGCTTACCACTTCGCAAAGCGGTAAATGACGTTGGTCGTTGGTGAGTATGATGTGCAACCTCAAACTCGAGATGTCTGTTGTTGCGGTGTTTCGGTGATCTGAGGCGCTTGAGTGGAGGGTGGGCTCCTCGCTTAGGGCGTTTCGGCTTTCAGGGGGCTATGTGATTGGTGGGAAATCAGTAGACAATACGAAAACCGAGTCTCTTACGACCCCTGAAGCCACATGGACGAACACCACGAAACGGTCCCAAACAGAACGCTCGTGCCTCCTTCTTCTTGCGAGTATTCTTTTTCTGCCCATGTTTTCGTCCTGTCTAATGATCGACTGAACATCTCAGGGTTGGCCTCTTGGACTTCAGACAATCTGATGCCAAGCGATAGCTTCGAGGGTTCTTTCATTTCCCAGATCACCACCTGCTGATTATTAACCACGTCGTTCTTGCCGCTGCAGTCTCACGATTCAGTGGATTGAGTCGAGTGAGTTCGTCGTTGCGCCAGACAACAGTCGGCAAAGAGCCTCTAGATTGTGGGCCACTCCATATTAAAATAAGGCTTGTCTGAAAGAAGCGTCGGTCTCCATCCTCTCAATCAGGAAGGCAATTAATTTGTTTTCCAGAAAGCCGGTCCATGATCGGAGTCGCTCACCGTCTCTGCCTTGCAAAGATTAAGATCTTGCAAGGGAATTCCATCTCATGATGTGAAATTAACCTTACTCCCTAAATCCAATCCTAGCCTAGCGTGGACGGAGATGCTTCAGGGTTGAAGCTATTCCCACTGCAGTCGTGGGCCCCATGATTTTGCCACACGGGTGGACAGGCGCTTCATCCCCCTTCTCCGTGTGGGGATACCTCCTTGACAGTTTTCGACAGTTACTGGGTATTAAGCAGACTTTGCCCGGTTACCGCCTTCTCGACGCCGCGGGATCGCTCATCCTTCAGCTTTGGGCCCTTCTAGTTTTCAGAAAATCCCACCAGTTCGTCCCTCCGCTTCCTTGTTCTTCTAGAATCATAATTTGAGGAAATATGAGCAAGAAATCAAGGGAAGTTGATCCCGACAAGCAAAAAAACCAGCAAAAGATCGTTGCTTCGTCCCTCGTCTTGAGATATTCTCAGATGTTCTCAGTGCCAGCAGCGCCGCAACTCTCTCCTCCTCTTAATCCTGTTATCAAACCATGGCTTTGGAATTATTACATCTAGCAAGCCTAGTCAATGGCGATACCCATAGTTGAGGAAAGATTTCCACTCTATCGTCCATGATGGCATTCAAGTCGTTCAAATTGTCCATTGTGTTCCTGAGTCTCGCCTCTTGGAACACCACAAACACGGCCCAGCAATTGTTCATCTTTGGGTATCATCAATTTTGCCCTCAGTAAATTTTACTCATTCTTTCGCAAGTAGGAGACGATTCTCCCCACCTCTTCGTCCCTGTGGTATTTGTGGCTTTTTAACCCTTCTAGAATTGTCACTATCATGTTGAAGCCTCCGCTGTGGTCTCTTAGGAAAGTCCCTCTTTCGATGACCACCGGTCTACCTCGAGACACATAAATACGTCACGACAGCATACAATAACTCCACAATATTTCAGATTGATGGATCATAATTCATTAAGAACTAAACCAAGAAAAACTCCAGCCTACAAGTATCTAGACGATGATAACGCTCGAAAATCAAATCGCCAAAAATCAACATTGAGTGACTCTCCCAGAGCGCCCTACTCGAGATACATTTCCCACGCACGCTGCAAGCCTTTTCGTGCCACCACTGGCCAGTTTACGTGGCTTAGCACCATGACAGCCTTTACGCTACCGGCAACAAAAGCCAAAACAGCGAAACAAGACATGACGAACGCCATAAACAAAAACCACTCAACTGGTCTGAAGAATTTTTTCCCCGATTGTAGCTCCGATACATTAGGCTCGAGGCCCATGATCTGAGACAATTGAGGCACAAATTTAAAGTCAAAGGGACTTGCTCCACCAGCAAGATAGCTGCGCTCGGTAACTGCCTTGTACATATTCTTTCGGTTCAACTGCGAGTTTTTAGTGAGTGGCATGAGGGGGAAGGTGGCATTGGCGTACCCTTATCATGAAGTCATCAAAGGCGGGAAATACTCTTTGTGAATATGCCAGCCAGATACAAATAGCGTTATGGCCAGCGAAAACAAGGTAGTAGTACAGTCCTGGTCGTCCCAAGCCAAGAGCATCACTTATCTCGTGTCCGTTGATCCAGCGGCATGTCGCTTCGAGGAATTCTTTTGACAGGTATACCGGTGGTGCATCTGAAAGCCATTTGTAGAAGTTGTGGGCAAGCGTCCGCGATGTTTTTGATGGATCTAATTCATGGACGTACATCGTCTCCATCACCTTTTTGGCCTTCTCGGGTGACGACCAGTATTCTGTTGGCACACCCATCAAGTATGCGATATATCTGAAGAAGGCGATGTAGTCGGCAATCTCTTGTTTTGTTGGATAAACGCCCATCTTCGGCATCGAGTCCCACATCGGCATGCAACAGAAGAAAGCAATCGAATGTATGGCATCTAGATCGTTGATTGGGATTCCATGTTTCATGGCGTCAAAGTATTCTGGACGTGAGTTGGCAAGCTTCATGATTCGTTGTCGTACAGACGCATGCAGCAGACGAACTCGGATCGTGGCTGCGAATCCTTCTCCGCCTGGCTGAATAGACTCGAGGGATCTGGTAGCCATCACGGTCCAGGTAATATTCTCAAAAATGCGTGAAAGTAAGTTGTTACAGCCATAGCCACCTGTACGTGCGAACACTTCCGCCATTCCAGGCGATGCCTACGTTGCAGTCAGCTTAGATTCAAAGAATCGCCAAGTTGGATTCTCTTTGACTTACTGTATTGTCTCTCAAGAATGCCTGAAAAGCAAAACCAGTGCTATTGGCAACGGCATAGCGAGCATAAAACCTTTGGCCTCGGTCAATCTGGTCCCAGTTTACCCATTCTGGAATTGTAGTGATTTCCTTCCAGAAATTGGAAAGCGTTTCGTCTTCGCGATAGTATTTTTGGAGGAGTGCAAAGTTGTCTGCCTTTGCTGGGCAGGGGCTCTTGTCACCACTTTCTACCTTTTTAGCGGCAGCAACCTCTTGAATTCGTTCAAGAGCGACTTGCGCAGCCTCATCGAATTCTTGACGTAATTTCTCAAGCTCAGGTTTCTTGAGGTGTTCATCTGTCCACTGGAAGCTATATCCCCACCTCTCTCGGTAGTTCTCGTCTCGCTTCTTTTGGAACAACATAGTGTGATTTGCAGTGCGTGGGCTTGTTGATATATAGCTATGTGATTTTGTGTTCAACACTGAGTATTGCGTGATTGTGGCCAAGTATGAGTACTTGTACTTAGTTTCCCTGGCGCCAAAACCTTTATATTCAGCAAGAATCTCTACCCGGAGCTAACTTTGCGAGCGGTTGGGGCGTTTGGTAAACGCACAAGAGTCCAGTCGCATGGGAACCTGATGCGCATAAACGTTGAAACGAATCAATTGCCCGAAGTATTTTATTCGTACACGGGAAAACCTTTGTAGTGCCGGGATCTGGATGAGTCCGATGATCTGTGCTTGCTCGTCTGAGAATGTAGAGGTTGTCCGTCTGGTATTTCTCGATCGTGCAGTGTTTCAACTGTGAGCAATAAGAGCGATTCTCGTCTGTGCAAGCCACTTTCAGTCTCCCGAACTGGCTCAAATCAGTTTCTTATTGGACGGAGAACGAAAATGTAAACCGACTGCCATTAAATCTCAGAACGAGCCTGGTGAAAGTACACTTCCGATGCGAGCTCGACTCTATGATGAATCTAAGAAGGATATCTGTGAATGTTATTGGCGAACCAGTTGCAAGATTAGTTTCTTCCTGATCCGAGGGAAATGTTTGTGTGCACGAGTTTTGGAATGCGATTCGTAAGAAATTAATCAGTTAAAGTGCAGTAATGATAACATACAGATTTTGACTGCGAGTCCAAATACCGCTGACCTTCGATGAAAGTCATACTCGATAACCGACAAAGAATATTCTATATTGTGGCCAGTCGTTTTTTGAGCATCGAGAACGAACTAAGTATGACCTTTCAAGATGACTCGAACCTTTTGCCATTGCATTCTCAATTCTGGTAAAGATGCCCAAGTTTCCAGCTAGAAATGAGTTCCTGGTGAAAGAGAAAATGGTCTTGATGCCTCAACATCCAGACTTGATATCAGCCATTAACTGAAAATCACGATGAAGATGCATTGCAATTCGGTTGACCTGATAGATGCGATGTAAGGCCCGCCGCATATTTTGCGCATAAGGGCACGGAATTTGCCGTAATGGTCGTGCAAGTACGAGGTTCTAGAAGCCGAGATCGAACTGTGCTAAACATCTTCCATCCCAAGTCTCTTGATTCTGAAAAGCGGGGAAGCTTGCCACTTTTGAACTCTGATTAGCTAGCAGTACCGATGCGAGAACAGATGGATGAGACAGCTTAGAAAGCCAATCGTTTTTGGCCTCTCGAATATGTCTTGCTACGATGTGACCGCGATCTGAACTTACAGATACGTGGGCTCTTATCATGGGAGAAAGGCCTAGAATATGCATAAAAATATGGAGAAATTGTGATTAGTTGTTTTTTATTTTGACCCCATGTGTTTTGGTTTTAGTGTGGCATATCATTAAAGACTCGAACTTCTTAAAGACCTGATTTGAGTAGATTTAAAATTCTGTCAATATTCCCTTAAAAAGAGTACCGAGGGTATTGTACAGCAGCCATTGAGATTTTCATGGCGTTCCTATGTGGTAGACAAGGTGTTGTCCAAATCTTAATTGGGTTGTATGAGTAAGGAAGCTCTAGAGGCGGCGTTCTCTCTTATAACATTAATGGTGGGTGAGACGTATCGTCTATCTTCGCTGTCGCTGACGAAGTCCATGCTTGGGTTAACTTTCGAGCTTTGAACATTCGAGAACCATGCAACTAGGCTATTGTTAAACTCCGGATTTATCATCTTCACTCAATGAACGCCCCAGATCCCTAATGGATCGTTTAATCTGGTCGACGATCCTTGAAGTCTCCTGACCCTCTTGGTCAAGGTCCCGATGCCAACTGGGCCAATAATAGTACATAAAACAATCCCCCATGTCACCACTAAGTATATCTCAGAACTCCCGGTTCTTGGTTGGGAGGACGAGGAGAATAGGCCTGAAGTTTCGGCCAAAGAAGCAATAAGAAATCCAATTTCACCACGCGAAGTCATTGCTGTACCGAGCATTACGGCTGGGTAGAGTGATAATGGCCTGTCAGTCTTAGAGGGTGACGGAGTAGAAATCTCAGGTTGTGATAGCTTAGAGGATTCTGCATCATTAGCTTTTGTCGATGGATCTCCTGTATCTGCGCCGGCATCGGTGCGCTTTCGCACCCTCAACTCATGGGAATCTGAAGTATTAACGGTCTTTCTCGAGATTTTTGTGGATCGTCCCAACGTCCAATTGACACATAAACGTGGAGTGAGTAAGATAGCGCGTAGTTTTACCGGGATTGACATTTTTGGCAGGGAGAGATTCAAGCGGACAAGCCATAGTCCCGTTACTAGTTTTGCCAAAAGCATGAGAATTGTGTAAACAATCCCCTTCCAGACAATATTGCCATCAAACATGTCCGTAACTGGAATGGAAAACCCAATAGATGCCTTTTTGTGCGTGAGCTTGTGATGCTAACAAGGGGGGGGTGGAGTGAGAGCGTGAAACTTACAAAGAAAAATGGTTTAAGTATGCGCTGCACTGCCGTAGCATAGTATTTATGGTATACCTGAATTCCACTGCCAACTGTAGAATCATTATGCTGATCACGAAATTCTTCGTGAGCTGAAAGTCTGTTCCCTTCAGTGTTGTTTGCATGGCCCGACACAGATGAAGCGCTTCGTATTACGGTGGTTGAGTGAGGAACCTCCGTATCCCACCAACTAATGGCTGCCCCAGCTAAGTAAGCCGCAAACAGGTTCGAAGTACCTGCGTAAGATGCGCCAACTACTAGGCCAAGCAACAGAAAAGTATGGGTAATACACGCAGTGTGCGTCGCTTTAAACAAAGCGTTCACGGCACCACCGGGACTTGACTTTCTCGAATCATTTAGAAACAAAGTTAAGGGTCGAGCAATAAAATAGCAAAGTAGTGGAACAACTACTGCTAAAGCAATGGATACAGCAAGTGGTCTCACAACCGTGACTACATTAAATGAGTCAACTTTTTCCCCTAGGTTGGAGATTACTTGGACCATGACCAGCCCAATCACATCATCCATCATCGCAGCACTGCTCAGTACAACACCAAGCCGAGTATTTGAGAGCCCGCTCGTACTGAGAATGGTGAAAGTGGTTCCTAGACTAGTTGAGCAGAGGGCTGCTCCCGCCGAAAATGCTTGCAATGGAGTAGCGTTGACGAGAGGTTGCAGAGCAAAAGAGAGCCCTACAGGAAAGCCAATTCCAGTCGCTGCTACTGCGATAGAGAGGACAATGTTTTCTTTAAGAGATCTGAAATTTGTAGAAAGGCCACCTGTATACGATGTTAGAAGGATATGAGCGTGTATTTGGCATCGTACCTTCATATACTAGGAGTAGGAGCCCTAGATATCCAAGCTGTACGATCACTTCCTCGATATTACGACCCAGCCATTTTGCACCTGGGGTACCCCATCCTACACCAATAAATACTTGGCCAAGAAGACCACAGAAAATGAGCTTGTCGAAGACAGTATTCACAGCGTTGAGGATAAGAAGGAAAGAAGATTGAATCAGGATTGGCAAAATGCCAGGTTCGTGATATGGAAGGAATGAAGCTACTTGGGTTGTCATTGTGTCCTTATTTGTGTTGTGGTAATCAAAGGAGGATACAAAGGGGTACAACCTAGAATGACGTTGGGTTGTGGAACAAATCCACACTTTCTAACGAATCACCTGACTTATTCCACAGTCACGTGAAAGAATAGAGATACATAGTAGAGCTTTTCTAAGCGTATTGAAATGGTAGATGAGACTCCGAGGGTCCTAATTCCAGAGAATGCTTAACATAAACAATATTTCTGCTGGAGGCTTTGCGCCTATTCTAAGGTGAATGTGCATATTGATTAAATAAGGATTTTGCGGACTGCCCGTGAAGATATGTCGCAGCGGTGATGAAGGTTGTATGTTTTGAAGACAATGGATGGGGATTGCACAGCTTATTTTCGAGTGCATGCCCCAAAAGTTAGTAGACGCAGATGACAGGGTGGATTTCAATCACAATTTACAGTGCGCGGAACTTGAGGTTAGCAAGCAAGTATTCTTTCGACAACTTCTTCTCAGTAGACAGAGTGCCCTTGTATTTCTCCTTCCGGAGAGCTAGCAGGATAGCGAGCTCATCAAAAGTTCGATGTAACAGATCCTATGTCATAAACTCAGTATACATGCCAGCAATCACGTTTCTTATCTCACGTTCCCAGAAAGAGATTGTGTGAGGTCCATTTGGATGAGCACAGCCCATTGGATCAAGCATTGTGTCATTTCGGTGTTCACTTCTGTCTGCTATTGTGTCAGGGAAATAGCCTGGATCCTCTCATGTTGCCCAGATATGATTTTTCGTATTTGAGTGTTTAGAAGCTAAGACAGTTTTGATGCGATCCCAATTTAAGTTCGCTGGGAGGCGGTAGAGTGCCCTTGTCGATATGGAGGCAAGCGCAGACCATCTCTCACAATCTCTCGCCATCATTTGCAGAAATGAGTTCCGGGGTAGTGATTGCTGGGTATAGGTGTTATTGGAACTCGCTTGTTAAACAAAGCTCTTTTGCCTTTAAGTTTTTGTCTTAACATGATCTCACAGCACTTTGTGAGGAATTCGTATGCCTTCTCCAGGCTCTCAAGTGCCATCAATGTTTCGCTAGGAGCGTATCCTTGCATTGATGACAGTTTTTCGAAAGCAGTATCGACTTCATCCAAAGATACCAATCTGCTAAAAGGCTCGACAATTTCCACCTCAAGAAATAGGATGTATTCGTTCATGCATGAAGGCATAAAAGACTAACTTACAAGACCTAGGTGAATTACATCAAAGTCTGCTTAGGCAAAAATTGCTGGAGAACTGTGGGCACGAGAGCTGATGAACAAGGTCAACAAAGATTTGTTGCTGAGATCTTCGAGGTTGATATATGGCGACTTGTAAACCTGCTTAAAATTGATCACTCTAGCACTAATTAACACAATCTATACTATAAATACTTTATTTAACAAAAGATCCAGCCATGGGGCTTCGAAGAAATTCAAACGAAAAGAAAGGGGGTTCTCTGCCTGATATCTTGAATTTTAAACACAATATATGATGTAATTCGTACTTGAGACTAGACTTCTTATAAAAAATTAGACCAATGAAAGATATTCTAACACAAGCTTTTGAGCAACCACATACTTACTGCCTTTTATAGTTTAATTTAGATTGAATAACATCAAAAATAGCTACTCTTGTAAATTTTCGATTTGGTACGAGATAAGAGGTAGTCCCTAGTCTGAAATGTTTCAAGGTTGATTTGCCATACTTCAGGCAGCGCGCCCATGGTAAGACATAAGTGCAAATTTCTAGCAGGATAGCGTAAAAGGCCCAATTGTTGACTTGTCAACACCATAAGCATGTGCTAGCAAACAGTTGTCTTGTCGATGGGTATAAAGATATAAAGAAAACACAATAATGCCAGGAAACTCCAAAAGGAGCACACTCGCGCCTAAGTCTCTTATCAGGATGTTCATCTCCTCGGCTAGCTCGCTCCTGTCCGGTATGATTGTTAGCAGATTGATTTCTTAGATCGGGCCTCAGAAAGCAAATGCCTCCATATCCACGAGAGAAATCATTGAAATTTCATGCTTCTCTTCAGGGTGTGAGTCCCTGGGCCTCGTAAAAAAGATGGGTGGCTGATTGAAAGCTCTTGGGCTTTTTATGACAAGATAGAAGCCTCATCATTTTCTGGAGATGCTAAACCAGTTACGAGGTCAAAATACAGGGGCCAGAACCTCAACGACATGGGTGCAATGCGAAGCAACCAATCACTGCCATGTTTTCACGATGTTCCGTCACGGGATCTGACCGCAACCTGAAATGAACCGTGCCCCTGAACACACGACACCTGCAATTCCTTCACTTCACTGATATCGATGCTCCATTCCAGCTTGAAACCCAGACGACAACCAGTTCAGATGTATTTTGAAGCTGACTTCTCACCCACATTGTAAGACTACGCACCGCTTAAAAGGATTTAGCAACACCGAGATCCCCGAGCCGCTAAGAGAATAGGGGTAAAAGCTCTCTTTCACTCAAGTCTCTCTACATGCCCGACGATGAATACATTGGCGTGGCTCTGGCCGTCTGCTCCTCAATAGCAATAGGCTCAAGCTATGTTACAACAAAAATTGGC
This sequence comes from Hymenoscyphus repandus, assembly GCA_001414415.1. Taxonomy (NCBI): domain Eukaryota; kingdom Fungi; phylum Ascomycota; class Leotiomycetes; order Helotiales; family Helotiaceae; genus Hymenoscyphus; species Hymenoscyphus repandus. The sequence goes on along the minus strand of LLCE01000183.1, from coordinate 54,632 downwards.
TTGAAAGACGCCAGCGAGCGACACGGATTTAAGGGAGATGGCCATGAATACCTCCACAACCGCACTTGGTGGACTGGCATGACAATGCTTGTTGTTGGCGAACTCTTCAACTTTGCTGCATACGCTTTTGCGCCCGCTGTCCTGGTCACACCACTTGGAGCGCTGAGCGTACTTACGGGGACCGTGTTAGGAGCTCACTTTTTAAATGAAAGACTAGGCCTGCTGGGGAAGATGGGGTGTGCACTTTGCTTGCTTGGCTCGGTCTTGATTGTTGCCAACGCTCCGGAAGATAAGCCGATCGAGACTGTAGATGAGATTCTTCAACTTGCAGTACAGCCCGGTATGTTCATCATGAATATCGAGCAGGTTCGAAGGCACTAACAAGATACCAGGATTCTTATTCTTCTGCTTGCTCTCTGCTGTGTTCTCTGTCTTTATGATCTACACAGTCTGTCCTAGGTACGGCACGCAAAATCCTCTCTACTACCTGTCAGTATGTGCCGTGACAGGAGCTGTTTCGGTAATGGCATTGAAAGCATTCGGCATTGCCATCAAATTGACCTTCGCTGGCATGAACCAATTTACACATGCGTCAACATATGGATTCGCTCTTGTCGCTACCCTCTGCATCGTCACACAGATGAATTACTTCAATAAGGCACTAAGCACATTCCCTCAATCGATGTAAGTAGAGTCCTGCCATCCTTATCTGGCATTACTAACAAAATTAAATAGTGTCAGTCCAATGTACTACGTAACCTTCACCACCGCAGTCCTCACCGCGTCCTTTATCTTGTTCCAAGGCTTCAACGTCACGGACACCGTCGAGACACTGTCCTTACTTTGCGGCTTCGTCGTCATATTCCTCGGTGTCTATCTTCTTAACTTCCCGGAGAATCGCCATGATGAGTACTCGCTTGTGGATCACAGGTTCGCTAACATGACGATTGCGGATGACCAGCACGTTCGAACGAGTGGCATTGAGGATTTGTTGAGGGCAAGTGATGAGAGTCAAGATGATTACCGCGACGGATCGACTAGACCTCAACGAATTGGGGCCGATGGCTATGAGCTACAGGTACTTGCTGCGAAATGAGGTGTTGTAAAATAGTATCACTGGGTCGAATGTAGCTTATCAGGCAGACTTTTGCATAAAGCAACGGTCGAGGTTCTTACCGTCGACCGATAACATATTGGGAGATGGTTGATCATTAATAATGAATGCTCAGATATTTAATTGAGCGACAAGATCCTCGGCCCGGAACCATAGGAAGCATTCTCTTCGTGCACGTGTTGCCGTGTTTTTCGTGCGCCTCGGACAGATTTGTAGCGTAGAAACCACGATTCCCGCATAGTTGGTATCCGATCTGTAGCTTTACCAACCCCGTGAAACACTTTAGACACGGATATCGCTAGGTAGGGCAAGCTGCTTAGTTTTCACGCGTGACCTCTGAATCCTTTCCAGGTTCAAACTCTAGAAATGATCAAATTTTGCTAGATTGCCTTGGCGACCTATATCTATATAAGACTTCAACACTTCAATTTGTGAATGTAGCGGCTGACCCAAACAGCAGAAAACCAAATTCCCACCATTTGTGCGAAGGAACAAGCGCCCCCTCCTGATAAGCGAGATCTGCCATTCAAGCGACTAATGCGCGCACATTTCAGCCTTATTTATACAGCCACCCGCTACCAATTGAGCCACGGTAACTATGTGCACTCATGCTTCTCTTTTAAGAAACTTGCACACATGATGTTCATGGCTAAGGTGTAGCTTCAGCGGCCGCCCGTCACATTGATTATTGAACCTGGGATTTACACCCACATCCTGCAATAGACCCAGAATTTGCAAGAACCGCTCAAAGGGGGGCGACCCAAGCTCTCGCGTGGATCCGATTGCTCTATGAACTGCCGTTACAACACTTTGTGCAACTCCTTTGAGTTTAAGCCACGATTTGATAGCATCACTACTGTAAAAGCGACTGTAAAGACCGGAGACGACCTTTACTGGCTAGTAGCACAGATCTCATTAAATTTCTAAGTTGCGTATTCGACCAGAAGACTCCGTAAAGCACTACAAGCTGGATACAACTGTGTACTCAGCCTATTCCCTGACAGATTCTCGATCAAAATGTGGAATCAAGGTAACAGATGTATGGCGATGAGAGGACCACGAGGCTTGGAAGGGCGAAGTGCAAAATAGTGTCAAGAATGTGATCGGATTCATACAGATGGTGGTGCGCAATAGTAACCATGAATATCATTATGGAAGAAAATTGAGCAAATCCAACCATGATACGGAAAAGGAGCAAGTTATCTGATGATTTGCAACTTCACAGTGTGCCAGAGTGATGAAAGCCGCCAGGTAAGCGGTTTATACTCTCCGTTAGCCAATATGTAATTGCAGCCTTGTAGTATTGGAGACAGACATATTTCGGGTTTGATTAGTGGAAAGATACTAATGGGGTGGGCGAGCTGACTAGAAGACACACTCTTACAAGAAGCAAAAGCGAATTCTCTTTCCCTTGTACCTGAATTGGACCGCGAGAGATGTATCAACGATCAGATGGCAAAGATAGCAGGGTCAACAAGAGAGCAGAAAAGAGTTGATAATCAAGGGCAAAAACAACAATTCTACGACACGAACAATTGCTGGCAGATATTTCGTATGTTGTCAAAGCTCCAGGGCAGCGTAGCGCAATTTTGCAGATTGAGACTTACATCTAGGGGCCCATTGCTGGAAAGGTTGGGTGTTGAGACTGGCTTGCATTCGATTGTTTGGAATTTGTTGGTTGTAATACGAAATCGCAGTAAGTCGCTCGAGGTGAAGAACAGTGGCGACTTTTCCATAAAGGCAATTGAACGAGTAGCATGGTGATACTATCTTTAGTATTGCCCGCATCTGCCTCTCATGGGATACTGCAATGATAGAATCTGAGGGCTGCAGTGCCATCCGTCACAGAGTATAACGAAGTCATGTGTGCTTCGGCCAATCTTTTATGACTAGGCCTCAATGACCTCGATGTTGTAAGCTCGTGGTTCTTCGTCTTCTTGTATTCTCGTGCCTCAATCGAATCCCGCAAATTCACTTTCCTCCCCAGCATCGTGATCAGCCTCTCTTTCTTCCTTCTCTCTTCTCTTGCTCCCTTGTATCGCGCCTCTACGATTATGTTCGAGCCTGCGCTCGTAGCCACTCTTCGTACTGATTAGCATTTTACTTTGTCTATTTCCCTTCCCGCTAGTCGCGTCTCCTTTGCTTAGTCCACCTCTTCTCGCCTCGACACCATGCTTTTTCAGTTGCTTCTTTTCCTCCTTTGACGGATTTGGTAGGGCATCAAGGAACCACTTTTGCATGCTGGCTTCGCTTGGAGGCTTGCCTGCTTGTTTCTCGCTCGCGGCAATGATATTCGCAATGTTCTTGACGTAGGGAATATCCTCTTTTGTGTAAAAAGTAACGGCAACGCCGCCGTCACGACCAGCTCGTCCTGTTCGGCCGACACGATGTATATATGCCGCACCGGAGTTGGGGACATCGTAGTTGACAACACCATTGACACCTCTGAAGTCGACTCCACGACTGAGGATGTCGGTCGTAATCAGAATCCAGATCTCTCCATTGCGAAATCTGGTCATGACAGAGTCTCGAGCAGAATCCGAGAGATCAGAATGGAGGACTGCGATTCTGGAAGATCCACCTGCCTCCGCAGAGATGTCATAGAGAAGTTCAGAGTGTAATGCTACTGCTCGAGGTATGGTCTGTGTGAAAACGAGGAAAGGTGGTCGGAGTGACGGATTGGCACCCGAGGTTCCAGCCGTGGGATGAAGGAGCTGACGAAGCGCGAGAAGTTTCCCTGGTTCTGTAGCAGCATAGGTGAGGTGGTGAGTGATGTTCGGAATGGCTGAGTCCTTGAGACCTACGACAAGACGAACTGTCCGGAACTCTTTCTGCAATCCAAGTCGCTCCTGCCGTGATTGTATCGTAGAAGATGCCAAGCTTTCAATATTCGAGCCCATAGTTGCAGACCACAAAGTGACGGCAAGATCTGGACTAGTACAGGCATTCCAAATACCAAGAGTTTGGTCTCTGAATAGAGGATCAAGAAGGACATCTGCTTCGTCAAGAACTAAGGTTCTTACAGTAGGTAGATACACATTCTCGTCTGGACCAGATAACGAAGAGAGCAAAAGGCCAGGTGTACTGATCAGGATATCGGCTTTTGTAACGGGCTGCTGACTTTCTGGTTTCCGTGGGTCATCATTTTCATCCTCGTCCTCGCTATCACTCTCTTGCGCATCGTCTTGAGTTCCGATTACTCGCATTCCCTTTCGCATTCCAACCACTTTGATTCCAGTTCCAAGACTTAACTTCTTTGCCTCATTGACAATTTGACTTGCCAATTCCTTGGTTGGCGCGACAATGACTGCATCTAGACTGTGCCCATCTTCTTTGTCACTTTTTCTTCGTCTTTGTATGACCTGATTCACAACGGGCACCAGAAACGCCAAAGTTTTCCCACTTCCTGTGGGAGCAACCGACAAGAGGTTGATCTGTGCCGCTTCCGTGGAATTATCAAATTCGCTCGTCGCATCGTTCCCGAGTGCTAGCTGAGGTTGGAGTAATAGAGGCAAGCTTCCCATTTGAACTTCCGTTGGAATCTTGTAGCCCTGTTGAGCCAGATTCTCCGCCATACGCCCGGAAATGCCGTAAATTTTCCTAAGCTCGCTGAACGATGATAAAGGCTGTGGAAAAATTTGCTTAAATTCCGGTTTGCTGCTTGCTTGCTTCTTGGCGACTTTGTTCTTCTTAGACTTCTTCACCTTGACCTTGATCTCGACTTCAATTGGATTGTTCCTCGGAAGAAGAGTAACTTTCAATCGGTGTGATCGCAGAATGCGTCGACATTCTCCTTCAACTAAGAGCTCGGGAGGTGTTGTGGAAGAGCTTGCCGGTTGAGGACAGTCCGTCTGAGCTACCTCCGCAACAGAGGGCCTTTTCCTCTTGCCTTTGGCCCGGGGAGTCTTTGTCGCAAAGAAATCGAGTGCTTCTACATCGTCTACATCGTGAGCTTCTTCCTCCGGTTTTCCTCCTCCCCGCTTCCTTTTCGTCCCTCGTGCTTCTAATGTCGCATCGTGGTATAATTGCGGATTTTCGGTCGTACCTGCAGAAGGAAGCCTGCCAGGTTTGGTGGCAGAAGCGCCCTTATGCTTGGTTGCCCTCGACAGAACTTTCAAAATATCCATAATAGTTGGCGTAGGTCAAGAAGCTCAAGTTGTTGCTGAGGATTTCTAAAGAAAATCCGCGGCAGAATTATTTTCTGCTTATCTTGACCGCCTTCTCCAATAAAATGGACCCCGGCTTCCTTTATGGCACAGGAGCATCATCACGTGTCTCTCAGGAACCGTGGGAGTGGTCTGTGCGAGTGGTCTGTGCGCAACGATCGCTCTACTCTGTAGCTCTTCCCGCCCGCCGCTCCTTCTGCACAGTCGCACTCCGGCATCCACAAACACCACTCTGGCAAAACTTCTATCAAAGCCGTCGACAGCAACTAGAGGAACACTGCAATTGACCCAGAATATCCTCCTTCATTATGGTGTACGACTGGTCCGATGAGAAGGAGCAAATATGCTACCGCATGTATATCGAAGAGAAGAAATCACTGGAAGAAATCATGGAAGTTCTCAAGGTTGAGCACAACTTCTCTCCGTCGTAAGTCGCAGCCCTTGCTCTACTGCAGTACAGACACCTTCGAGTCTACGGCGAACGGAACGACGCCCACCTCGAACCCAAACCCACTTCTGACCAGCAGTCTGGTCACCTCCATGGACCAGAGAGCGGCTTCAAAGACCTTCAGCAACTCAAGTGAGAACTCCAAGCAGAGTGAGAGCAGATTGAGAGTGTCGAAGCAAGCAAGTGCCTGCGCCTATGGCTCTCCAATTTTTCCATTGCTTCCACGCGGCCATCATCAATCGTCATGGCCTCGAACATTGGGGAGGGGGGGTTGTCATTCTACTACAATGAATGAAAGATTGTTGCTTTCCCTTGCTGGCAATGCATAATGTTCACAGATGAAGACATCTTTTGATCAGATCTTGACAACTCATGGCATGCCAATACTTGGGAAAAGGCTGACCAGTCACAGAAAACGCGCTTTCCAAACTCAGTTCAAACGATGGGATTTCCCTTCAAAGCAGAATCCAGCACATAAGAATGCCGCGCTAGTGCAAAGGGTGAAGGAGCTATGGGACTGCAACACGTCACAGCGAGATATGCTTCGGATCCTCAACGAGGAGGGTTTCGACATTAAGGAGCGGGAGCTGAACAGAGTGCGGGGAAAGAATCGATGGTTGCTGAGAGTTCCTAACGGCATGAAGACAAAGAAGAACTCCGATCAAGACGTGATAAGCCAGTTGCAACAGGCTTTATATCCCGAAGGCCAGATGGAAGACGCGGAGGGTGAAGATGATGCTGTAGAACAAGAAGACATGTCGTCGGTTGGAACACTCGCACAAAACTCGTATTCGAAGCCAGCTCGACCCCGCGCAGAATCACCTCCTCTAAGTCCTGAGGTTCTCGCCAAAAGACAGGAGCGTCTGGCAAAGCTGCAAACTGAATCCGCAGAACGATGGGCGACTCGAAAGCGTCGACGTCGCACTCGTGGTTGGGCTGGTCTGCCCGCTGACCCACCTGGACCTCCACGATTCCCTTCTGAGACTACAATCGATGAAAGCAAGGCGTTCCTGAGTCTAGATAGTGGCCTGTATCGAGACGTGCGAGCTCGTTTCCAACGAATATGTGAAGAAGCGGAGATCATAAAAAAGACCATCGCTGGCCCTGAACGATGGGAGGCTGCAAAGGATCGACTGGTCCAGGAAAGTCCACATCTACAAGGTGTCTTCTGGGGAAATGAGGAAAACACTGAGGCAAAGAAGTTAGCATTGGATGTCATTTGTAGCGATGTGACGAAGCGGATGAGAACATTGGAGCGACGAATGACCATCGCTGAAGCTAAGAATGCTCTTGGAATTAACCCTGAAGAGTCCCGTCAGCTTCGAAACGCCTTCTACCAAGTTCTCAAAGCAGATCACTTCACAAGCAAGCTCGAGGCTGGTGAGGACCATTGGAAGGAGTTGAAAGCACAATGGATTGGTAGCTCTGAGCTGCTACAAAGCATTCTTGCACCTGGAGACGCCGACCCTCAGCACAACATAAAGGTCAAGGCCATGGAAGTCTTGTGTCGAGATGTCATGAAACGACTTCGAGATGACCAGACAAAGCGAGATCCAACGAGGAAGAAAAAATTTGATTCGAACTTCACTGCTCCGGTAACTTCTCCTGTCGAATTTGACCATTCTCATGCCGCTCTCATTCAAGCCGCATCACAAGCACAGGCAACTCCAGTACCACCGCCGGTACCTCGTGTTTCGCGGGCTTCCGCTGGAATGCAACATGCTCAAGCACGTGTTCAAGCAGAAGCTCGACAGGCCCAAGGACAGCATAGTGCCATGGTTGATCATAACAGCATGCAAATTGATCCCTCCCTTTTATTGGCAGCCGCCAACGACCCATCTCTTATGGGCGGCCGGGGATTCTCTGCTCAATTCGAAGATCAGCAATATGTTGCTCCACAGGCTTTCCCTTCCTCGACGTCCATTCCATTCTTCTTCCGTTTACATCCATCATCCGACATACAAGCATCGACCCGAATGTGGCTGAGCGCTCTGAATACTGTGTCAGTTGAGGAACTGCGGCAGTTGGCGACGGTCAAATATCCGGGCACAATTGCTCTTCGGCTTGAAGGTATAATCAAGCAATCGAATGGTGGTGAGATGGCTATTGCTATTGATGCAGACGATGAATTGGGTGCATATTTGGCTGAAATTCATGGCGTGAAGCCAACATTCTCGGTGCAACTCGTTCAAGGCTGGAAGAACGATTGATTTGGAGGATTATTTGTACTTTGGGGCGGAGTTTGGTAGGGTCATACCTGTTGATAAACAGAAGATCTCTTGTGCTATTGGCCAGAGTTACTAATGACATTATGCTCAAATATAACACCGTACATTTTTACGCTAGCAAATCCAATAAATATATTTTCATCACAGTTGTACCAAAGAGTCACAACAACTACTTGATAATCATTGTCTCCCCCATCGAATATGGATCATCCCCTCATGATAATGTAAATCATTCTCATCTATATATAGGTACGTCGGTGTTGTTAGTAGATATAAAGTAATTCCATAACCCCGGCACTAGCGCGGCCCGAGATTGTGGGGAAGTTTAGAAAGCTAGAGCTTTGCTGTACCAGCACGCAACATCTGTGAAAAAGACGTCAACACCAAACACGCATCTCGTTCTTCCTACCCCAGATCAATGGCTCTTTTTAATCGCGATTGATATCCTAATTCAGCCGGCGTATCGCAATTGTCTCCCGCCATGTCGTTTCCCAAACGAGCTCCCTCGACAGCTCTACTCGCAGCCTTGCGCAAGACAGCGTCTGCGCCGTGTTCGAGAATTGCGGCGAGCCAGCAAGTACGATGGGAATCTACGCAACCGGAACCTCCGAAGACGGGGAAGACGTTTAGTGGGCAGCTTTACGGGAGTACAGCGTTGCGATTACAGCGTGAGAAGGCTGATCGGGAAAGATTTTCGAAGGCGCGTAATGAGAGTGGAGGGGGAAGGACATTGGGGTTGACGTTTGGTATACCTTCAAAGCAACTGAGGGACGTTTAGATACTAACATGTGTAATAGTCGTAGTATTTACAGCGTTCGGAGGCTGGTATCTAGGCACACTCTCCGTCCCCGCCCCATCAACCCTATCCACCGTCCCTATCTCATCCACCACACCTCCTTTTCACAATGTGTCCGGCGGTAACATGGAAGCGGCATGGGCCGATTTCGTTGGAATTGTTGGCAAGGAAAATGTCTCAACACTCGATGCCGACCGCACCAGTCATGCCGGCAGTGACTGGAGCTCCCATATTCGCAAAGATAATGAAGTACCTTTCATGGTCATCTACCCCGTGAGTACCGAGGAAGTATCTGCGATCATGAAGGTGTGTCATAAACGACGGATACCAGTCACAGGATATAGTGGAGGAACGAGTCTCGAGGGTCACTTTGCACCGACGAGAGGTGGGATATGTGTTGATTTTGGACGCATGGATAAGATCCTGAAGCTGCACAAGGAGGATATGGACGTAGTTGTTCAGCCTGCTGTGGGTTGGGAACTGCTGAATGCGGAGTTGGCGAAGGATAATCTTTTCTTTCCTCCGGATCCAGGGCCAGGGGCGATGATTGGGGGGATGGTGGGGACAGGGTGTAGCGGGACGAATGCGTATCGGTATGGGACGATGAGAGAGTGGGTGCTTTCTCTTACGGTTGTAATGGCGGATGGCACTGTTATCAAGACGAGACAGCGGCCGAGGAAGAGTAGTGCTGGATATGATTTGACGAAGATGTTTATTGGTTCAGAGGGGACTTTGGGCTTGGTCACAGAGGCAACTCTCAAACTCACCACGAAGCCAAACAGCACATCGGTGGCAGTTTGTACTTTCTCCACTATCCGTGCAGCAGCAGATTGTGTCGCCAAAGTTGTGGGAGAAGGTGTCCCAATTGCCGCGATTGAGATTCTAGACGATTATCAGATGCACTGTATAAACCACGCAGGGGCGACATCGAAAAATTGGATAGAAGCTCCAACACTATTCTTCAAGTTCGCAGGCACCCCAGTTGCTGTCAAGGAGCAGATTGGAATAGTGCAAAAGCTAGCGAAGGGAACCGGGTCGAAGAGCTTCGAATTCGCCAAGAACAACGAAGAGCAGGAAGAGTTGTGGAGCGCAAGGAAGGAGGCGCTTTGGAGTGTGATGGCTATGAAAGAAAGTGACGACGAGCACGTATGGACTGGGGACGTGGCAGTTCCTATCTCACGGTTACCTGATATCATTGATGAGACGAAGGCGGATATCGCGAGATGTGGTATGAAAGCGAGTATCGTCGGACATGTTGGGGACGGAAACTTCCACAGTAAGTTCTTCATGATTTCAGATGCACAATAGCGATTGCTAATTTTTGTAGCTATTCTACTATACAACGACTCCCAGCGCCAGAAGGCAGAAGACCTCGTTCACCGCATGGTCAAGAGGGCCGTTGAGATGGAGGGAACGGTCACCGGTGAGCATGGGGTAGGACTTGTGAAGAGAGATTACTTGAATCATGAGCTGGGTGAGACGACTGTAGATGCGATGAGAAAGGTAAATTTTGCCCTGAAGCTGTTACCCTCTTTGCGTGCTAATTGTGAATAGCTCAAACTCGCGTTCGACCCTCTGTGCTTGTTGAATTGCGATAAGGTCGTCAGAGTAGAGAAACCGCAGCCAGGGGAGGTTGCGCAATGGTGAGATGTAGAGGATTATTATGCTAGTAAGGAAGATCGAGATCCCTCTCACATCTAAATATTCTCCCAATCACGCACTTCTATCCATTCCTCGTCCGAAGTCTCATACTCTTCACCATCATCCTTCCTCGCCTTACTTTCTTCTTATTACCTCCCGCGTTCTCATACCCAATCGACTTCCCCCGGCGCCGACTTCCTCTTCATGCTCAAGATCTCCCTCTTGTCCCCCTCACCCCTCAAATATAAAATGGCTCTGTCAACCGCACCTAGACATCCACCACACTTACTCCAAGCTCAACAAAAAAATCAATCCTCAATGATTCCCTAACTCTAAATTCTACACCACTAAATAACCTTGGTCCTCCACCCGCTTCCTCCTTCCATACCCCAGGAATAAGGGTAAATTGATAGAATATGAAGAGGAACAAACGCACAGGTCCACAGCCATATCTACAAACCGCTGATTGGTCTTTTGATCTAAATTAAGAAAGGAAGGAAGGAAAGGCGGTGGAACGCTTATATAGCGTAGATGGGAATGGGAAAGAAGGTAGTGGGGTTCGTGAATGAGTTGAAGTTTTGGTAGATAGAAAGTGGGTGAAAAAAAGAGGGAGGAATGCTTGGGATTGGGCTCAGGGGAGGGTGAGATGGTGAGAGTAACTGCCAATGTGATAGTATGCGTGCGTAATTAATGTAAGGAGTAGTACGGAAAATATCCATCACGGATACATAATGCGCCGGATGTATAGCTTTGAGGTTCTCAAGTGGGACATTTCCTCAGAAATGCCGTTTAAGTGACAACATACTTTGGTATGAGTTATGTATTTGTTAAATTCTACATATGAACAAAGAGCCGAAGCACTGTGTCGATACCCTGGATACGATTCAGTATCCGTAACGAAATGTCTATGGCCTGTACATCCATTCTCCGGGATTAAAGACAATCTCAAACTCCACGTTCTCGAAGGTCCCAATAAGTGCATAAAGATCATTAAAACCCTCCAGTCCATCAACGGGAAGATCTTCCTGAGCATCCCCCTCTTCATGTAAGTTCCATTCCCCAACCTTCCGCCCATCTCTGGTCAGGAATATTTCTACATCCATCAGTGTTTGCTGACTGGTCTGCGGCCCCCCATACGACGGCGGTGCATTCAAATTCTTCTTCGTAAAAACCATTCCCAGCCCCACCGTCTCCCCGGCCTTGAACGGTGTTGTGAAATCCTTCCCTCCCCACCGATCATTCACATAACGCGCCCCGTCATCCCCGTGTACAGCCAGACTGCCACGATGCCATCCCGGTAACCTAAATGTAGGATAAGGCGGCGCGGTATATCCTATTGCGAGCGTCACCTCACTGCGGTTCCCCCGCGCGATCCGGATCTCGTAGTATGTTGTTTTGGAGCGCCCGGTTGTTAGGGGACTGTGTGCGTTGACGCTGTACACGGGGTTCGCAGAACTTATACTACTGTCTGGACTCCCTGCTTTCGTCACCCCAGCCCAGATCCCGGGACGTGTAAGTGAGAGACTGCCTTTGTAGCCGCGGGGTTTGATGACACCGACGTCGCCACGATCGAGTGCCATGAGTAGTTCGTGGGGGAGCGTCATAGGAGGTGTGAAAGGGTTTTGCGCGCACCATGCTTCACCTTGCTCGGATTCTTGGAGGGTTGCGTTATTGGTTGTGCTACGTTGGTTACCCATTGAGGGAGGGGGAGGAAGGAGTGAGGTATCGGGAACGGCGGTCTCCCAGTCGTGGTAGGGTTCTTGCGAGGGGGGTGGGCCGGAGGGGGGTTTGATGTAGGAGTAGTCGTATTGTTGCTGTTGCTGTTGAGGAGGGGGGGCTGAAGGAGGGACATATTGCTGGTTTGGTGGAGGGCCAGACGGAGGGGAGTATATATCTGGCATTTTGCTTGATGTCGGTCTTGTGTTCTTGGAGTCAACTGGACGAGAGTTGGATTCGAAGTCGTTGTTATTTAACCTTGACGAAGGGTCATCGCCCTTGAGTTTTGACCCGAAACACATGATAGCGTATGTATATGTGAATAACACTTCGCACGTTGATCTGGGAAATGATGGTTTTTCAGCAGAATCCCAAGAGACTTACATTCTTTTGTGTGTGGTATTTGATATAATTCCAGATTCCAAGACGGGCTGTGCAAGATACCGTTTGCCTCGGATCAGGCTGAATGATGCGAAAGTGACGTTGATATGGGCAATCAAGCCTCAAGTGTGGCTGAAGCTGGCGGTGAATGGCGGCAGAATACTTATAAGGGAAGCTCGTGCCCTTACCCCTACATAAATTATCTCGTCTGTTTCGAGCCAAGAGGTCAATATCGCAACATCAAACGAAACTTTTTGTGTCAATTGTTTGTGTGGCATCTTCTTCGTGGCCATTAGATTTGATATCTATACTTGGCGCGGCATATTCTTCCGGTGATGCGATTTGGTAGCTGTCTTATGGGCTTCGAATAAATTACATCTCACTTCCGCTTACGACTCCATTCCACCACATATCTCCCTACGTACCAAGACTCTTCTCAGCTGAAAACACACCTTCACATTTTGAGATTCTTTGTACTATAACGTCACGACGCTTAATCGTGATATCACACCGTCACAATGGGTGAACAAACTGAGCCGAAACAAGCCATACCGAGATTCTTCGGATATCCAAAGGCAGTCGAAGGACCGAAAGTGCCGTATAAGAAAGCTGATGACAAGAATCCAGTATTTGGTGGTTTGATTCTGGTTGTGGGAGCCTGGCTGTTTGTGTTCTGAACCCCAGCGGATGTTCAATTGAGCTAACTTTCCTAGTGTCTCTAAGCTGGACTTCGTTCAGAAGATCCTTTGGAGCAATGCTGGCTTTAATGGGTTGAGAGGCATTCACTTTGGGGACTACACAGAGCGGTGGGATGTGAGTATTCTATCATGGTAATTGATTGACATAGCTGATTGAGATAGCCTCTCGTCATTCCAATCTCAGACTCCCAGGCAGCAGCATATACACCTGAGCTAAGCGCCTCATCGTTACAAGTCTTGCCTGAGAAAGCCGCTGGCCGATATCATTCTGTTGCAGAATACCATGCCAAATATCTCTCTGGTGAACTCACTCCTCTTGCGGTTGTAGAATCACTTCTTCCCCTCATTCGACGAGATATCAAGAACCCGTCGCCACATTCCACTGCCTTCATCTCTACCAATGTCGACCTTGTGCTTGCTGCAGCTAAGGAATCAACTGCGCGATATCAAGCTGGCAAACCCCTCGGCCCATTAGATGGAGTTCCTACTGCTGTCAAAGATGAGGCTGATGTTGAAGGATATCGAACCACCAATGGAACCAAGAGAGCCTTGACCAAGTCAATTATCCCTGTCTCTCAGCAGACTAGCTGGCCAGTGCAGACCATCCAGAAGAGTGGATGCATTGTTATGGGAAAGCTTAATATGCATGAACTTGGTGCTGATACTACAAACAACAATCCAAATTGGGGTACCCCCAAGAACCCCCACAACGAAAAGTATTATACAGGTGGTTCTTCTGGAGGATCCGCATATAGCGTTTCAGCAGGCTTGCTTCCCTTCAGTCTCGGCGCTGACGGTGGTGGAAGTATCCGTATTCCTGCTTCCTTCTGTGGTATTTACGGTCTCAAGCCTTCTCATGGTCGTCTCGAAGATACCGGAAGTACCGTTACCGTCTCAGGCCCACTTGCTGCGTCCATGGCTGACCTGGAAGCTGCATATCGTGTTCTTGGCCAGCCAAATCCTGAAGACCCTGCTGGTTCTCTCTTCGCCCCTCCTAGTCCATCTCTCTCTAACTCATCTCGGCCAAAGGTCATTGGTGTCTTCAAGGAGTGGTTCAACCGTGCTGACAAATCTGTCCTCGACCTCTGCCAAAAGACGTTAGATTACTATCGCGATGTTCTGAAGTATGAAGTTGTCGACATTACCATACCCTACCTGCCCGAGGGTCAATCCGGCCACGCATTCACTATTCTTACTGAGATGGCCGTTCGAGCCAAGAATCATGTCGGTCAAGCAAACAAAAAGAACTGGCTCTCCGGACTCAACCCTGCAAATCAAGTACTTCTGGCCGTAGCATCTCAAACTCCTGCTCAAGATTATATTCTCGCTCAGCAACTCAGAAATGTACTTATGCAACACCTAGCTTGGTTATTCAAGAAGTATCCTGGTCTCATCATTGTATCACCAACAACGCCTATGCCCGGCTGGTCAATCAACAGCGACGCTGACTTGAAATACGGTGTCACAGATGGCAATACCAGTATCCGAAATATGGAATATGTATGGCTTGCCAACTTCTGTGGGAATCCTGCTATCAGTTGCCCTGTAGGATATGTCGAGCCTGTCAAAGGAAATGGCAAGGTGCCAATTGGCATCATGGGAATGGGTGATTGGGGATCTGAGGATCAGCTATTAGACTTTGGTCGTGAGGCTGAGATCTATTTGAATGAGGTTTATGAGGGCGGAAGACAGAGACCGGCGATTTGGGTGGATGTGCTTGGGAATGCTGCTGTTGGTAGTGGAGTTGACAAGTAGGCCCACTTTGCATGAGTCAAGACTTGTAGTGTTACCACATATCTTCAACTCCGAACCCCTTGAGACCAATAGACCAACAAGGCCGATTCTCATGCAATCAATCGATCGCACTCATACTCTTCTCTTCCTCCGAGCAGTTTGATCCTCCGCCACACTTTTTGCCTACTTCTTTGATCTTCGACTCTTCATTTCCACATTCCATGCCTCCAAACTCAAATGCTGCATTGTCTAGCTTTCTTTCTTACCTCCACCTCTCAAAGTATGTCTTGTTTTTCCTGTTTATTATGCACCCAGGAGAACATCAATCATCACGGACTCTCATGGTCAGCGCGTGTGTTCAATCACATATATTATATTTACGGAGAAGAAAGTCAATGAGATTCAATCAACAAGTTAGATTTCGAGACTCAATTCCAACACATTGCTAACTCCCAACATCAATTTTCACCTCTGCCCAGCACCACTCTTCTCAAGTTTACATGACATGTGCTAGAAGAAAGATTCGTTCTGTCCACAACCTTCAAGCGAAATTAAGCCATAGTCTCCGCTTGCTTAGCACCCTCAATCGGCGTTGTGTATCCAACACGACTCTTGTTATAGAGCTCAACCGCCACATCAATCTCCGCAGCTCCACCATCGAGTGTCCCAGCTTTGACCAGAGTAAGGCCTGGAAGGAAGTCCGGTACGCCGTAGAGTGAAGAACCGCAATCTAGTGTTGATTTGTCAGATCGATTTCCATCGTGTGAATAATGAAACATAGGGTGGTTTATTTAAACTTACTACCACAGAAATAATGAGGGTATGATTTTCCGGAGCTACCCTTCATGTCATATTTCTTGGGCTCGCCTTTAGTGATAGCAAATGCGGTACTAGGGACGGCAACGTTGCTAGTATAGGCAGATCCGGTCCACTTCTGGCAATCAGTGCAATGGCAGAGAGCAGTTAATGCGGGTTCGCCTGTAAGAAAAGAAAGTTAGAACATAGAAGTTATGGCTAGACACGCCTTGTGGAGTAAGTTGGGTTGGTTGCACTTACCAGTATAGCTGAAGCTGATAGCACCACAAAGACAAGATCCTGAAGCCATTTTGTTGGGGTAATTTTTCGAGAATAGAAAGAAGTGTGTTTGGTTCGTTTTGTAAGTGATTGAAGAGGAAGCCGGTGTGATGATGATGGTGAAGAAGATGATGGTGAAGATGATGATGATGATGATGGAAGAAATCAGTGAGGGACACTGCTGAATATATAGTGCTTTTGAGAGCCATGCTTTCAACTTCTACAAACACCATTGCTCTCATATGTCTAATCGTACCCTGGTCGTCGAGCCCAGATTCGAATAGACGGCGATTACCTTGGTGAGACATAATGTGGCCGGCTGGTTTTTAATTGGTCACATCACAATCAACCATGACCCAGTATTCAGCAGAGTGACCAATCAACACCTGGCCAAAAAACCTGTACTCTATCAACTGCTTACGACTTGAAATTCTGACATATTTGGCCTGAAAGTCTTAGTGCATGTCGACAGAGTGTGTGTAATCAAGTTTCGCTATATAATGACTGCCAAGATATTGTACCAGGGTGGCTATTACCCCTTTCGGTTAGCTGTTGAAACGAGTAAATTAGGCGAGATGACCAGGGGTTAAATAGACGCTTTCGGGATTGTTTGACGAGAACTGCGGTCTTTGGTTTTGCGGGTCTGTGCGGGTGTGTACAGCATAACTTTGATGTGTGCATACAGTTAGACTGATAGTCATTGATACACGCTGACAGAAAGTAAGGAAATTAGCTGTGGTTTCTGATTCGCAGGTATCGCTCGACGGGACTCATTAAGACACATAATTTTGTACTGAATCTAAAAATATTTGTTGAATTTTGTGAGGAATACATAAGTTCTCTGCCTCATACCGGGCTAGGATTCCTTCGAGTAGGGTTACTCTTACTTTCTTGACCGAATTTTCCCTTCATGCAACGAACATACTTTCAGAGCCTTCCCCCTTCTGGACTAAACCCTTATCTAATCACATTTAACACCCTTCATACTGGTCATCCAGATAAACATCAAAATGAAGGGTCTTGACGGTCGTAAACGCGAACTCCAGCGGTTCTCAATCTGACAGATGTAGGGAGATGACAAAGTCAAAAGTAAAGAGAATGTCAGGTTCCATTCTTATTGTTATTCAGCTCTTCGCTCGTGAGAGTTCTCGTATTCAATCCCCAGACTCTAAAATCCGAGGCTACTAACTCGAATCAAAATCAAGGCTGTCGTATGGAAGCTCTTCAAAGAGTTGGACTGTGACTTAGCTCTTCCCCACTGCCCACTCATCAATGGACAGAAATATACTTTTCAATTACCCAGCGTGTATCATCGTATGGTATCTAAGCAACGATTGGCATCGAGCGAGAAGTCAGACCCCACTGGTCGCCGTCTCTACAAATATACCGCAGTGGCAGTGGCTGGCGGTAGTAGCTCTCTAGTCGTAGTTGTGATAAGAAAGGAATCTCTTCCACCACTCCTCAGATACGGATAACTTTATCCCATTTTTCTCATCTAATGGTTGTGGCCTCGACTTATTTCATCATTCACAATCCGAAGTCTTTGGCCAATGTATGAACAGGTTTATGGATCCTGAAACTTTGAAATTCATTACAAGCGTAACGCAATATGCGGCTGTAGACGTTGGGCATGGGACTAAATCCTACATAGCCTTCATACCCTGGATAGCCGAGATAGTGTCTAGACCTCTGAGGCACCAAGAATTGTTACATTTCAGCTGCGTCCAGAATTCTTGAATTCAATCTAGCGGGAGAAGAATAGTAATTGATCTTCCCTAAACAGATTGAGCTCGTTCTCTGTCGAATCAGTTGGAGTAGCTCTATGGGTTCTTGCCAATATTTCGAAAGAGTAGTAGGAGTCTTCTCGTCAGGAACAAGCTTGGATATGTTCTGTATAATTGCATACAAGTCTTCTCTTTCAGTTTTGGAATTGCCCGGATAACAAAAAAAGTGTGAGCCATGAAGCAGGAGACCTCAAATGTAAAGTAAGCCCTATGTGGTCCGGAGGAGGGGCATAGTGAAACTGATCGAATCGTTGGAAAATCCGACCTACAAGGGGAGTAGAAAGCGCAGGAAATTGTAATGAAGTTCTAAAAGATATCAGTAGATTTGCTTGCAAAGTGTAATAGGGGTTGTGTAATCGACAGGGAGCTCGAGAATAAAACATCTGCTAAAATTCGTCTTTCTAGATTTATTTTTCTACCCCTGAAGGTTAATAGCTTCTAGGTAATAGTTGATTTCCAGTTTCTGGTCATGGAGAATATCTTTCGAGTCTCTGTATGATTTTGATGCTGTATTTTCTAAAGTTTCGCTTCTGCTTTCCACAGAGTTAGCCCCTGCAGTAGATACGACAGTCGCACATGTCAATAACAGCTACCCTTCGCTTTATTAGAAAGTTGGTGATAACCAGCCGGCGAGGATGATTAAAGATCAACCGAGCGTGCTTCTTTTAGATATGTAACTTTCAGTTTCTAGAGCAGAATGCCCTAGGCTCCAACAGTCTCTCACCAACCTTGCGAGTGAGGTTTAAGGAAGAAAATTGAGAACAGAGATGACTGGCAGCTCGTTATGTACGGGCTGCTAGCGTTAAAGCTAAGCAGCCGCGGTAACAGCGCCATGTTTTGGTGAATACAGAAGTGTAGGGTTAATGTATTATATTTTCTTCCTCTCTGGAAATTCTGGGTAGAATTAACAACTTTCCTTATTCAAGTTATGTAAAGGCCTGTTAAAGCTTAGCTTTTGGTTTACTGGTAGTTCCATGATTGTTGGAGATAGGGAGATGAAATACTTTGTCATTGTGTCTTCGTATAGCTTCGGGCTAATAATGTGCCCTCCGGCCAGAGTTGATATGAGAAAGTGTGAATATTGAATGCAAAATTTGAAAGTACGGAGATATACCCTAGGATGAAGGGGTAAATGTGTAAATGTACATTTCAAAGCGGGCATCGAGTAATTCTGGCGAAATCGAGGGCAGATGAGACTATTTTCGTTTATTGAGTATTATAATATCTCGTGAGCGAAGTCCTTCAAGTTTTATTCAGATTGTATGATGTTCGGTGTATTAAGACAAGATGGAATAAAGAATAAGTGAGCGACATAAGCTCCAGTGTAGCATACATAGCGGGTGTTCAAAATTGGGGTGTTCAAAGTTGGGGTGAAATTCCCCACTGAGAAGTTACAATAAACAAAAGGGTTCTTGGCAAGCATTCTGCAGGGCGATCAATCAAGAGATAAAATTTCATAATCACTCTAGAATAAAAGAGCTTACTAACATTACGCCAAATGCCACGGGCAAAGGCTGGAGGGGTATCATTTATCCAGACTATCTCCTATCTCTTTCTGTCTTTGACCTTAAACTTCACGCCCTTCTTAGTCACACCTCCAATTGTCGCTGTCTTTGCCATACCAGCTCTCTGTAACTCCAATGCTTTCTCGGTTTCAGTCAGAACCTTCAACCTCTCTCTTGCAACCTTCAATTTATTCTCAACCTTCACCCGCGCTTGCCGTTGCGTTTTACGTATGGCTTTTTCTTCGTTGCTGATGTTCGAGTGGTCATTTTCAAGATCATCTAATTCGCCTTCCGCTTCCCGAATCTTCAATTCCATCTCCTCAGCATCCACAAACACTACCTTCTTCGCCTTGGTTTTTAATCTGTCCCAATCATCTTCATCTTCATCAAACTCGGTCGGCTGGTTTGAGGGCGAGCTTTTGATCAATGCGAGTTGTTGTTCTAGTCCCTCTACCTCTTTCCGTGCTGTGTTCCGAACAGTTCTAACATAGCCCACATCCTGTGTCTTCAACAATCGTACCGCTTCCAGGCTCAGTACTGAATTGCCCCTATCGCCATTTATTGTACCAGTTCGATTCTTGCCCATCGTCGACGGTCCCTGGCGAGACATCATACCGAAGTAGAACTCATCTGGATTTTTCTCGAGGACTTTTTGTTTGAGATCTTTAAGTTTGCGCTTCTTGAGATTGTGGTCTGCTGCACGAAGGGAATAATCCTGGCCATTGAGTCAATATACAAGCTTTTTAAATGATAACATAAGAACAAACTTTGTGCTTTTCTAATAGTCCTAGCTTCTTTCGTTCCTCTGGTTGGCCACGCTCGCGGTGATTGCGCCGTTGAACGGCATTGCGCATAGAGGACATGATGGCGGTCACAATTCAGGGTGGAAGTTCAAGAGCTACTATAGTAATAAATCGAGGCGTTGCTCTCGCAAATTTTAGGCGAAAGGTGGGGAGTTGAGTTTCTTGAGGTTGTCGTTGGAACTTTTTGGCAAAAGCCTAGAAAGTTTTGGCAGCCTCCTGTGGCGTTGCGGGGGTTAGCCACACTTATACCTCATATAACAGGCATCAATGCAGCCTCGGGGACTAGCTTTAAGCTCCGACTCGGAAGCTCATGAAGCATGCTTCGTACGATTTCCTTGGGAACTCGTCAAAATATTCGAAATTATTTACATCAACGTCTCGAGGTCTAATTTGAGGACTGAAATAGTAAATATACCTGCTGATGGCAACAATGGCGCCTTCAAGAGCCGCCACAATGTCTGAACCGGAGACTGAAGTACCGCGACTTCCCATGCCGTCAAGAAACCCTCTACCATTATCTTCTGCACAAGAAGCGCAAGTCAGGGAGCTATATCATTCGAGAGTGAGGGGTTATTGTGCTGCCGAGATCAAAGGTTCGTTCAGTAAACAACTGGAGCACAGTTCCTGTCTAAATTCAACTCATTGGCAGCTGTGTTGAGCATACATTAAGTTTTGGGGCAAGAGCTAATGATATTGCAAATAGTCTTCGCAGAGTGCGCCCTTGGGCGAACCTTTACAGCACCATTCAAATGCCGCGCGCAGAATCGACTGATGAATGCATGTATGATAAAGCACGCTACACAAGACGAACAAGATGCCGCACGAGAAGAATGGTTTGCAACGAGGTTAAAGAGACAGAGAGATCGGGAAAAGAGGGAGGAGAGGAGGAAGGAGCAAGAGAAGTTTCACAGAGAGTGGTGGGGAATGCCAATTGAGGATCGTGAGGGAGAAAAGGGCAATGAAGTACTGAGGAAAGCGGAGAGAGTTGGAGGATTTCCCAAACGAGACGATGCCGAGGGAACTTTGAGTAAGGACCGGCATCGATGACAAGCTATATGGAAGAGACGGAGTTTGGGTGCATTGCTGGTGTTAGGCTGGACTCTTGAATTGGTTTCCATCAAGCAATTAACAAGCGTGCTTGGATGTAAAATAGAGAATCTTCGAAGTATGTATAATTTTATCACTTTTACGCCCCTCAACAGGACATTGCGATCTCGATCACGTTACGATCTACACCTTTTCACATATTCTCATCACTCTTGGCAACCGCTATTAGCAATCCTTGGGACCACATCATTTTCTAGAATTTTGTTGACAAGAACAATGGAAAATCAGTTTAGGTAGCCTCCCTCGTGACAAATCTGCCTCTGCAACTCATCTGCAGTCACAGATGCGAGGCAGACCACTGCCTAGAAGGCACTTAGTACCCCGAAATATTTTAGCGTTAGCAACACCTTCGCCTTTAGCATTTACACAAGTAAACAGCTAAATGCAAGAAAATACACTCGCAACTCCCAGAATTGACTGAGCAGCCGAGATGCGAATATCTAGTACAAGCTTTAAAGTGGAGAGATCTGCAATTTCATTTATATGTCATTTTCAATTCTTTTGGAAATATAGAACTTGTACACTATCGTTCCTAGATTATTATACTAGGAACACAAACAATGTTACTTTAATCTAACCTCTTTAACTCATACCCACAAAATCAGCCATAAACACACATCAATAAGCCCTTTGTTCATCACTACTGATCTCTCGCCTGCCAGTCCCTCTATCACTCAAAAACCTCACCACGTGATTCCACATTTCATAATCCGATCCACCGCAATTAAAATACTCCCCGCAAAAGTTTTATTGTAACGGTGTGCTACTCAAATTTTTGTGATGTGAAACAAATATTACAGTATTTCCTGTTTAATGCACACTAGCCAACTGATCCCGCTATAACTGCGCGCATTTTGCTAGTGTGGGATATGGTTAGACTACTTAAGTAGGCTGAGGCTGGTTTGTCCTTCTACATCCTACTACCTACGACTTAAACCCACAAACTTAACATTTCACACTCCAGATTCTGCTCATACTAACATCAAAATAATATCCGCAACTTTTCGATTCGAACAGTGTACTATATGTGCTTTGGAGATATGCTACAAAAAGCGTTCTTATTATAGTCTTAGATTGATACAGCATAATAATGGAAGAAACAAACGAACAAACGTTCTACTTCCTATTTAGGTTGCGCTAGGGAGAAATACGGGTGGCACTGTAGATGTGTTCCTGGTTGGGTGCCGTGCTTATTTTCCCGACTTGCAGCCACCAGTATCCGCTCAGAAATCTCATAAGCGGCAAAGTTGTAGTGAATACGTCTTTGGCTCGACTTACGTTGAGCTTAGCAGGACAGTCACTGCACAACCACTAAAGTCGGAGAAATCAAAGCAACATCTATCACGATGAAGAACGGGCATTGAAGAAGATTAGTCGCGCAGGGAGGAGAATGCACCGACTATTCTTAGCTAGGCAGCTGGCGCTCAACCGGTTTCTAGAGTTGCATTAGGATAGGAATCGATGCTCCGTTGTGCTAGTCTACATGCATCAAAAATTCAACAACGTCATTATCCCCTAGCGTTGCTAAATATGAATATAACCAAGCGTCCAAAATGAAACATCAGAACTACATTCAGGCGTCCCTGAATCTAGAAACCTCCGATTAAGAATTTATGGTGATTCCGGCTCTCATCCTATCATCCATCAGATCAACCAGGCCACGCGTATAGGCCTTGGATTTCTGGAAGCTTGATTTTCTAACTGAACATATGTAATGTATATTGGGAATACCGAGATTCAGCCTGTGAAGGGGTGTTTTCGGGTTCTAAAGCCTTTGTAGTGGTGACGCGGTCGTGTTCATATGAATGCATGGCTTGCCTACTTGAGATCTGTAAGTGTCTAATTAACAAGTGATACAGGTTTCTCTTCAGACTCGACAATTGCCTGACCTTGTAAAGTAAAGCCGCGGTCGTTTCCTCAGCTTGCAGGAGAGTTGTAATACTTCACTTCTACAGTTAGCTTGCAAAACTGCTGATACCTACAAGACATGCGTGAAAATAAGGTTCAGATAGATCAATCGTTGAAAACGCGTGGTCTGACACATGGGCACATACTGAAGGATCGGGCCGTTGCCAAGTCCTCGCTAAAATAAAGAACTTAGCTTTTGTCACCACCCTACCCTTCATATACCCCAAGTAACGCGAGGTTTCGGTAGTTTATTTGGTTAGCTGGGTAGAGTTCTCAGGGATGAGCTTACCTGAGTCAAATTAGTTAGGGCCAATGTGTGTCAGCTTGCGGAACATATATCATCGTTTCAAGGATGTAAAATTTCTCGGGATTCTTCTTCGGAGGGATTCCTCTTTTTCTAGTTTGTTTTTGTTTTGGGAGTTCCTATTTGGTGAGGTTAGGCGAACTTAGGCGAGGAGTGCCGCCACCCCGCGAGTCCCAATTTCACCTACCTCGGACTTATACACATCAGGTTTTCATGAACTAAATGAAAGATTGGTCTTGATCTCCTCATTCGAATAGTTTATAGTTCGTCCTTTAACGATTTGCAACAAAACGCTACCCCCTTCCTTGTTGGGACGCAATAAAGTGTCTGCATTTCCATTTTTCTGTGCCAGTGAATTGTTCCGAGGTGGGAGAAATATTGCTTAGTAGTTGGTGCGGCAATATAATGATACCTGCTGTAGGCATAGCTACCTTTTCACGCACGCCACGTCAATTTATTGACAGACTATACTGATTTTATTTCATTTCCTTATCCCTCAAGAATCAATTTTAATATGCACACTCTTAGTCTCTAAAAAGAATTCCATACTATGATACGGTATCCCCTCTCTCCCCACACCACTCCCCTTATACCCTCCAAACGGCGTATCAAAACTCGTATACGGACTCGTACAATTCACCGCCACGGTCCCCGCCTCTAACGCCTTCGAAACCCGCATCGCACGGTCAATGTTCTTTGTATAGACCGAGGCATATAGGCCGTACTCGGTGTCGTTAGATTTTGCGATCGCTTCAGATTCTGTGGTGAAGATGTTGATGTTTACGACCGGGCCGAAGACTTCTTCTTTCATGATTTTAGAGGCTTCGGGGGTGTTTGTGAAGATTGTTGGGGGAATAAAATAGCCGGTTTTGGGATCGCTTGGGGAGTCTCCAAGAGATAGAGTTCCGTCATTTTTACCGATCTCGATGTATCTTTTCACGTTCTCAAATTGAGTGCCGTCCACGAGTGGACCGTGGTTTGTCTCCTTTTCCAATGGATCCCCACTTCGAACTTCCGCCTCCATTTTTTCCTTGAATAGACTGATGAATTTCTCTGCGGCGGTATCCTGGACGTAGATTCTTGTGCTTGCCATGCATGTCTGCCCACTGTTACTCTGCACTGAATGTACCAGTCCTTTTGCTGCTGCATCAAGATCCGCATCATCAAAGACAATGGCTGGAGATTTTCCACCGAGCTCAAGTGAGATTACTTTCAGATTCGATTTTGATGAGGCTTCCTGGATGAGACGACCAGTACGGGTAGACCCCGTAAATGTTAAGGCACGGACGTCCATGTGATGGCTGAGGATAGAGCCGGAAATGTGACCATGACCTGAGAGTATGTTTATTACGCCTGGTGGGAAACCAGCTTCTTTGATCAAGGTTGCTAATAATACACTCTTCTTTAATCAGCATTTTCCTTGCGAGTCTTATGGGGACTCACTGTCAAAGGGGCCTTCTCGCTACTCTTCAACACCACACAATTCCCAACGATCAGTGCAGGAGCCGACTTCTTCGCAAAAAACAGCATGGGCACATTCCATGGTATGATCACAGCCGTAACACCATAAGGCTGTCTATATGTCATACTGAGATAACCTGGATTATTCAGACTCGTGGTTCCCTGGATATCATAGCCAGCTTCGGAATAAAAGTCAAAAGTGCTAGCTGCTACATATGCGTGGAAATAACCGGAAACTGGATGGCCCATCTGATATCACAATTTGAGAGACTGATCAAGCAAGGGAGATAATATCGACTCACGGAGAGAGCTTCCAGGCGAGCGAACTCTGCATTGTTCTTTCTAATCAATGTAGCTAGAGTCTTGAAGTATGAACCTCGTTGCTTTGGCGAGAAAGCACTCCATGCTGGTTGTGCTGCTTTGGCACTTGCTACTGCTCGGTTTGTATCTTCTTCTGAAGCTTCGCAGACTGAAAATTTTGTCAGTGAAAGATAGTGGCAGATCGCATTGGTGCTCATGCCTTTGACGAGAAGCTCATTATTCCGAGATGAGATGAGATCAAATGTCTTGCCATCTGAAGACTCGACAAACTATCAGCAGGTCAGATATATGTCGTCATCATCTTATCCATTTCTTGAAGCACACTTCGCCATTTATGAACAGTCTGTTCTCAATCGACTTTGGCACTTCGACATCACCCATCTTTCCCAACTTTCGACGTCTTGAGTATCACCTGCTTGTCGGTACGATCCAACAATTTGCAAGCAGAAATCAAGGTTGGGTAATTCTTCTTCCGATGTTGAACATATCCATCTTGCCGGATCGTGGAAGAATTGTAGTCCCTGCCAAGAATAAAGTGATCTGCATCGGCTACATGCATGTCAATCTAGTGGCATATAACCCGTTCTTGAAGTTGCGCACGGCAATTCGCAAATTCGTGGGGCTTGGTGGGGCAAGCTGCAAGGTCAGAGCTTGGAGATCTAGATCTCGATTTGTGAGCTCCTGTGTAGCTTCATGGAGCTACATTGTTAGAATTGAAACTATTGTGTTCGTCAAACATAATCAAGCCAGTCAGAATGTCAAGTGAAGAAGTTGCAGAGCTCAAGGCTGTGGTGGAATCGTTGAAGAAACAAGTTGAGAAAGTAAACGGTATGAAGTCAAGCTATGAAGGTGCCGGTGACGAGTGAACTTACTCCTACATTTAGATGAAGCAGAAATAAAGAAACTACATTTCAAATATGGTTACTACCTCGACAAGTGTCTCTACCAAGAAGTAACATGCCTTCCTCACTTCACCAACACCCCCCCCGATTCTTCCGATTCTACACAAGCCAAAACTAAACAAGTGAACGTATAGGTCGTAGATCTCTATGCCGACGATCCAGGAACCTACGTCGAATTCCTCGGTGGCAGATACCTCACTAAAGAAGGCGTCCACCGCCTCTACATCGGCCGCTTCGCCTCTCGATTCGTAGCTTCTCGAAATGGTAAACCTCTTCCTTACTATGACTTAGGAGGGCCAGGCGTAATTGTGACAACTAACAACGCGCAGGACCTGTCCACGGCTTCCTCCTCGACCACGCCCAAATGCAAGATATCATAACAGTCATCCCCTCAAACTCTCCGGATGCCCCAACTACAGCAAAAGCTCGTTTCCGCGCTCTAATGTCTGCTGGAACACATCAATGTACCTCCCTACCTCCTCCTCTTCCCCCCATCCTAACACCCCCCCTTAGCAATAGCACAGACGCATCCCCGCGGCCTCGTACAGTGGTGGGAAGGTGGCGTCTACGAAAATGAATACATCAAAGAGAACAACATCTGGAAGATCTGGAAGCTGCGCTACTTCCCTTTCTGGCACGCCGAGTACAACCGCGGATGGAGTCTGAAGGAGGAGGGGGAGTTCGTGCCGCCGAAGGCGAAGACGAGGGCAGAGGGGGATGAGGTGGGTCCGGACGAACTGGTGGAGGGATTTATGCTTTGGCCTGACACTGTGAGTTTTGTGTGTTTCTTTGTGAAAAGGTGGGGGAAGGAAAAGGGGAAAGAGATATACTAATGGTGTGATAGCGTGTTGTGCCGTTTCATTATCCGCATCCTGTTACCGGGGAGTTTGTTAAGGAGGATGATCTGAGAGCACCGGCTTGGAACACGGATGTCAAGCTTAGCGAGCCGGCGTTGAAGTTAGGGGAGTAGGTTGGAGGTTGGCGCTGGTATTTGATTCGATTTGTGTTAGCTTATGATGGTGGGAGATAATAAAATCTAAAAGTTAGATATGAATTTAGTAGTCTTTCAATGCTCTGGTGACTCTCTGTTTCTCCTAAGGACCTCTAGTAGGTATTTCGCTCATAGCTCGAGCGGTAACTTGAAGAGTTTAATAGCATTACTCCTCGCAACCAAATCTTTCTCCTTCTCCGGCAAATCAACAGACTTCCACCAATCCATCCCCTCCTTCACCTGATCATAAGGATAATCTGCCTCCGTCATTAGCGCTCAAACTCCCTTCTCGCACATAAGATATACTGACCGATCGAGAACATGCACCTCTCCACTCCAATTGCCGCAGCACAAAACTTCAACGCCTCAGTCGAGAAGAAGCCACTGGTAGTGATATGCACGTTATGCTTGAAGTAGTATATGTAATCCTCTTTACTTGGTCGCGTGGGCTTCTTCATGGGTTTGTTGTACCAGTGGGAGGCGCGCCAGAGGTTGAATGGTATGCTGTCCCGCATTAGCATGTTTGATAAGTGGGTGCGAATAATGGATCTACCCTTCACCCATGTGTCCAGCAACAATCTGCAACTTCGGAAACCGATCGAAGACGCCAGATGATATTAGTGAGTAGAGGTGAAAGCTAAGGTCGAGATGAAACTGTACAGCTGCACCTAGCAGATGTTTACGGTCCCCATACATGGTTCCCGCCTCAAGCTCAGGCTTAGTCTTATATCTTGGGTGAAAATAAACCGGTACGTCCAATTCCTGCGCAGTCTCCCAGAAAAGGTCGAATTTCGGATCATCAAAGTATGACTTTCCACTTCCATCCGCGCCAACAGATTGAAAGTCATTAAGCATTGCTCCAAACATACCAAGTTCACTCACAGCTCTTCTCAATTCTTTGCTAGCAATTTTTGCATCATGCATTGATATAGCAGCAAAGGCGCCAAATCGAGATGGATTCTTTGCGACTTCCGTCGAGAGGTAGTCGTTGGCAATAATGGCCATATTGGCAGCCTTCTCGGGATTAGATTCACCCTGAGCGCCTGGGGAGGTGAGGGAGAGAAGCATGTACTCGACACCTTCGTCGTCCATAGCTTTGAGTCTCTCGCCATGTATATCTAGAAGACGACCTGAGTATGCGCCGACTGGCTTGGCTGGGTCAAATGATGGGGAGAGCAGTGTTTGCCATTCTGTCACCGATGCTACACCGGCTGGGTCGATTATTGCCTCCTCGATTGCTACTGTGCCTTTTGGTGTTTTGCAAGTTAAGGGTCTAGTCATTCAGACACATGTTTAGCTGGGAGTTTCTCGTAATAGGAAGTCAACACGTACTGATGATGCCCAATAACTGGAGACTCTGGTACAGTCTCGTGTGACATTGTCAAGATTGTATTAGTTAGGTTATCTTGCAGGTGAACTAGACATTCATGAAAATCCTGTCCAGTTGTAAGATGAAAATTGAAGAAACCACCCCCCTGCAATTCGCGATCACTATTATCTGATGCTAAAGTTGAATGTTCAGACAGACATCTCCAAGAGCTGAATGACCAATGTCAGCCTTATTGGTGAGCTACCGCTTGAAACCTCCCACATACCGAGGATTTGACATGGAGGCCTGCATCACAATGCAAATTACCGGCGGGACACTTGCAGGCGGCAGAAGGAACCCCGCATCTAAAAAACATTACCCAAAGACCTAGCAATACAGAAAGCTCCAGTCGTAGAAAGAGCTCTCGAGTCGAAATCCGAAACATCAGTTACAATTGATGGTATTTCAAATTGAACCATTCTCACTTGAGAGAAGGAATTTGATCTCACGTGATGGCTCATCTATTTTCATACCTCCCGGAGCAAGCTCCAAACTATGTTGATGGCAAGAAGGCAAGCTCGCAGATCAAGTATCCTGATTCAGGATTCTTTCAGGGCTTCAACAAGCCCACCCGATTCGAAGGAGACATATTTGATCTTGAGGTCTCAGGAACCATCCCAGATGATATAAATGGGACGTTCTATCGAATACAACCAGATCATCGCTTTCCCCCAAAATTTGAAGAAGATATTCATTTCAATGGAGATGGAGCAATATCCGCGTTTCGCTTCGAGAAAGGTCATGTTGACTTCCGCCAGCGATTTGTAAAAACCGAGCGGTTCAAGCATGAAACTGCAGCAAGGAAAAGCTTGTTTGGAAAATACAGAAATATTTATACAGACAATGAGGCTGTCAAGGGCATTATCAGAACCGCATCGAACACTAATGTTGTCTTTTGGAGGGGTATGTTGCTTGCAATGAAAGAAGATGGGCCACCTTTCGCAATGGACCCTGTAACACTGGAAACAATTGGTCGCTATGATTTCGATGGACAGGTCCTTTCACCTACATTTACAGCTCATCCTAAGTTCGATCCTGTCACTGGAGAAATGGTCTGCTTTGGATACGAAGCTGGTGGTAATGGGAATGATGGTTCTTGTGATATTGTTGTGTACACGATTGACAAGAATGGCAAAAAGACCGAGGAAACGTGGTACAAGGCGCCATTTTGCGGGAACATTCATGATTGCGGGCTGAGTGAGAATTACCTCGTTCTGCCGATGACTCCATTGAAGTGTTCGCATGATCGTCTGAAAAAGGGTGGTAACCACTGGGCTTGGGATCCAAAAGAGGATCAGATGTACGGAATAGTTCCAAGAAGAGGTGGTAATCCGGAAGATATCGTATGGCTGCGAGCTGACAATGGTGAGTTGTGTTCCATATATCAAGACAGCGGCTGACATGACCAGCGTTTCATGGCCATGTGGCAGGATGCTACGAAAATGCCGATGGTCATATTGTGTTTGATCTGACCATCGCGAACGACAATGTCTTTTTCTTCTTCCCATCCGAAGATGCGCCTCCCGAAACACTTAGTAAGAGGAACAAACTTCAATCTGATACATATCGCTGGATTTTTGACCCAAAGGCAAAGACCGATACTCGAGTCAAACCAGCGGAGGTTTTCGGTATCAATGGAGAGTTTTCTCGAATAGATGATCGCCTTGTCACCAAGTCGTATAACCATTTCTGGCAGGTGCAAATCGAGCCAACTCGACCATACAATTTTGCAAAGTGTGGCTCCCCAGCCGGCGGTTTCTTCAACTCAATTGGACATTTCACTTGGGACGGAAAGACCAAAGATATCTTCTGGGCTGGCGACACCACGACTTTTCAAGAGCCTGTCTTTGTCCCACGAATGACAGAGATCGAAGGAGATGGGTATCTCATCATGTTGTTGAATCATCTTGACGAACTTCGCAACGATATCTTGATACTCGATGCGCTTAATTTGGCTAAGGGGCCATTGGCGATTATCCATCTGCCTTTCAAGTTACGGTTGGGCCTTCATGGTAACTTCGTAGACCAGAGGGATATCGACGCTTGGCAGGAGTTAAGAAAGGTGGATGGTGAGGTTGGTCCAGTGAAGGCTGCAGAGAAGCCTTTGCCATGGCAGGAAGCTGTGCAGAGCAATGGGCTCAACGGCCAGAATGGAACAACATAGTGATATAAGTTTGTTTGATTTGACCTTATGAGTAGCCAAGGAGTCGGAAAATATATCTCAGTGAGGCTTTCAGCCAGGGACGAGGCTACAGCATGTATGTGTCTTGTATATGATGTTGTCAAGCTGAGGACAAGAGTCGATGGTGTTGAATCGTCGTTGAAATGGAGTAGCAGAAGCTGCTCATCGAGATAATGTAGATGCCATCACGTTATCACGTTATCATTCGGAAAATTGTTCGGCCCGTTGTTCATTGATCCACCGTGACGCGTGATATTTGTTAGCGGGAGTCCTTTTCACGGTTCTGATTGATACGAATGGAGAAGTCGAGGAAGAAGCTATCGCGAAGTGAAATTGCGATACGCAGGACTCCATAATGCCAAGGAAAGTTTGACGCAGCATGTAGATCACGTACTATACCACTTTGAGACAATGGCAGAAAATAGCGCTATTGAAAAAGGTGCAGATTGACCAATCAGAAAATGTTTAGCGAAATTACTCGAAGCAGGTTATCTTCCACAATAGGCAAAGCCAGAACTCTTTACAAACGCTTCCCTCACGCCAAAACACGATCATCACCACCTTCCTCGGGCAAATGTCCCTAGGCTGAGCCATCCGGACCAAAGCTCAGTCATTCCTCAGAGAACAACGGTAAATTATCTCTAGTGAGGTGATTAGCCTCATGGCGGGATGTACCATCGCAGCCCGTCAACGCCGTACCCGTAGAGCTACGTGACGCTTCTGAGATGAGGAAATTATATTTCAAAGAGAGTTGGTCTTGCGATACGATGAAGGAGGGACATAAGACCTCACCGTTTACCCCTCGTCTCTTGTCAACCCTTTGCTCTCCTTGTACAACGTTTCCTTGATTTCATCATCACTCTCACGGCTCACAATATCTACAACTCTCGGGAGACTCTTGTCCCGCCGCCACCAGATCTGCAACCCTATCAGCGACCAAGACATATCCCAACCCTTTTTCAGCGCTCCGCATAGCAGTCCTAACAAAGGCTATTCCAAGAACATCATTACGATTTCCAGCTATTCGGAACGTGCCAGATTGTGCAACCTTGCAGAGCCCTTGAGACTTGCTAGTTCCGTGACGCATATGCGGGGCTTAGTAGTCTGCTCGGCCGCGGTGTATATGTTATTATCTCGTGCCTTCTTTCAAGATGTCTCTCTTTCTTTCCAATCTCCGCTCCGACTCGCCAGACTCGGATAGTAGCAGTATGAGGATAAAAAGGCCGGTGTCGTTGTCTTCTTCTCTACCTGCGATATCTGAGGACAATAGCTTTGCGGAATACCTCCACGGGCCGGCCGCACCTGTTCCAGCTGTTCCACCACGATCGGCAAAGCGGAATTCGAATAGGAATTTTGTTGTAGTTGGTCCGCCGAGGTTCAATTATCAGTCACCACCACCTTCTTACTGGGAAGATGATAATTCTATAGAGGCTGGTGGAAATGAGAAACTGTCAAGATTTAGGAGAGGAGTGGTCAATAATGAGCATGTTGCAAAGAGAGGTGGCTGGCTACGATTAGGAATCATAGTTCTTGTGATTATACTGTGCATTGTGGGTCTGGCGGTCGGCCTTGTGCTTGGGCTTCGCAATAAGAATAATCATTCGTAAGTTCACTCAGTGATTTTGTCATTTCTGTGTTGACAGAGGGTATAGAAATCGCAACCAGAATGAGTCTTGGGAATCAAATCAAACATTTCCATTGGGCCCTTATTCCATTAATACCGTTCTTTCAAGTACAACTTCAAATTGTACTAGCAATCCATCTACAGTAAGCAAACCCTTCCTCTGGCACAATTTTTCTTGGCATGCTTTTCCTTCCCATACAAAAAAGTCAAATTCTCACATGTCATTTTCCAGTGGCTCTGCTACCCCTACTCAACCTATTCCCAAAATCCTTCACTGTCCGCCACAATCTTCGACTGGGTCATAACCACCAACACATCCGCCCCAGTCAACCCTTCAAATCCCTCCCTTCTAATATCCTCAACACCCAACCCCTTCACAATCCTCTTCAACAACCTTACCCTCTCCCTCCGCCTCGCCAATCAAGCCGACGAGCACTACTATTTCAGCACAAATATACCCAAACTCACGAAACCCACAACTCAAATCGGAGAGAACAACGTCGCTGCAACATGTAATTTCAACAACACCGTTTTGACCGGAATGTTGTATACAAAAAGACAGAAGAGCTATCCTTCTGTAAATGCGTTGGGTAAGGAAGCGGGAGCTTACAAGTCTTGGCCGTACGCTGTCCAAATCGAACAGGTAGCCACGAGTGGGATTGGGTCACCAAGCTGTGTTGATCCCAATGGGAACTCTTTGGGGAGTTTCGAGGTCCAAGAGCAAGGCCAGCAGTGCGAATGCGAATATCTGAATACTGGGACATGACTGTTCTCAGTATTGAAACGGCTTGTCAATGTTAATGTCTAACGGTCGGTCCCGTGATGGGTTACGGATGATGGGTTCGGATAATATGACAGGAGTTAATGAAAAATTCTGCTTTACTGCATAGCGTTTCGGATTCTGGTTGGATGGTATGGTCATGGGAGAGGAAACGTTGTGTAACTTTGTAGGTTTTGTTGATACCAATTTCTTTTGTGTATATAGCATAACATATAATAGATTCATATGAGTTTACCAATGGACTTCGTAATCGACTAATTTGGTATCTATGAAGTTATAAATCCGCCATAAGCAGTAAAGCCTGACAAGGATAAAAATGATACTGGCTATGCGAGGATAAACTATGCAAGTAAATTTTAGAAGTTTGGCTTCATTCTCTATTGATCTAGAGATCTGGGCTTATGCCTTTACATAAAAGAGAAGGATCGACTTGTGTTTTTGGAGATAAATCAGAGAATTGAGGCCATACCTACTTGAGTGAAAGAAAGTTGACTCAGTTCAGCTAGCGCTAGGTTGAGGGCTGGTCAGCTGACCAACTTAATGCCACAAGATTACTATGCATGGCGCAAATATTTTTCAAGCCTTCGAATCTTCGAATTCATTGCTTTAATGGACACTAAAAACTGAAATAGAATCGAGCGCTTCCTTGGTGCTTACGTGGGAGGAGGTCATGGTCATATGGTTGGTTTGGAGCTTTGGCGGGTAAACTTCGGGATGCATGCGCGGAAGGTGTACCGGTCGTCCCATCAACGCTCTTCCCTTGGCGTCCCAATCCATAACAAATGATGCACGGCTACATTTGCAGAACGCATCACCAATTCAAGACACGACAAACAAGAGTCAGTTTGCTGCGCATACAACACTCGCTCTTTCGGAAGCACTACACTTTTCTTCAAGATCAGATCGACTCTGTTGGATTCATCACATTTCCCTTTCGCTGTAGCTAATTACGAACCCGCGACTTTTTGTTTACCTGGATGAACGAGACTATTCAAAGATTTTGATATGGCAGATCCAGGGGCGTCTTCAATCTCGGTGACAGTTCGAGTACGACCATTTACTTTGAAGGAAGCTGCACAAATGTAGGCCCAAAAACTCCTTATCCTGTTTACCTCGTCAACCACTCACATTATCTAGAACAAAATGCGATCCAAATACACTGTTCCTGGGAGATGGCTCCATGGCCGGTGCTCCTACACCAAAACTTGGTCAGAAGGGAATTCGCCCAGTCATCAAAGTCTTAGACGACAAATGCCTGTAGGTTCAACCCTTCCCCCTTTTATTTCACCTTCTGACTTGAACAGAATATTCGATCCTCCAGAGGACAACCCAGTTCAGAAGTTTTCGAGATCTGTCGTACCAAATATGGGCAAAAGGGTGAAGGATCAACAATTCGCATTCGATCGAGTCTTTGACGAAAATACAACACAAGCCGAAGTGTACGAATCCACAACAAGAGGACTGATGGACAGCGTGATGGATGGTTATAATGCAACTGTATTCGCATATGGTGCTACTGGCTGTGGGAAAACACATACAATTACTGGAACTGCACAGGAACCTGGCATCATCTTTCTCACGATGCAAGAATTATTCGAAAAGATTACCGAGCGTAGCGATCAGAAGCAGACCGAGGTCACACTATCATATCTGGAGATTTACAATGAAACAATCCGAGATTTGCTCGTGCCAGGAGGCAGCAAGCAAGGACTCATGCTTCGAGAAGATGCAAACCAAGCTGTGTCTGTTGCTGGCTTGACAAGCCATCGTCCCCAGGACGTGCAGGAGGTGATGGACATGATAGTACAGGGTAACGAGTACCGAACAGTGTCGCCAACGGCGGCCAATGCAACCTCTTCTCGATCGCACGCAGTGCTTCAAATAAATGTGGCGCAGAAGGACCGGAACGCGGATGTTAACGAGCCACATACTATGGCAACGCTGAGCATCATTGATCTGGCAGGAAGTGAACGTGCCAGTGCAACAAAGAATCGAGGCGAACGATTACTCGAAGGAGCGAACATCAACAAATCTCTGTTGGCTCTAGGAGGATGCATTAACGCCCTTTGCGACCCTCGAAAGAAGAATCACGTTCCATATC
Organism: Hymenoscyphus repandus; assembly: GCA_001414415.1. NCBI lineage: Eukaryota > Fungi > Ascomycota > Leotiomycetes > Helotiales > Helotiaceae > Hymenoscyphus > Hymenoscyphus repandus. Next base: position 19,493 of record LLCE01000183.1, on the reverse strand, counting down.
GAAATTCGAAACTTACTCGGCTGCTGAAATTCTCCCTCGGTGGTAACTGTAAGACGGTTATGATTGTCTGTGTCAGTCCTTCCAGTGCTCATTTCGACGAAACACAAAATACGCTGCGATATGCCAATCGAGCCAAGAATATCCAAACCAAGGTCACTCGAAATGTATACAATGTCAATCGACACGTCAAGGATTTCTTAGTCAAGATTGATGAGCAAAGAGCTCTAATCACGGAGTTGCAGGCACAGCTAAAAGATGGTGAGGGAGTAGCATTTGTCAAATTCAAGAAACAGACTGAGAAGCGGGATTGTGTTGCTCATGATGGAATTGTCAGGATACGGGCAGCCTATGATAATTCTGGCAACGAACGATCAGAGAAAGTTCTAAATATGAAGAAGCTTCGGCAAATCGAGCGACGCATTGCAGTCCTTTCGGCATGGGTGGCTGCCTTCGACACAATTTGCGACTCCAGAGAGGATGAAGATATGCCACCAAGTCTCGCTGCGATGCGTAAGACTGCACAGGGTATACTCTTCGAACTTGAGAACAGTAGGCAACATTACCACCAAAGATTAGACAAGATGAACTGGGAGCGTGCCTTGGATTCCGCTTTACAAAACAGTATCAAGCAGCTTTCAGAAATAGATGGCAATCCAGATGGACTCGAGGCGGCCAGTTTAACTCGGGAAGCTGAGTTGCTCAAGGCAAACGCTGGTAGAGATGCTTTGCGAGATGTTTTGGATCAAGAGAGAGTCAGTGATGCAGCTGTTTTACAAGTACTGCTTGCAGCTCAGTTCGACATAATTGCTTCTTTGCATGACATTTTGAGCATGACAGAGGAAGATGCCATCCAACATGCCAAGGTCACTCTCGGACGACTACTACAGACGTGTTCAACATCAGTATCGCACATCATCAAACCCGATGGATCTTTAGACGTGACTGAGAAGTTTCCACCCACAAAGCGAGGAACCCCAAAACGCAAGAAGATGGCAAATCACCTTGATGGTCAACCACGACCGCCCATCATGCCAGCACTCTCTGCAGTAGCCCCTCAAGTCTTCGCATCTCCAATGAAGTCATCTCCACGAAGACGAAAAATAGGTATTGGAAAAAAAGGTATCTCCTTCACGCCTAAGAAGAAATCACCTTCAAAGATCCGAGGTGTGAGATGGCGTGATGACACTGAAGCTGGTGGCTCTTTAGCCGATTTTGAAAAGACGCCGCAGAAGATCATCTCAACCCCCGAAGTGTCTTCCATCGAAGAGAGTATAGTCATCCCAACGTTACCTTCATATCTCGCAGCAGATGCTGTCAACGATTCGAACAGCTCGGTTGGATCGTCCCCAATTCCAACAGCACCACAATCATCCCTGGATATGAAGCCCAAGGCAAATCGCTTCCAAGCAGGTTTTCTCTCAAAAAAGTCTGATGGTTCACCACCTCCACTTCCGCCAACAATGACCCGACTCTCAGGATCCGACTCGGAGACATCGCCACTTCGAACAATCAATGCATCGAACGCGGCCAATCGCTCATCCTTAAACATCATGCATGCCGTAGCGGCAATTTCAAATGACAGTGGCAACAATTCCTCGTCCGAAGCAGAGAACAGTTTCCAAATGGATCGCTCTGAGAGTGCCAAGATAGGCAGAGCTCTGAAGCGAGCTGGTTCTATTTCCCGTGCCTCGAATGATACCACAGCTCGAGCCCATCGAAGACGAAGCCCTACCGCTGCATCAGTGTCAGGATCGCCACCCAATGAAAACATGTTCACTGCTAGTCATGCTCGGAGAATGGTGAAGAGCGACAAGGAGGGATCATTCCACTCCAGTGTCTTGAGTCCACGAACACAACCTATCATGAAGGTAGGTGCCAACCGACGAACGACGATTGCTGAGCCTCGACCAATGAGTGGAGGCGCTGTCAATAGCCATATGAGAGTCGCAAGTGGCACGCCGAGGGCGAGAGAAAGTATGGCTGGTGCCATGGGTCGAGGCGGATGGCGCTAATCCTCACTTGCTAGCTGTTATCTGTACCGGGAGCCTGTATGAGTAGGATGGAGTTGGTGTGGTGCCTCTGTTTCTGAAGAGTTTGCATTATTGTTCTTTTCTGCAGCACCATAAGCATTTAGCATGGGATTGGTTGCATGATGATAACGATTCTTTTAATCCGTCTCGCTTGTCGAGCCTTCCTTCATACGGCCTCACTTTTTGGCGTCTCTCGGAGGGGTGGATAGGCGTTTTTTGTTACTGGGGAGTCTCTGTTGCATATGGGTTTCCACGATGCATGAATGGGTGACTCAGGACTGCTCTGTGCTCTGTGTATCAAGCTATAGTTATTAGGAGATGAGTGAATTGAAAGTGTTAATATGATGAGGTTTTTGTTAGTGCTTTATGCCTTGTGGTTATCTGTGAGCTTGTGATGTTTGTAGAGCTATGACATTTATGAACCATAATACTTGACTGAAGGATGATGGGGAACTATTCTAAGAGGGTGCAACGTTTCTGTACAGTACCAGAGCCGAATGTGTCTAGTGCTTTAACTTTTTGCGGAAGCGCCACGACTTTAAATTTGATGCTCAGAGATAGCCGAGGTGTAAGAAGAATGGGCCTGATTCCGCTTGGATCATTGGTGAACCGGAAACACTAAGTATGATATCTCTCGAGTAAAGTCTCGGGGTCTTGCCTTAAAAGCTATCGGAGGAGCAAGTGGAAGCTTTGTGCTCATTAAAGCGTTGCGGAGGAAGTCCACAGGTGAAAGAGAGGAACCGGGATTGGCTGATGCAGAGCGGGTTCTTGCGGTAGTCTTAACTCAAAGTGTATTGCAGTTGCGACATAAAACATAGCAGCAGGGAAGGGAAAACTAGTGCTTTTTCATCTCATGTACGGCTGTCATAATTATTTTGTTGTCGAATTTTCTGATTGTTGTTGAATGTTTGATTTTGATTCATGGTTACTGGGCAGTGCTGTGGGAGATGAGGGAGGGTTGGAATTTGTTACGAGTAAAGAGCGTGGGGGCAGTAGAGGGTTTGGACATTGCTTTGAGGGTGTGTAGTTCTTATTCTGGGCGCTTTACGTTATGTGGATATTGGGATAGATGATATTATGCAACTCCTCTCAGAGGCTTTTACTGGGTAGGGGGAATTCAAGTGTATTCTAGGTCCACATACTGCACCAGAGAATCTTCAATTTTCATATGATTCATAAGACAACTCACTTAATCGATCTTTTCAAGAAGTTGAGAATTCTTCGTAGCTTTTCTTTTAGGAACCAGAGAAACAATTACATTTTCTGCTTCTCGAGGATATGAAACAATTTGGGCTCTTGCATGGTGGCCTGGAGTCTAAGTATGCGCTATGTTTACTGCTCCCCGAATGTGAATGAAGTTATCTTGACTTATAGTATATCCCATATATTTGATTAAGCTATAATAGACAGATACTTATGCAACGGAGAATTGGTTTCAACTTTCTCGGATCTATACATGATAAACCAAATCTATGTTCTAAAATTAACAAAAGAAAGCTACTGAAACGAGCGTCCGGATGAAGAGGAAATACCTAAATAATACAGCTCAAGAAACAAGCTCAAGTTATGTTATTAGACCGACAAGTCTTTCTATTTTACCCCCTCCCTCTTCATCTCCATCCTCCAAGCCCTAGCCTCCGCACTTTCCGCCCTCCCATCCTCCCCAATAACAAAAGCAAACTCATCAACCGAAACCCCCCCAACCATAAGCCAATCTGCCCCTCCCCACGTTATACACTCTAGCACCGCACTCTCCTCCCCCCTCCCACTATTCTCAGACACCATCCTAAATCCCACCATCTTCCCTCCTGCAACCTCACTACTAAGACCCGTAGGATACAATCGCATACTCACATTCCTCCTTGGTATCCCGCCGAGAAGAGTCTCTGCGGCGAAATCAAACAGATCAACACCGTTGCTGACGAGTTTGTCGATACCGAGACCGAGGTTGTCGCTGGATGTAGAGATAGTTAGGGATGAGTTATTGACGCCAATGTAAGTGCCTGCGAAGTTTGAATTTGCTTCGTTGCGGGCGACGGTTGATATTGCGGGGATGATTGTTTTCTCAAGGAGGGAGGCAAGGAGGTGGTTTGTTTTGCTGGGATTTGAGGGCTCATCGGCGTGGATTATTGTGAGGCCAAGGGAGAGAGAAGGGATAAGGATGAATTCTGTGTGGTAGGAGCCAAGGTCGCCGCCTTTAGTGTAGAGGTCTAGGATCTAGGTTTATGTTAGAATAAAAGCAGGTTTGAATCCAAGATATCCTCCGTTGAAGAGTTAAGTGCAAAACATGATTATGTGGATAGTGTAAATTGTCTTGGGGATTTCAAGAGAGGGAACTTGCCTGTTGTTGTGGACCAGGGAGTTGTAATCGAATAATCTCCCATGGCGCGCCAACCGATACGTGTAGAGAGGCGGTATGTGTCAGCGGCTTCATCCACCGTTTTGTGATTGCTGGTGATAAATGCTCGGAAGTCAACATCGCTCGACCAAGCTTTTCCATATCATTAATGGTTGAGAAAAAGCCCCCAGCTCTAGATATTGTTTTAGTAACCATATCAGAAATGGGTTGTTTATATAATGGAACTCACGGGCTCAAATCTCCCCCATCCATACTCCATAAAGCTGATGCTGGGTCACCTGGTGGTATCACGCCTCGGGTGGGATTTTTCGCAGTACGGTAGGAGGTCCCAGTGAGGTTGTGTCGGGTGACTAGGGCTTTGTTGAATGATTCCTCAAATGGACGTCCGGTGATGTTTTCAAGAGCGTAGCCAACGAGCTGCCAGGCAAAGTTGCTATATATCGGAGTAGATGCAGTAGGGAACACAGGGTGGTGTGTTGTCATTAGTTGAAGAAAATCTGGTTTCAGTCAACATAATAGAACCCATACAATGATGTGTATAGATTCTGCATACCTTGTCTAGTGCAAGCTCCTGGGTCAGGGCAGCTTACGAAATTACTACCGTTTAAAGCTGGTAAGCCCATTCCAGCTCCAGGTGAGAGTAACAGCTCTCCAGTGTCTGTTTCGATTATGAAATTAGCTTCTATTTACTCCTGAATTTTACGGACACGTCTCTGAAATAATAGGTGCTTCCCCCGAGACAAGTTTGAGGTAGGCGAGGAATAGCTGAATATGACATAGAAATGCTTACATTCTCTTCCAATGCCAGTCATATGGCTACAGAGTCCTCCAATCGTCACGTCTGTCCAGTCTACGGAGTCAATTTCATTACTAGCTTTTTTTCGTGCTGCAGCTGCAAGTTCAGGGATGTACTTGGTGATTGGATCGTTGAAGCGACTAAACCCTCCGCCTTCCATGAGAAAAATATAAACGGTCAACAACTTTGACACACTTCCAATTCGGTAGATACTGTCGGAGTCAACTTTGTGTGTCCCATTACCAGAAAGAAAAGTCGGAGGCGCATGATGGTATTCGAACAGCGTGCCTGAACTCTTCGTAGAGAATACCGAGAGAGAAAAGGCCGTGGAATTAGTGCTACTGGAGATTTCGGTGTCGATTGTGGTTTTGAGATCCGAAAACGCTTTATTTAGAGTTGAGCTATTGGCGAGGTTTGCTGGAGGGGGGAAGTCTGGACCTAGGAAAGGACACGATTTAGAAGCTGTGATGTTTGGTATGAATGCAAAGACAAGGAGGCAGCAAATTGCCTTCATTGTAGACCTCAACATTTTATACGCTCGTTGGAATTGTTAGGACAACTGGTTGCGAGTGCGTGGTAATGGCTCTTATTGTGCGAGCGAGCATCGTCCTTCTATACTCCTTTTCCACAGTGGTGAGAACGTCCTCATGGATCACTGTCAAGATCCCTGATTGATGGTTCTTCAGCCGCTGCTCGTGATCGTCTTCTTCGCCCTGCGGCGAAGACTACATAAACTCACTTTCGAGATTAAGGATATAAGCGGTATGTAGACGATGAGTTTGAACATCACGAACACCGTTATCCCGGTTCCCTGTGTTGGAATATGGATCTGCACGAGGTAAGTTGGTGAGTGGCTCAGGAATACTACTTGCCTTGAAACTTTAGTTGGCTTCGTGCAGCGTTCCATAAGCAGCTTATACATCGAGTTTGCACTGCCACTTGCCGCCAAAGCGATGCGTTTGGGTCATTTACAACACTTCGTGGAGTACATCTCTGATTTTTGGTTAGCTCTTGCTCTTGAGAGACGCCGAGATAGGCCTTTCGATGCCCTTGTCCATTGTCGTAAATGTTTATAACATTATCACTCTCTGAGGACAAGTGCAAGTTTAGACAGTTAACTGATCCGTTTGGCTCGTTAGCCCTCCGACTTAAAGCAATATTTTGGGTAGTTACAACACCCAACCAATCTGCTGGCCGTTCCAAAATGACATTCCAATCTCGGCAAATTCGAAGTTATTACAAAGGTGGAAGAGAAAGAGGGATGAATAAGACCACGCGTACTTCTGCAACACGCAACGAAAGCGCCACCAACCAACCCGAGATGGATCCTGACAGCGGCATGTGAAGTCTCCTGTAAAAAAATTAAGCATTTTAGCGCCAAGGGAGGCGCTTGTCTTGTGATACATGAGTTCTTACTCGCAGGTCATGCTGCCAGCCATGTCCAAAATTGCGCGGACAAACAGTGACATACACAACAGCCAGAATTAGGTCCAGGTTAGGCATGGGTAATGTTTAATTCGTTCTAATTTGTGTAACAGAACAATGAATATGGCTCTAGAAAATAAACTTGAAGTTTTACTGGTATGCTGAACCCAGACCGCACTAGTGTTTTAAACATTTCTGCCACAGATAACTTCGTTGGGAACAAGACTTGTGCGGCGTAGGTGATAACGAGCATTGAAAATACACAGCCTTCTCAACCAATTCCCCGTAATAAACAGACCTCCTGAAAAACAGTGAACCAGAGACCGATTCATCGAATGCAGAACAGACGCGTACTTCATATCGACCGAAAGAGAAGAGCTTGGACTTGAGCCCCAAACCATGACATAAACCAACAGACCAACACCCGCAAACTTGACTGGAACGCAAGGGGGTGTGCAATGCATCCAGTCAGAAGGAAATTGAGGCAAAACTTCACAAGTTTCCGGAATGGCGAAGACCGGTTATGCGCAAATTGAAAGTCCTTGACGAGTACTCTTGTTTGCTTCCAGGTACGCAAGTCTTAGTGACAAGATTTTGCATGGGTGCAAAGTTTCGCGAGACTCGCAAAATCAAGGGGGAATGGGTTGTCCTTCCGGGATCGGAATTATATTGCGCCGCAGTAAGGTTTCACACCAAGGGGGTTAAACCTCGGGTTGTACGGCCACATCCAGTGGGCCTTTTCAACACGGTCTGTTCGCAACGATATTTTGTAAGGAGAAACTCAATCGTCGACGTTATGAAGAAATCAACAATTTATAGCTTCAATGAGTATTCAAAGTGCCCAAGATATCCAAAACTTAGAGGGTGGTACAGGAGGAGATTACTACGAGACGAAGAGCTTTCCATGGAGGAGACAGAATTCACAACAGCTCCCCAAGGCGCATCTCCGAGATGACCCCTATCATCGTTATGTTCGAAACATTATCGCGGCTGGCTGGACGAATTTGCAAGGCCTTGACGAATATATGACCACCGCGCTTCCACAGCCGGGAGTCATAGTGTCTGTCCTGGACATATCAGAGAATTTTAAACTTGAGCAGCATCCGGAGCTTCGCAGTGAGCGCGACCTCGATGAATTCCTGGCTTCCCCGAAGCCCAGTTACACAAAAGTACGGCTGTATATGGCCGAGTATGATGAGAGCCCAACAGCATCGTTGATCGAGATTTTCGGTAGCAGGCTGGGTCTAGACCCACGCTTCTTCCAATGGAGCATCAACAAAAAGGGCCATGTATTCACACCCTCCCAAAGACACCGAGGACCATATACGAATCTCGGATTCGGTGTACTGCTTCCTACCGAAGATAGTGTCACAGAGGCCGAGAGATTTAAGGTCATGGTGTACATCAAGGTAAGCAATTACTCATCCACACTAACTGCAACGTCTATACTTACTTATTGCATAGCCTGATGACCAAGGTGACGGGTGGACCGGTTAGCCTCCTGTGAAATACAACGACGTGAATGATGCTAATAATCTCAGGCATATATCTTTTTGGGTCACATACGAAGCATCAACTCTGTTCAAGGATTCTAACGGCTCCACCACAGTTCGAATCACCGCTCCCACGAACAATTGAAATTGGGCCAAAGTCGATTCGTGAACTATATATTGAGTCATTCGAGTCCATGGACCTTTCCGAGGCTGTTGTATCTCCATTCTACACAATATCTAGTCTCATCCGACTCAATTACTTCTGTTGGAATCAAGTCATCAAGGCTATTCGGGACGAAGATTGTCGTGTAGATGGCATTTCGGATACATCCATCGAACATACAGAAGAGATCAAGCGGTCCTTGTCGGTCATCCAGCGGGCTGGAACTTTAAGCTGGCCAGGACGCGATCATCCCATAACTGTAGAGTCTCGAAATGCTTTAGAAGAAGATTTTAAGCATCTAGTCACAGAAACAGATTTACTCTGGGAGAATAGGAAAAAGATGAAACTTATTCGCCAAAGAAAAACGGAAGCCCGAACAAGCTCTCTTACGAATGCTTTTACATACTTGTGAGTGCACACGCCGCCCCATTAGGATCAAGCTAATCACTCAGCTTTGCTCCTGTCACGATCATGACCGGTATCTACGGCATGAATGTTTCGGAGATTTCTGGTGCCAGCGAAAACCCGGACATATGGCAATTCTTCGTCGCAGTACTTGTGATGAATGCCCTCATGATAATCGGTCTTTCGTCCATCAACTGGATACACGTCAGGTCTAAATACCAACGAGCCGCGGGCTTCAAAGAGTCTGTTGGATCTGCTTTCTGACGAGGCCTGATTATATCTTTACACAACGCCATTTACTATTGAAGGAGTGATACTGGAACTGCTCTTTCCATCAAGATACCCTGCTTCACCTTCTTCTTCATGAATCCATAGATCAACCTGTTTCTTTATCCCAGGCTCGGTCCTAGTTATCATTTCTTCTCTGCTATATTTGCTCACAGTAACTACTTGCTTGCTTGAAGTAATTATACTTGTCGATCCGATTTTTTGACTCGTTCCTTTCTTGTAAGATCTAGTGGTGGAGCTTGACTTGATCTGGTATGAATCCTTCTGCTTATGATGACTTTGGTTCGAACTCCCACCAAATACGACTGGGAGGTAGTGACGAAAGAAGGCGAGGTATGCCGGACCACAGGCTATAAATATTGCCAGATTGAGCTCGATGGTGTACCAGGTAAGAGGTGTCACCACATTCCCTAAATCATAATGAGCTCTAATGTAAATTCTTTCACGGAGTACCATACAAGTTGTATCAGCAGACGCAAGCAAATCCTTGATTATCTTAATTCGATAGCAACTAACAACAATTAACCTATGGTTTATTAGCAAATACTCAAAGACAGGGTCCAGGGTCTCACATCAATCCAACACCCATCAGGCCACAGAGGCCCAGTTTCTGCCTCAATGGAAGATGAAGTTTCCATAACGTATGAATCGGAAGAAGATAGATGAGCAGCTCGGTCAGAATATGGATACCGGCGTTCGCGAAATAGAAATTTGTAATGTTTACACAATGCCCTTTCTGAAGCGGGTCCCACAACATCGACACAGGAATGCACTGCAGTCCGGCAGCCAGAACGCTAGCGATGCCAAACGCACCTGAGAAGCCCATCATAGCATATGTAAGTGTCCGAAATGTCCTATCGCGGCTGGAGCCCAGTTAATGACACAAATACTGGATTTCGATCTCAATACTCATACCTAAGACGAAGGTAGAAAGCCAAGAGAGACAGCTTTATAAACATTGCTGACACTGAATAGGACAAGGAAGACGTGAGGTTTGATATTGCGTAAGGTTTTCTCCATTCTGGCAATTGTTCTTCTATGTGTTTTCCAAGACCATATTTTATCGCTGGCCTTATATTAGCGCAAGTCACTGTTCTGACCATTACACATACATAATATCAGACTGACACCTTCTGATACAGACGCTCCAGTCGCGCAAAGTATCAGCACATCATCAGCCCCCATCCACTTAACGACTCGAAGCCGGGTGTAGACTCTGAGTCCCGTGCTAAATATTGCGAGGGCGAGAAATGAGGCTGCAACAGCTGCGATCCCATCGGATCGATCATCGGGCGATGGCATGTTGTGCAGCATCGAATTTGTGTAGGCATCCACAGATGCACTATGCCAATTGCCTGAGATGGCCACGATTCCTCGTTATATGAGCCGCTGGCCACCTTCTTTCGCTGGCAAACCGATCAACAAAAATGACATAATAATCAATTTGTACAACAAGAGGGGCCAGCCGTAGGCAGGATATAAAGTCGATGAACGTCTTAAAGAATCTCCTTTGTGGCTCGGAAGACTTCAGAGTTGCACACTAATAACCATGTTCCTAGTCTTCGCATGGCTACAGCCTTTCAAATCGTCCTCTTTGCTGCTACTTGTATTGGTTGAACCTCGTCCTCGAGTTTCAGTGTAAGATATAACCTTGGTGTTAACCTAGGCAATCTTCGTCAAAAGTACTTGAGTGGCTTGCAACACAGTCGAGGGACGCTAATTTCCTCCAGAGGTGGAGAACCTCCCCACGACTTGTTTATTGCACCACCGAATCTGCGATGTTACTCTTGGCGCCTAGCGGAGCGTTTTCCGTGTTTCTAGAGAGTCTTCGACAACCTATTGTTGAATAACTTACTTCTGCACTCTGGGAAGCACCTTGTTCCCCAGTTTTGGAAGCGGCCAGCTAGTGCTTGAGCACTGACAGTTTAGCCCACTGTAGTCCACGTGTCCGGGAAGATTTCAAGTATGGCTTTAAAACTTTAAATGCAGAAATTCTGTACTCGTTGGGTAGAATGCCGATCCTTCAGGCACAATATTCAACCCTAGTTACATGCGACTTCGTATGGTTTGCCAAGTTCCGAGGGCTCAGTTTCAGCCCCAGTATTCGAACGGCCTTTGTCTTTCTCCAGACAAAGTTGAACTAGTCTTCGGCACCAGCACAATTTTGTCCACTAGCTGTTCCAAATGCGTTCTCGACAGCCTCAAGCTCACAATATTTTCATTCAAGAACACGAATGGGAACATCGAAGAATCCTCAGCCTACATGATTAAATCAGATACAACGAGCTGGATCCGAACCGGACATATATATTCAACAGGCAAGCCCTAGACACAAACGTTTCGGTTATCTCAAGCCGAGGGCCTTCGACCGTTCAATGTATTACGGGCCAAGCAAGTCTGGTTTCAAGCTCAGAGACAGGCAGTGTCAAAGTTAAACATCGCGGCACTCCACGACGCCTTGTCTCTCGGTAATTGCCTTCGACGTCTCGAGTTAAAGCCACGGGATGCGTTTACGAGCACGATGCACATTTCTTATTACAGAAGTCCCTTCAAGTTCACCGAATTATTGATTAATACCCCACGAGTATTATTGCCTTGATGCCTTCAATTCATTTGAAGTATAGAGACTTTATCATTTTCTCGCAACGAAAGATAAGTCCTTTCCATGGTCTCAACCAATTTAAACAACACATATGCATCCCGAACTCCGATCCCTCGCTAGCCCATCTATCATTCCGCAGCCACCTTCTTCTTGACTACCTTCTTCTTCACCGGTGCAGCCTCTCCGTCAGCAGCCGCGGCCTTCTTGACCACCGCCTTCTTTACAGCTACCTTCTTCTTCACTGGGGCAGCAGCTGCTGCATCAGCAGGAGCGGATGCCGCTGCTGGGTCGGCAGGAACAGTGCCCACGAGTGGTGCTACAGGATCCGCATATACTTGTTGAATTGGAGCAGCAAAAGTCATGGAAAGACCCGCCAATCTAGGATAATCGTTCTCTGCGTCGACTAAAGCTAGTCTCTGCATCAGTATAGGATCGTGCATGTCCTCTAATGTATCGGACCATTGCTCGAATTGTTCCTTCCAGAAGATAATGATGGGTTGATGAGCAGCTTCTGCATAGTTGAACTCGGCGCTACGAGTGTATCTGAGGTTCCAGATCTCGCGGGCAAGTGCCTTCAATTTTGCAACGACGGGGATGAGATCGTTGTGGTATGGTTCTACGCATTTGTTACTTTAACTTCTTTATGGCCTCGTTGTAAAGTTTTTTACTTACGAATTCTTGCTGCATAGAAGATATTCTTCAGAGTCTCGAACTCCAAGATCATACGATGATAGAGTCTTGGTGCTGGAACTGGCCCTGTCGCGCTGTTGACATCCGCTGGTGGTGGTGCAAGTGCACTGGTCGGACGATGAAATGGATCTATGTCAACTGGTTGTCCCCCGAGACTTGCTCCAGCGAAGTGCTGGGCCAGTGAGTTTGTGGATGGGTATAGGACTGAATGGCTGGGAGCGGGGTATGGTGTGTCACCCGGAGCTTGAGTGAACGCTCCCAAGTATGGGCTTGGTGGATGAAGAGGGGCGGACGCCATTGGAGGTGATGCAGCGTGACTTGGTTCTGGGTGATTTTGATGAGCTGGGAAATCCAAGATATTTGCTACGAAGTTTCCGAGCCTTCCTGAGACGGATGGTTCAGGTGTATGTGAGTTTGAGTGCGGGTATGGCTGTGTCTGTTGTGGAGCTTGCTGCTGGTTGCTTTGATTCGCTTGCTGTTGATCTGGGTGAAATGAAGCTGCAGATGTAGGTCTCGGTGCACCGAACTGTTGATTGAATGGGACAGCACCGTTCATATTAGGGCCAAGATGGCTGTCGGTATTTGAGAATTGCGGTTGATTCCACGGAGGGGATCCAGGTCCAGCTTTTGTTTGTTGCTGATCGTGTTGAGCGTCTGAGGTATGATTATCATTCAGATACGTTCGGACGCTGTTAACCCCAGATTTTGGATCCAAGAGAAACTTCTTGAGTCCTGTTTCTTTGTTGATAGTGCTTTGGTCTGCGGACATGATGGTAAGGGTTTGGATAAGACAGGAGAAGCGGTCAAGTAAAAGACGTACACGAGAGAGGGGGTGAGACCGGCTTAATGGCAGAACCCGAGGCTTTCCTGGGCGGGCTTTTCAGACTTTCTGTCTCCGATGAAAGGATAGGAGGGACTGTTATCGAGAATTTGATGATGAAATGTTTTCAAGAGAGTTTGAGCCTCGCTCTCCGCTCTTTTATTCTTCCTCGCTATCCATCCTGGGGCAAGATGGAGGGAGTAGAGCCAAGTGGCGATAAGCTATATTCAGGCGTGAGGCTGATTTCCTTCAAGGACGCCGAGGAGCAAGTGACGGTGAGGTCTTACTGTGTCATCCACATGTTATGGAACGAGTTCACTATTTTCATTTGCGGGACTGAGTAATTACGGGTTTCTAATCGCGGAGAGACATCTTGCTCTCTATGTTGGGGATGTAGCACGCAAGCCACCCCTCTCGGGTATTAGTTTACGCATTCGGCCGACCCTGCTTATACCCTTAACAATGAATGATTGATCGCTTATGGTGTTATCACTATTTGTGGTTTATCTGAATCTGAGGCTCTATCATACGGGGGTGCGATGGAATGGATACTTACACTTTGTCAGATAACCGGGTGCATTGCCGAAGCTAAGACTCGTACCCGCATGTCAGCGAGAGCTTGCTTGGTATTATCTACGATGCCACGACGTGTAGTTTCTTTCTGAGTTATGGCTATCGTGATATCGCAATACCCTGCTTACGTGGATGATGTGACTGAATTGAGTTCCATTTGTGTCATTTGACGTCACTTTGCCACCAGTAAGTTCGTCCCCCGTGGTGCCTTTTTGTAACCTACGGTAAGACAATGACAGACTGCTATTGGATGGGGACGATATTATGACTATCGTAGATCTAGATTATCGTATTATTTCCATACCTATGTACAGCATCTAAATTCCGACCAAGAGACCTTGTTAGCCATAGCTAGCGAAGAGCCAGTGCAGAACTCTGAAAGGTGAGAAAGATGAGTGATCTTAGCAATTGGAAATCAAGAAGAATGAATGATTGTGAAGGCCCAAGTAACAGACTCCTATTTTGAGGTTCCTCAGGCCTGTCACAGGTAATAATTTTGAGATGTGTTCCATTTTCGTTGCTGCATTGTGCTTTCTGTTCGATGTTTTCACTGGTATCTGTCAGTATGAATGCACATTCTGCAGCTGTCTCTTTTCTGACCTGTTACACTAATTCTAGTTTCTTTTTTTTAATGTGATTCATAATGTACCTGTATAGAAAGTTCAGACAGAATTTTGCGTCAGAGTGAAGATGAACAAAGTACAAATACAATTTCAAGACGGGGAAAAAGCTACACTTATTTGACCAGCTAAGTGGGTAACTAATAGACTACAGACACTAGTGGTGCTTTACTCCCTATTTTTCTCAATGCACTTTGTTGCGCTACTACGGAAGGGACTTAGGGTGAGCTCAAGGGTATGCGCTCAAACAAAGTTCTCTCCACTGAGTTTGCGACGAGTCTCTTTCAAGCCCGGCATCCGGTATGGAGACTCGAAGACGAAGAGGTGATACAAATTAGCATACAAATTATTGTTCCAAGAACAATATGCCTAGTCTTGTCAAAATTTAAAGGCAATTGGTGCCATTTTCCAATCTTCCGCAAGAGCTGGATCGCCAAATTCTCAAAGTAAGTTCTCAAAGTCATACCCTTTTGCAGTCAATTATCTACCTGGCCACACAGGGACAAGAGAAACTCAAGGGGAAAATTTAAACCCCGAGGACTACTTCTAAGAACAGTTTAAGGTTGAACCTTCACTATCAAGAATGAATTTCTGCGTCCTTGGCACTATCTTCCATCACTTGAGCCGGTGAGACTCCTATCAACAAATAGGCGGTCTTTTGATGACGCAAGTTTTGAAGCTGCGGGAATCTCGTGTCGTAAAGAGCTTCATTGGGATAACTTGATGGATGTCTAACTACTTTTGAGCCTTACTGCCTCTTGTAGGCAAGCTGTTCTTTATTGTTTATCCTCAGTGGGACTTGATCTATATATATGCACTAGTATAAAACAGGGATTTTAGAAACTGTAGTTGGAACGAAGCATCCAATCGAAGTCCACTTTAGATACGAATAACTACCTTAGGACGGCAACACACGTTAAGACGAAGCCAATACTTGCCGTACAGCTTGTATTTATAGGACCATGGCTCCAATATAGCTAAATTTCATACGGAGTGTCACCTAGTAGGACCTCAGATTTTTTACCTAGGAAATTGAAGCGTTTGTATTCGCTACCATATGCTCTGTTCGTGTTGTTGAATAACGCGACAAATAAATATGGTGATGAGTTTCAATATTTCGACAATTGGAAGAGAGAGCATTGGACGCTGTGGTAACTATTGGTAGCTGCATATGAGAGTGTATATTACTCACTTTGTGCAACATAACCATCAAGTTTTAATGGACCATGTCCACATGAACGAGTTTAATATTAGCATAATACGTCGGTTGAAAAAGCATTGATTACATTGTTGACTCTATAGCCCCAAATCCATCTATATATTTTTACAATAAATCACGTGTAGCCAACACCAGAAGATACCACCCAACGATTTAACTCCCAGGTTTTTGAAAACTTCCAGCAGGTTGATGAAACGCCAACTAAGAAAGGTTGTCTCGAAAGTGAGATGCTTTTGCATCATGTGAAAGCACTCAATAGTCCCTGTGATCCCTCTCCCAATCCTTCTGTTAGCTTCATCTTCCCGTCATAATACTTGCTCTTTCTGAAAAGCAAGAAACTGGTGATGGCAAATAGAATCTTTGCAATTGTTTCCACCAAGGAGAAATACCATGTAACTTCCTAAGTATGAGTTAGCTTGACTAAAGTCCTGTTCACGAAATGGGTAATTTACCTGGACAGAACACAGCCGACCAAAATTCACACTTGCGTGTCCATTTTGCTGCAGGTCCTTCGCGATATCACTACAACTCCACCCCCAAAGGTCGTTCAATGCCTTCTCGTAGCGATAGATGAAAGTTACCATAAGCCACACTCCTATGTGCACGATATATTGAAATGCGACCAATTTCCAGCTGTTAGAAGCCCTCTTAAAACAGCAGCAGTAAACGACCATCGTGAATAGTGATGCAAAGAATGTGAGGAACGAAGCAACCAGAAGGAGAATTGTCGGCCACGTCTTCCAATTGCTAGGCCAGATATTGCGACCCAGAGCGAATTCATCCTTCGTGCTGTAGAAAGTGACCATGACAAGGGCCATGAAGGCAAACATGAAAGCGTTGAGAAAAGCAGATATTCCCCTTGACATTGCAGCCATCGCCGAATGACGTTTGTGAATTTTGTCGGCTAAAAGCTTCCATTGGACTCGATTTTTGAGATTCGATTTATTCTGTTGAAACTGTGGTGGAGGAGGTCCATAATTGCGATCTGGTTCGAAGTTCGGTTGATTCACGTGTCCGTAACCCTGTGGTGGTTGTATTCCAACGAG
Source organism: Hymenoscyphus repandus (assembly GCA_001414415.1). Classification (NCBI taxonomy): domain Eukaryota; kingdom Fungi; phylum Ascomycota; class Leotiomycetes; order Helotiales; family Helotiaceae; genus Hymenoscyphus; species Hymenoscyphus repandus. The sequence goes on along the minus strand of LLCE01000183.1, from coordinate 2,964 downwards.
CGGAATGGTTGGCTGTTGTGGGGTAGGATATTGAGGATAGTGACTCATTTTGACGTTGTTGATGTCAAGAAAGGGTTCAAGCAAGCACAGAGGAAGATGGCTTGCGATTTCTGAACAAGCCTTTTGATTGAAGTATAGTGAAATCCTCTGCGGATCTCACAAGAGCACATTTCTTAAATGTGGGGACTTATCAGCCACTGCAAGCATGGCCTGTTATGCTCCTCGCAAATGATGAGGCCGAGTAGAGCTCTGGCAATCGTCTAACTTTAATAATATTTATGACACATCTAATAACCGTAAAAGGTGGCTTACAAGGGGCAGGTATATACTCAATAAACGGAAATAGTCATATCCGACTGTATAAAGCACGCTATCCGCCACAAAGCAAGAGCTATCTCCAATTCAGAGCACATGATTTATCTGTAATATCGGAAACGCCCAAGCGGTCAAGTTCTTCTTGAAGGCAATGCAAGTGATTATGTAAGTACGTCATAATTTTACTGACCTCACCATAGCCGAGCTGACGCGACTAGAACTGGACTCGGCTATTACAAATAATGCTAGGTTGGCCACGTGAAAAATACCGAGTGAGCATCTTATCATGCATACCCGAGAAAGTTTAAAAGGTTAAAATCTGTGGCATGGAAGATAACACAATCCTAAACAGCCTAGACAAAACTTGGCAGACAGTGGCAATTTAGAATATGAATATCAGATTGAAATGGTGGTAATGATAGAGAAACCAAGAGGCTGTGCGATGGCTGCTTAAAGCCTATCCTTTTGTCGGCCGTCTTGTGCGACTGCTGTTGCTGCAAAGGTAAGCTCATGACTATTGCTGATATCATACACCGCAACTGATGTATTTGCCTCCATAGCTGCCGCGCGTGCGTTTAGCAGGATAAGTGACGCTGAGATTACATTTAAGGAAGTAGAAGGCCCAAGGCCTTCTGTATTTCAATTGAAAAGCAACTCTGAACCACATTCCAAGAACCTTATAACTCTGCGGACCACGCAATTACACATACGTATTTAGCGAACCGTATCTACATAATTTCAAGAAGTCTTGTTCCTCCGCTCACCATGGCACCAAGAAACACCGCAAAAGCGTCTAGTGACGATAAGAACGATAAGGAGCAAGACGAGGAATACCAACAAGAAGAGGAAGAAGAAGAGGAAGGAGAGAAAAGAGGAAAGGGAGATAATAAGAAGAAGCTAAGAGGAGGTGGAGGAGTTGGAGAAAAATATGGCGAGGATGAAGAAGATGAAGATGAGGAAGGGAAAGACGAGGAAGATGAGGGTGATTCCACAAAGAAAAAGCAAGTAAAGAAAGGGAAATCTAAGAAGGGGGCCGATGAAGATGAAGAAGAAGAAGAGGACGAAGAAGAGGACGAAGAAGAGGACAAGGGAGACGAAGAAGAAGAGGAAGATGAGGAGAAAGATGGTGAAGATGAAGATGATAAAGAAGGGGATGAGGATGAGGTAAGTCACGTGGATTAGAGAAAAAAAGGTAATGATCACTAATAAGTGTAACAGGAAGAGGATGGAGAAGGAGAAGGAGGGGAGGATGAGGAGGAGGGAGAGGATGGTGAAGGAGGAGAGGAAGAAGAAGAAGAGGAAGAGGAAGAAGAAGAGGAAGAGGAAGAAGAAGAGGAAGAGGAAGATGGAGAAGGAGAAGGAGAAGAAGAAGAAGAAGAAGAAGAAGAAGAAGAAGAAGAAGAAGGTGGTGAAGCAGAAGATGAGGACGAGGATGAGGATGAGAACGAAGAAGACCAAGAGGTAAGCAAAATTGTTTGAAGTCAAAGAAGTAGTGGCTAAATTTTGTAGGACGACGATGCTGGAGCCGATGTGGGAGCTGGAGACGAAGAAGACAACGAAAAAGATACTAAAGACAAGGAGCCTGGCAAGGATAAAGATGAAAGACCAAAGAAAAACAGTTGGGGTAGAACAATTGGTGGTGGAAAAGGCAAAAGTGCCGGTGATGGTAAAGACGGGAAGGGCAAAGCCAAAGGCAAGGATGGAAAAGCGGCCGATAAGGACGAAGATGGCGAAGATGAAGAGGACCCGAAGAAGGATAACAAGGATGAATCAAAGAAGGATGGCAAAGATGGCCCAAAGAAAGGTGGTTCAAAGACACCAGCGGGAGGGAAGACGCCTGCAGGCAGCAAAACACCCGCAGGTGGGAAGACGCCTCCCGGTGGGAAAACACCAGCTGGAGGCAAGACGCCAGCTGGAGGGAAAATACCCGCCGGAGATAAGACGCCCGCTGGAGGCAAAAACCCTGCGGGAGGAAAAACACCCGCTGGTGGAAAGACTCCAGCTGGAGGGAAAACACCAGCCGGAGGGAAAACACCAGCCGGAGGGAAAACACCCGCTGGAGGGAAGACACCCGCTGGAGATAAGGCTCCTGCTGGTGGGAAGAAGGCTGCTGGTGGGAAGCAGGCTGTTGGGGGAAAGAAGAAGTAAAGATGTCATGATTGGCATCTGGTTTGGAAACTGATATCATGGAAAAACTGTTGGAATTCGATATCGTTGGCGAAGTTTTGTTTTAGAAGATCCTGATTTCTCTTGTAAAGTAAAGTGTATCGTGTGGAAGAGGACGACTCCTGGTAATTCTTATAGTGTTCGTGTTGATGTTGTTGCTTTTGCCGTGCGTATGAATGTTTGCTCTGGAAGCTGGAGATGGATTGAAAGAGTAATGGTCATCCCTACGTGGCGAGAAACCCTACGTACCGAGAAAAATAATAACGTCCGTCCCTACGTCCCGAGACGCACCCTGTCACGAGACGAATCTATACTTTTAGGATTATAATTCTTTTCTTAGTAAGTCTAAATAATTGTTATTAATACACTACTTTCTTTTACTATTTCTCCTTGAGGGGACCACTTAGTAACAAGAAAAAGAATTATGTCTTAATCATATTATCGATCGTTTTAATCACGCTACTAATCGTCGCTTTCGCTGTT
>LLCE01000182.1:0-64821 GCA_001414415.1 Hymenoscyphus repandus | reverse complement strand
ACTTAATCCATGGCTACAAACACAATTTTCTCATCTAAAAGTAATTAAGAGGTACATAGGCAATCCACAAGTGTGATGAAATGAAGTGGTAGAGCGTCCACATGAAGGAGAGGACGTCGGGGAAAGAAGTGTAAATGCCCGATCAACAGTGATCAACATTGACCAGTATACTTACGTAAGCGCCTGTCAAGCGAGAGTGCCTTAAACATTTGAGGGTACTTTCTCGGGCGAAAATTTGTATTAGTACTCTTGTTTCAATTCCATTAAAAGTAGGTGTGGTTTCTTCGATTCTATTTGAGATACCCCCAACAAGTCTAATCCCACTATTACAGAAAACTCTAGTAATAATGAATTCCTACATCAATAAGAATTCTCATGATATTTTCATCAATTCACCTACTTCATTGTTACCAGGCACATCTCACTTACCCAACAGCATCGGCATTAAGACTGGCCTTGATAACAGAACTTACTGGTTTTGGAAGAGCAGTGTTCTTTCTCAGTTGGAAAGATGTTTTGAAGAGAAGTATCATCTGTTTGATATTGATAGCGATATAATTATCTAATGTATAACCCAAATATTTGATTCCCCTTTCTGTATCCACCCACTCATCTCGCAAAAACTATAGAAAATGGTAAGGAGATGACAAGGAGATGGTACGAGAAGGAAAGGTCAGAATATAATGCGTGGGCTCGTAACCTCATCAAGCACTGCAAAGACTAGAAAAAGAAAGAAAGAGAAGACTAACATAACATGAAAACCAAAACACCCTTTGAAATGCCTTCATCCATATAAGAAAGAAAATTGTAAATGCCCAACTCTTTCCCCACCACCCAACCAGCTGTCCTGTATTCCAAGAAATCTGTCGTTTTTGACCACCACCTCACCCCCGACTCATCCTCTCCACCAACCTCAACCGCTCCATCTTACTCCCAACACTACTCACACTATCACTTGGCGCCACACTCTCCGCATACCCAATTCCACTCACCATACTCCTCGGCAACTCCACCTGACTCGCCCCCATCTTACTCGCCTTGCTCCCCGCCCTACTCCCCCCCTCCTTCTGTGGCGATAATTTGATCGTCGTCGTCGAGCTTCCTGCCTTACTCCTACTCACATGGCTCGGACTCGCAGAAACATAATGGCTACTAACCTTACTCCCCCCCCCTGCCTTCACCGTACTCTCGCTCCTTGCACTGCGCGCAGAATGGTAGCTCGCATCCTCGCGATGCGTACTCGACGCGACAGTGGTAGCCTTCTCGTGATGTCTCGATGCACCACTCTTATGACTCCGATGACTGGAACTCACATGGCTCGGTGCGGGCATGATCTCCAGCGGGCGGTCATATCGACTGCCCTCCCCTCGACTCTTACTCCTCGCGCGCGAACTCTGCGCATGACTGCGTTGCGAGCGTGAGGGCGTATGCGAGATATAGCTACCCTCTTCGATACGCTCGAGGTCGCGGCCGGGGGAACCGACGGCGGTGTATTGAGCTACATAGCGAGGACGGACATCTTGCGCGTCTGAACGTTCCGAGATGAGTGTACGGGCGGGAATCCGCTCGACGGTGTTGTGCTCGATGTGATGGGAGTATGTCGATGCTGGGGCGCGGGAGGTCCCTTGGACATATGCGACGGAGCGGGTAGGTGGGGCTGGGACGGCGGGAGGAGCAAGAGCGGGCTCAGGAGATTCGGAGCGAACCATGGCGTAGGCGACACAGGCACCAGCTGCTGCACCGAGGAATGTTCCGATGATTGCCTTGGTGCTCATACCACCTCCGTTACTGGTACTGCGTTCTGGTTCCGCTGGACGAGGAGCATGAGTACCACGATAACTCTCGCTAGTCGTAGTATGCCTCTCTATTACCCGACTTGAAGGAGCCGGGAATGTCTCGGCACGACGAAAGGTACCGGGTCCAGAACTAGGCTCTCGGTATGTCGAGGTAGAGACTTGAGTTTTGTCATCTCCCGCTCCAGATACACTTCTCGCAACATCTTCCTGCCATTCCAATACACGTTTAGCTTCTTTGTCCGTACTGGCAGTTTCCAACAAGGTAGGGGCGCCTACACGTGAAGGACCATGTGACGCATAGGAAGCCTGAACCATATTGCCGTCAAAGTCTGCCGTCCTCGCAACAAGATCCTCAAGACCCTGATCACTTTTATGTTGGAGAGTGTGATGTCTGTATGTTTTGTTCAGAGACTCGCTCTTCTTGTGGAACTCGATAACGGCTTTAGGTGATGGAGCGTCAAGGAATATCTGCGAGAGCCTAGGCGAGGGTGTGGCGGACTGGCAAACGGAAAAGACAATTTTCGCCGGGAGAGCGCCGTCACCGATCTCTGCGACTGTTCCAAAGTGGAGAGCGGCGGTTGGAGTGGATTTTGGGGAAGCAAAGAGGTATTGTAAACCTAGCGGTTGTATGATGGCAGCGTAGTAGGAGGCTGCACTAGGTAGATGCGAGACTTCAAGAACCGGCGTAGCAGAAGAGTATGAAGACATTGAAATGCCGAGAATTGATATATAACAAAGATCTGAACAAAATGCAATGCCACGATGAGAACACCGAATGAAGAATAAAAGTGGATAAGTAACACGCTTTCGTTTTGGCGGTGTACAACAGCAAGGCAGCGAGAAACCGTATTCTGTAAGAAATGTCAGTTCAGGTCCCTTATGTACGGAGTTGCAGTCGCAGGAAGCATTAGCAGTTGCAGATGACACGAGACGAGGCGATGGCCGTTGTGCAGAGTCGTTGGTTGTCTGCCGTTACGCCTACTGCGACTATTCCTCCTATTCATCCTCCTGCTGCGGCTGACCCCACAGGCTCTCATTTGTTTTGCTCTCCTCTCCTCCACCATCTCCACGTCCAGTGACACATACATCCCGACCGTCACATAGTAATCCACTGCTCCTCCACTTTGCTCACAAATTGGGCGACTCTCTTCCACAAATCGCCTGCAACTTACCACTCCGGTCCGGCCAGGCACAAATGCATCATCCGGACTCACCCTGCAATCAATAGGGATATGCTTGGATTGGCAATGGGTCTTTCTAGTTCCTGTACGAATTCTCTCCGCATGCCACGTTTCGCGAATGGCAGCCCGGTTGATCTCCCGAAGTCGTTAAGTTGCGTTGAGGTGCATATGCAGGATCGCCCTGGCGAGCTGATTGGACTTTATATCTCTAGCGTAGCCGAATGGGATCTCGTCCCATCAACGCCTTTTGTGGAGAAATCTGATATGTGAAACTAAGGCGAAGAAACAATCCAATTGCAGCATGTTCAACATTGTATTTGTGGCTTTCGATCTGCGTGCAATAAGCCACCCGTTTACTGGTGAGTCTGACCCAAAGTATCATGAAATCCGGGTGGCGGCTATTAGCCACATAAGGTCTCGACTTACTTTATGAGGCTGCTCGAGGTGCCGCAAACATGGACAATATCTTTCCAAGCAATCAATCGCATTTCACAATCTCTTCATATATGATATGATCTCTGGATACATGAGGCAACCAACACTGCCAAATTGATTCGCTAGGCGAGCTACCTGCAGAAACGAGCGTTGGTAACATCTGATGCTACTATAATGCCCAATGAAAATGGTGGCCCACCAAAAGGCCATCTCTCGCGCGAGAGCAAGAGTCTCATGTCAGCAACTAAGCTGATAGAAATAAAAGAACAAAAGGAGATGTGGACCAGTTGAGTGATCGCACAAAGACGACTAAAGCGCCTTGGATCTGATGTTGAACGCCTGATGTTTTGGTTGTAAAAACAAAGACAGAGCACACAGACACCCAAGCTCGGCGACCCCTAGCATTAGCCACGATGTTGGTATCGTGGACTCTGCTGGAAGTCCCGCTTTCACCTATGAATCGACCGATCTCCCAAGTATTCTCCTTCTAGATCCATCCGAGTCCGCCGTATCCAGGTAATGAAGTTTTCGTTATCGGATGTTTGGTGTCGGCGCGATCCGTCCAAGAGTGGGTCGAACAACGAGTTGGGCTAAATGATGTTCCATACGTCCTCGGCGGCGTGGCAAAATTTGCTGCAGGCCACACTAGCCGAGAGACTGTAGTTACTGATCGAGATTTTCTCGTCGACATATTGATCCGCGAAGTTGTCAGATCCCTTTGCCATGGCGCCAACGAAAACACAAATGCTCTCGTTCTCATCCAAAGCTTCCACATATTCTCTAACACGTACGATCTCCGACTCGAAACTAAGAGTCACCTTTCGACAGTTGGGTGGGAGATGGTCGGTGATTGGGTTTGCGATGACCTTAAGTAGCTTCTCCTGAGAGTTGACTGATCTAATGGAAAGTCGATGAAGGAGTTGAACCATGAGACCTGCGAAGCGCTTGAAGGTACGTGGAATTCGGACCGTTGGGCTGACCTCGATGAGAACACCTTTGGCGGAGTGGATGTAAATTTGTAGCTTGCCAGCTTTGTTGATTGGAGAGTCAAGGAGGGTAAGAAGGCACTAAAGACAAATGAGCAGCTGCCATGTAGATGCATGATACAAATCAAACCTGGTGGGTGATATCGGGTCTGGCGTCACTGATGTCGCGATTGGCCTTTCGCATGACACCAATATGTTCATCACTGTTCAAGAGTGTGTATTTCTCGTCGCGACCACTACCAGGCTTGCCGGAGCTCGCAGCTTTGAAAGTCTCAAGACTCGCATTGGAGAGAACGACGATTAGTCGCTTGGAGGACTTGTCGGTGGATGGGATGGGAACATGCTGCTCTGCGACGAGTTGAGGGAGAGATGGTGGTGGCAGCGATTGAGTTCCTGACATTATGATGGTGGTCAGCTTGTGTGCGAAAAGATGCTTGTAATCTCTGCGGCAATGAATGTCGGAGTATTGTGGTTGTGGTGGGGGAGGAATTTTGGACAGAGAACGGAAGTTTCAGTGGCCTTGACCGAAAGATTGTGGGGAAGGTTTGATGCAGCGATTTTTGAACGCGGAGTCGGACAGAAACCTGATCATGAAGATAATGACAAAAGCGGCGACTATTCTGCCTTTTGCAACCACGCAGATCCTCGGGTTTTAAATGGCGATAAACTGCCATCCTTCGATTCTCTTCATATTGTGACCACTACCATCTAACTTCTCAAGGGCCATCTTCGGAGGGGGAATGACTGGACTTGTGCTTACTTGGACGCTTAACTGATCGCGGACTGTCTTCTTGACGCGACATTTCGACTTTGAGAGTCTGCGATTGTTGTTAATGGTAGAGGAAGGGGAAGCTGGCGCAAGGTCAGAGAGGAGATTGCTGTGGTAAATGGCGCAAATGGCTGAAGGTCTGTTGTTAGAGGAACAGGAAAATGGGGCAATTGAGGTCGTCCTCTGTTCTTGAACGGTCGAGGTAGGCTGAAGGTAAATATAGGAGGTGTGCAAGAGGGGGGAGGTGTTGTTGAAAAATACTGCTGTTGGTATTGTAGGAAGGATATAGAGAAGAGAAGAGGAATATGAAGTCGGTATAGGCGCAACTCGGGCAAGCTGAAAAACAATTCGCGCGGCGCGAAAACTGGCCTTAACCCAGAACTAGTCAGATCACGTGGGTAATCTCCTGAATTGGATCGCCCGTTGTTCTCGTCTCCCCCATTCCTTCTTCTTCTTCTCTTGAATCCGTGGAAGTTTGAAGATTGACTTCTCCCACAAGAAGTTAAATGAGGCGAGCCCCGTGCGAAGATCAACAAACATTCAGCCGACTTGTTTCATGATACACCACCTACCTAGCTCTCTCTTTCTGCCTGAAGTCAATCGAAGACATGCAGGACTTGCAGTTGGAAAAAAGGGTCGAGAGCTAACCATTATTAGTAACTCGCAACCACTGCTTCAAAATCGGGTGCCGGGCGTTGCGAGGATGTTTATTTTCCCCATTTTTGCAAGTTCCGAAAGCAAACTATTGAACCGAGCTTCGCTGTGATCACACCGAGGTCTAGTTCACGGTCCTCGATATATTCCGGGCTCTGCTTGTTGTTCTCCATTTAGATTTTCTTGATACATCATGAGCTTCATCATAACGAAAATAAACTCCGGGGACTTCGTTCCATGCTTATACTGGCACTGCCCTTCTATGGCACCGAGAGTTTGTATATGTGAATGGAGAATGCCCACATGAAGTCACCCACAACTCACGTCTTGTACTTCAAGGCAATCATGAGGAGGTCTGTAAATCCTCCGTCAAACCTTGCTAGCATTCTCCTTGCAGTTCTCTCCATTGGCACAGTCACGATATATGTCCTGATTTCGTCCTTCTTAATGATGTACCTCCGAATAATCAGCCTCTATCTCACCTTTCGCCGTCACGTTTTGACTTTCCATGTAAGTAATCCCACAAAAGCCAGGATTTCAAATAACGAATTTCAAAGGTCAAATCGTTCATCCATTTCGGGCTCAAGTTTCTCCTTTTCACATCCGGTCTCGATAAAGCGACCATGCTTCCAGTTCTACAGTACTGGTTAGATGTGATTCGGCAAGATGGCCAATCGAAAATGGAGACTCCAGAGAGCTTTCAACACCCCCCACCATACTCAACTTTCGAGACGGGAGTGCAGGAGCCTTCGCCGCCTTATGAATCAGAGCGTGTAGTCAATGGATTTCATTGAGATCACATTCTTAATGGGAAGTCACATTCATGAGTCTACGAGCCCAGCGTACAATTGCTTGCAAAATAGGCCGAGCTCTCAAAGGCGTCTTTTTATAGTCGTAACCCTAGCTTTCAAAACAGGAATCTTGAAAAGCTATTCTACTGAAACGTGGTAACCCCCTGAAATTATTACTAAGCAATGAATGAGCGATCACGAGGAGTGTTACACAGTGTCATAAAATCAGGCGTGAACACTGACAAATTCTACAACTTCAACTTTTTACCGCACCCTGACACAGCTTTTGAAATGCGTGTAATTAAAGAATTGATGTCCTCCTGATATTGTACTGCAAAAAATACTGACACTAGACGAGCCCCCTGCGTTCAGGTTGAAAATTCACCTCATACTAATTTGGCACGATAACCGCCGTGCATAAATTCTGATATCGCCCCGGGGATATATATTAGGCTGCAGTATTACTATACTGCTAGGCAGCAGCTAGGTGTCGTGCACTCATCGGAACGAGAAACCTACACTCATCGAAATATCCATTTGTTCACACTTCCGTGCACCAGCTCTTTCACCATGTCTCAGTACTGTCATTCTCAACTTTCCCCCGGCGCCAATAATATTCGCTTGCTTCGGCTGATGCCATATGTGAACGAGAGTACTGGGGGGGATGAATTACAATGCGAAATCTTTGAGTACTCTCTACAAGATCTGGGTAAAAGGACTCATCTATACGACGCTTTGTCTTATACATGGGGCGGTCCGGACAAGCCTCGTTCTATCTCTATCAATAAGCAAAAGTTGGCTATTACGGAAAACCTCTATGCAGCGCTATTACGCCTTCGAGATCGCTCTTTAGAACGAGTTGTGTGGATAGATGCTATTTGCATCAACCAAACGGACCCGGAGGAGCGGGGTCAACAGGTTCAGCTTATGGCAATGATCTATAGCAAAGCAAAATGTGTACTTATTTGGCTTGGAGAGGAGCCAGATGATGTAGAGGGAATACTTGAGGATATACAATGTGCTGCCAATGAGGAGTCTATCGGGCGCTCGAACAAGATAAACGAGAAAGCAATCTTCAAACTGCTTCAACGGCCCTGGTTCCAGCGTATCTGGGTAAGAGAGTAGACGCTCAACCAAAACTGCCAGACGAGTTAACACAGTTGATTTAGGTCCTTCAAGAGGTTGCCGCAGCTCGACATGTCGTAATGATATGTGGTTCTACAAATATTGACGGATATGCCTTCTGCTGGGGACTAAAAACACTACGAGAATCGCAAAGGCTATCTTACGCAGCTTTTCCTGAATTGCAAAGCCTTCCTTCATTAACCAGCCTGATAGAGCGGGCTGGCCTCCGACCGAAATACACAACAAACTCGCTAGAGAGGTATTCCCTAGAGATACGTCCTTTAGCCGAACTGATAGACATGTTCCATACCCGCCAAGCTTCTGATCCTCGCGATAAGGTATATGCTTTACTTGGTATGAGCTCCGACGATCTTAGTAAAGCTGATTTACATCCCGATTATAATGTTTCCTGGGAAAAACTATTCCGGCAACTTATCAAGTTCATACTTGGTAAAGATGTATCCGTGGAAACTTCTCATCAAAGGGCCGTGATCAAGAGCAAAGGCTACATTCTCGGTCAGGTATCCTCGGTAGAAAGGGAGGGTAGACAGATTGTATACATCGAGTCTAGAAATGCAGCATGGGACGTACGCCAAGTGAAATGGACTTTTCAGGCTTCAGCGAAACCTATCCAAAAGCGTGATATCATCTGCCTTATACACGGAGCTTCAAAACCTACCATCATCAGGCTATTTAAAGAACACTTTGCTGTGGTTATAATTGCGGCAACTCCTTTAAATAGCGATGTCAGTTTTGGATGTCCAGATACCTCCCAATCGATAAGACACTTTTTGCGGGACTTGCTACTTGTCTGGGACTGGGAAAAGCCCTTAGAAAAGTCGCGAGGTCCAAAAGAATATGAAATCTTGACAAAGACATATAATCAAGGGCTAGAATACTCAAAAACAGACTTTGGAGACTATTTAGATAAAACAACTAGATTTTGGAACGATATAACAATATTGGATGACTTAGGAGAGTACTATGACGCAGACAAGAGACTTTTAGAAGCAAGAAGTAGCTTTATGATGGCATTTGGCAAAACGCATCTTCCTAGGCTGAATAGCGAATGCGGTCGGACACTACCGTCATTCGTTGCTGGGCAAGGGGACGAAGATATTGTTAAGGTGCTGCTCAAGACAGTTGATCCAGACTTAAAGGATGGGAAATACTGTCGCACGCCGCTGTCGTGCGCAGCTCAGAACGGGCACGAGGCCGTCGTCAGGCTGTTACTAGAGACCGGCAAGGTCGCGGCCGACTCGAAAGATAGACATAGTCAGACACCGCTATTATGGGCTGCTAAGAACGGACACAAAACCGTTGTTAAGCTGCTACTCGAGACTGGCAAGGTCGACGCCAACTTAGGGAATAAATATGGTCAGACGCCGCTGTTTTGGGCTACTAAGAACGGGCACGATGCCGTGATTAAGCTACTACTACAGACCGGTAAGATCGCAGCCGACACGAAGGAACTATACGGCCAGGCACTGCTGTCTCGGGTTGCTCAGAAGGGGCACGAAGCCTTTGTTAAGCAATTACTAGATATCGGCAAGGTCGACGCCGACTTGGGGAATGAATATGGTCAGACGCCGCTATTTCTGGCTGCTAAGAACGGGCACGAAGCCGTGATTAGGCTGCTACTAGAGACTGGCAAGGTCAACGCCGGCTCGAAGGATATATACGGCCAGGCACCGCTGTCTTGGGCTGCTCAGAACGGGCACGAAGCCGTTGTTAAGCTGCTACTCAAGACTGGCAAGGTCGACGCCAACTTGGAGAATGGATATGGTCAGACACCGCTATCGCGAGCTGCTCAGAATGGGCGCGAAGCCGTCGTCAGGCTGCTACTGGAGAGCGGCAAGGTTGACGCCGACTCGAAGGATATATATGGCCAGGCACCGCTGTCTTGGGCTGTTCAGAACGGGCACGAAGCCGTTGTTAAGCTGCTACTAAAGGCTGGTAAGATCGTGGCTGACTCAAAAGATATACATGATCAAACACCGCTATTGTGGGCTGCTAAGAATGGGCACGAGGCCATCGTCAAGCTGCTACTAGAGACTGGCAAGGTCACGCCCAACTCGAAGGATAGACATGGCCAGACACCGCTATCATGGGCTACTAAGAACGGGCACGAAGCCATTGTTAATCTACTTGATACTATTATCTAAGTATATCTATTTAATAGGTTTCCTAATTTCTACCTCTTTGAGCCTTTTTAAATATTTTTGAATAACTTCGATTGAGAGAGGTTTGGGAAAGCTGGTCTTGGTATAAGGCGGGTGAGATACTTTCAAAAGAATATACTGGAAAGTTTATTCACTATCTTTGACGGTCTGTTTTAAAATCTTACGAGGTTTTTTCAGAATCCCTGTAATATTTTAATCGCTTTTAGTCAGCAATACTTCTAGATCCTTGCTCGTAAGGGGGAAAAGGTTTTCCAGATGCTAGATACCTGTGGAGGGGAGGCCAATTTTGCATGCGCCTGTTTATTACTTAAAATTTACGGAGAATCAATGGAGAGAGCCTCGTATATTTCAAGCGCGGATCAAGCGACCTATCAGGAGTTGCATTTGCCCACCGCCGCCTAGAATTCAGTTTGATATGCACGCTACAATAATGTCACGCCGAGCCATCGCCATTGGTTGGCTTGCATTTCTGATGTACGAAAAGGCCTCCGCTATGCTAGTGGCCTATAGCATCTACACAATCTCTCCTCGTATAATGTTCCGAGGGGTTCGGGCAGTTCAACAACCGGTGCAAGTGGTGCGCGTCCCACCGTCAACACTCCGGTCAGAAGGTGTTTCCGGCAAGTACATTACAACCCTCTCTCATCTCCTTTGACCAAGAAACCAACAGATGCAGATAAAGAAAGACAAAAAGATAATGCGGCGAGTAGTTCCAGGTCTTGTGTAATGCCCTCTATCAATAGTTACAGTTCAGCGAGGTCGTCCAGATGCTCTCCTTGACTCGAGATTGATCCCGTGTTTATTTCATGAAAAGAAGCATTCACAAGGCGTGCGGTGCTTTATACCTGGCTGATGAAAGAGATACAGTAAGTGTAGCCTTGAGAAGTTGTAACTTGAATGGAAACCACCCGAAAAGACGTTTCTCAAGCTGTTGAGAAAGGGTGTACCGAGGGTGATAGCTAGGAGGGAAGCAGAATCGAAATATTCGATCGGAAAAAATGCAAAAAACACTTCCACTTCCCAATTGCATTTCAGACACGAAATTTCATTCGAATCAAAGCCAATAGGATAGAAAACCATCACTTCTACTATTATCAAAAATTGTTAGATTTGCCTCCCCATAACTGCAAATCATGCCACTCCACCAAGGCCTCGACTACCTTATTGTATAAGCCACCAACCAGAACCGCTGGTTGGGATATCGGGAGTACAGCACCAACCACTCAAGTTCGGCAAGCGAGGAGCTTAAGTAAAAAGCACACGACAAGACCCGAGGAGCCGACCGTCGACCTAGTCAACAATAGGACGGCGGAATAAGTAGATCCTTCGGGGTCGAACATTTTTACTTTTGAATCTTTGGCATAAAGACTTTTGAAGTTTCGGAATCAGCACTTTTTCGGCCTGGATTCGGTACTAGTTTTCAAGGATCAAATACTCACTCTTTGATGTATATACCATGTCACCCCCCTCTAGACATTGTATCGATTAGTCATTGTTACACTCATGTTCAAGTGCAACACAAGGTTCCTGTGTTTGAGTGGCCTCTATGTTGTTGTTGATGATGTCACCGCATACGCAGGCAGGGCCAGGCCAGAGAAGGCTCTATATGTCTTTATGACTAATTTGGATTCATCTCCATATGTGCATGTTATTCGTCTCGATGTTATATCTTGTTTCCGATTCCTAGACTCATAAAACAGAATATCTATTTATGAGTCTCATGATTCTCGTTCTGGTCTTTCATGATCCAGTTGCTATGATGCTTGGCATACTCCTCTTCACCCTCTTTGGTCTGCCACTTCTCCTTTAGCGTAAAGGGTTTCGGAACATCGAGTCCACGTTTCTGTCTTCACATCAGCATCACCAATCATCTAGAAAACTCCTGAACCACTTCTAATCATTCATCTAAGAGGGCTTCTGACTTACCACAGCTTCTCGCGAGTTGATCCTCTCCAGCCACTCCTTAAGTTCCGGGAAGTTCTTCCCATCTTCCTGCTGCAGGTAAATGCCAGCCCATTCAGCCCAATTCACCCATGAAAAGCACGCGATGTCTGCGATAGTGATCTTGTCGCCAACAATCCAGGGTCCTGAGGAAGAATTTTGGGATTTCTTTTGTTGGACGAGACAAGCTTCAATGACGCTGTAAAGCCGTTTGGTCTACATTTAAGGTCAATTGAGTAGAACGTGGCGCAAGGAAATTTGTGCGAGAAGCTGGGGGACAGACCTCTGTCTTATATCTGTTGATTCCATATTCGATTTTCTCTGGTGCATAGCGGTAGAAGTGGTTTGATTGCCCTTGCATGGGACCTAGTCCACTCTGCATCCACATAATCCACTCGACGATTTCCCAATGCCTAGAAGTATAGATGGTCAGCAAGGCTGAAAGTAAAAATGCGAACACACTGTACACGTAGGGATACTTACTCATCACTATCATAAGAATAACTTAACTTCCCCGCTGGATCATACTTCTGACACAAATAAAGTAAAATTGCTCCTCCTTCAAACACCCGTTTCTCCTGCACCTTCCCATCAGCCTTTGATGTCCGATCGGCAATCGCTGGGATTCGACCATTGGCTATGCTATATATCAGTCTCCTCTCGCTTCCATCCTTATTTCAGTAATTTAGGTAGCCCTACGATTTATCTTCAAATACCAATCCTCTTTCTGCGTCCCCTTACTAATATCAACATGCCTCGTCTCGTACTTCAATCCCAGTTCCTCGAGTACGACTGATACTTTCTGACCATTAGGTGTAGAGTCTGTGAAGAGCACGATGTCTGTTCTGGGAGTCATGATTTTCCTTGGAAAGAGGTTGAGACCTGGGAAGAGGATTATCAAGACGATGTAGACTGCTGAGAGGATGAATATGCTTTTCACTAAAGGTTGAAAGACTGGTGATTTAGAGTTCTGAGATTTGGGTTTTGGTGGTTGTAAATGGGATTTAGGTGATTGAGATAGTTGCCCCATTTCAGATGATGACGTATTAAGCTTATCGCTATTTCCGAAGCTTGTGGCTTGTCAATAATGAATAGTCATTGAGAACAAAATATAGAGAGTAGCATAGTTGCGAATTCGCATGTAAATAGAAATTGATTCATATGACGAGAATCACAAGATGGCCATTTCCCTGATTTTCTTGTTTGATACAACGCCACATCTGTTGACATGAGAAGGCTTGTCACGTGTATGAATAGTGTATCACCTGATACTGGAACATTCACGTGCTGCCGATTTGTTCTCCAAGTTCCGTGATACTTAGTTTATGGTGTTTAATGCTTTAATTCTTCTCTAAAGTTGTCTCCGAATATATCTGAGTGTTGGCGACAACTCAGATACGAACACGGAACCGGAATGGCGATCTCTTACACAGAGAGCAAGACAAGCTGAGGGTAGGAGCATAGGCTTTTTCGCTTCGAAGGGGTCTAGTCATTATTCACGATATGATGTTAGGGTACTTTCAATGCCTCGTGGTGAGGGACGATCAATCTCCCAAAGAGGGATTTCGCTTTTAGCGACACCAGGACAAACTTCGACTAGTACTTCCCGGCACTTGAATTTCAACGTCAGTTTCTCCTCACAAAGCGTTTACCTATGGCCTTCTTGGGTTTGTGGAAAGCATCGCAAGGAGCACGTTGTTCGAAGTGGGTGGTCTTAGGTGTGTACTTACCTAACAATTGGAGTGCATGATGTCTTCTAAGCCGACTAGACTGGCTGCAAAAACCCAGCCAACCTGAGAAATCTCCAACTAGAGAGTGAGAGTCCTGAAATTTAGGAGCCACTAGCACGTCATACCGCGGGATAAAACCCAAATCAGCGATCTGAACAACACCAACAAACTTCACCACAACCATTAGCCCCATTGGCATACCTGCCAACTGGCGTCAAACCAGGCATTGAAGGCCTAAACTCACGGTGACCGTGAGTGTAGATCGAGGGTCCAAGCTACATTGCAGGGGTCCTACGGCTCTTCTAGAAAGAGCCTAGAACCATTCCTAGCAATCTTCCCTCTCATACCTTTCTAAGAAGTTCAGGGAAATGAGTTGTGATACAACAATCAAGCAGTGATGATAGCAGAGCGGTCATTGAGGGAAATCGATGCAGCGGCGAATCAGCAATTGGAACCGTGCTGATATCGGACGAACTTCAATAGACAGGTTCGACTGATTGAACGCAATATATCGTTTCAAGGACCTTGACACGAGGACGAAGAGCTACTCCAACGAATACGGATTTAAGAGCATATTTTGGGACAATAATCTAATCTATAGATAAGGTGCCGCAAAGCCTCGCTGCGTAATGAGCATGGTCTCCCGTGTCTGCAAGAAGCGATCTTTTGTTTTGGAATAGAGTACAATGTTTGTTGGTATTTTAGCTCTGTGCTAAAGCATCAGCTCAACTGTTCCAGAACACAAGTCAATTCTCTCGTCAAGGTGAATAATTCCAATGGTTTGGCACGATCAATTGACCAACATAGAACCGTGAACCGAGTAGGCTCTAATCTACCAGACACCTGAGCAGGATGAACATAGATGTGAAAGAAGTGATGGAAAAATCAACACCCGCGAAAGACAATACTAACGAGGAACGATATTTGCCAGTGCACCTCCATTTCGAGGTTTTTCGAGCCCTTCCTCTATCAGTCCTTGTGTTGAATTCGAATCAAGTGGCTGTCTTTGCCAACCGAGCCGCGACGAGACTACTTGGAAGACAATGTGGACGAATAGAAAACGATGACCAAGACTTAGGTGGCAAAGGCTTGATCGAATTAGGAGTTATGTCGTGGAATAAGTCATGGGGAGATGTGCTAGTCGAATTTGGTCAAAATTACTCGAATATGGCGAGTGGAAATGATAATGGAGGAAAAGACGGTCAGATCGTTCAGGATATCAAGGTCGCGTTCCAAGACCCAGCAGAAAATTCGGGGCAAAGACTCTTTCAAACGCTCCTTTCCGGCTTGAGTGATGCTGGTCAAATGTATTATGTCCTCACATTTATCCAGGAATATACCTCGGAAAAGGGATCATCTGCACTGAAAGAGGATCCCATTGCAAGATCAGATAGTGGCGTCTCCCTTCCCCAAGGGCAGAAACCTTTCCTTCGCCATAAGCCAAGTCGGAGCGTAGAAGTAGCGAAGCTCAAGAAAGCAGTATTCGAAAGCTGTAAGAGTTCAGCGTTCATCATCTCAAAAGACGAAAAAATCTACCTAGCAAACCGGGCGAAGAGGGATCTCGTTGGTGACCTGTTAGGAGCCAAAGATGGCTGTGACGCAGAAGTATTTTGGAATAATGGAGCTGTGAAACTTTGGAATCAAGACTTCTCGAGGATGCTAGAACAAGCTGAGTACCCGGGAGTCAAGTTGGTGAGATCAGAGACGGCGTTCTCGACATACCCATACGGTTTGACAATGGGGCCCACCGAGAAACAGTTTGTTATGACTGTCAAAGGAGAATGTCTTTATGACGATGATAGTAACGAGTTTCTCGGTGGCATATGTTGGGGAAGTGAAATGCAAGAGTATGCCGATTTCGTGCATGAACAACTGCAGAAGAAGATCAACAGCCATGAGACGATTTGTAATGTTATGCCTCACATGGTTTGGACTACAAGTGCTGATGGATTATGCGACTGGTTCTCTAACAGAGTTTGTGTTCTGTCTCAACAACTTGAGTAAATGCTTATGATGATAGTGGTACGACTTTACAGGCTTGAGTGAAGCCGAATCTATTGGTACTGGCTACAAGAAAGCAATACACCCCGAAGATATTACTCTAGTTGACCAAGTCTGGTCCAGCCACTACATAGACGGCACCGAGTGGCAAATAGAGATACGTAATCGTCGACACGATGGGGTTTACAAGTGGATGTTATTACGTGCTTGCCCATTACGAAATAGCCAGACGGGAGAGTTATTGAAGTGGTATGGCACAAATACCGACATTCACGATTTGGTTATGGCGAGAATCAGAGACAATCGGAAGAAAGAACAATTCCTTGCTGTTCTTGCGCATGCTGAGGTTAACCTCTTTGCCATAGATCGAGATAGGAAGATAACGATGACAGAGGGGGGAATGATTTGGCACACACCAAATGGACCTTTGGACCCGGCTAGGCAGGAGTTGTTCATCGGCAAGGATGCTATTGATATTGCCAAAGAGGTTCAAAATGGAGGGGTACCAAGTAAGCCATAGCCTTCTAGTTAATACTCTCCTAGCTAGCTAACAACTTCGCAAGTTTATGAGCAAAATATTCTTGATATCCTAGGTGGGAAAGTTGGAGTGGCCACTTCAGAAGATCGCATCGGAGACCAATGGTACAGGACTCGATGTGTCGCTGATTTAGAACATGATATTCATGATGGAGGCCAGAAACCCATTGTCAGAGGTGTAATTGGTCTTAGCATCGATGTCACGGATGTGAAAAAGAGAGTTGATTTAGAGGTTGACAATACCCGCTTAACCATAGAAGAGAAAGCTGCCAAGGATTCTAATAGGATTAAGAGCCAATTTCTCGCAAATGTAAGTACAACTAACAGTCACCTCTGGGGTCCGCTGGAGGAGATAACATTAACACGCACACAGATGTCCCACGAAATGCGAACACCGACAGCTGTAAGTCGCCTAGCCCTCAACACTTTTTGCTTCACGAGTTGACACAAATCAGGGTGTGATTGGAATGATCTCCCTCTTGTCCGAAGACCCAACTCTAACCCCTAGCCAACGCGAATATGTCTCCTCCATCGATCTCTCAGCAAAGGCTCTCCTCACAATTGTCAACGATGTCCTCGATTTCAGCAAGATCGAATCCGGACGTCTAGATATCGAAGAAGTGCCCTTCTCCCTCTCCAACATCGTCTCTGAACTCTGCAAGCTCCTAGCCATGTTCGCGCATCAAAAGGGTCTGCATTTCATCTATGAGTATGAGATGGATGAGGATATTGAGGTTCTCGGGGACCCTGGGAGGATAAGGCAAATTTTAAGTAATTTGCTGACCAATGCTTTAAAGTTTACTAAGGAGGGGATGGTAAAGTTGCGTGTTACGGCGAGTTTGGTGGAGGGGGGTGCGGAGGGGAAGGAAGTCTTTGATGTCAAGTTTGTTATTGAAGATTCAGGGATTGGGATTGAACAACAAGTCCTGAACAAGCTATTTCAGCCGTTTAGCCAGGGAGATTCATCGACTGCTCGCCTTTACGGGGGCACAGGACTTGGCCTGACGATTTGTAGAAATGTAAGCATCTATCATCATATAAAGAAGGCCGCCAACTAATCTACTAAATCACAGCTCGCAAGTCTAATGTCCGGCTCCATAACACTGACATCGAAGCCCAATATTGGAAGTACAGCTACATTTACCGCTCCACTCAAGATCTCCCCAAACTCACAATCCTCTTCTCCAACCCGCACACGTAACACATCCATCTCCTCTCCCTCCAACCTCGAATTCCGGGATCACGCAAACTCCCTCTGCAAGATACCCTCCTGGACACAGCCTCTCGCACACCGTTCCATAAACCAGGATCTTCTCAACCAAGCAATCTCAAGTAGTGTCACCACAAGTTTCACTTCAAATCCGAGTTTTTCGAGAGAGGGGAGCAGTGATGTGATGCCATATGGGATAAAAGTATTGAACGAACAAGAGAAAAGAGAGATTCATGTGTTAGTTGTGGAGGACAATCCGATCAATCAGACGATTGCGACGAGGAATTTGAAGAACCTTGGATTTCCGTGCACAGCTGTGTGGAATGGACGGGAAGCGCTCTCATACCTGTTGAATCCAGGTGAAAATCAGCCGGTGCCGGATATTATATTCATGGACGTACAGATGCCGGTAATGGATGGCTATGAAGCAACCAAGATACTGCGTACTGATAAGGAGTATTCGATTGCTGTTCCCGACACTAAGAGTGTGAGACATGGTGTCAGGGTAGGTGTTAAAGATCATCTGAGGAAGGCGGTGGGGAAAATGAAAGAGGTAGAAGGGACGAAGATGCGTTTGAGAGATATCCCTGTGATCGCCATGACGGCAAGTGCAATTCAGGGGGACAAAGAGAAGTGTACGAATGCGGGGATGGATGATTATCTTGCGAAGCCTGTGGAGAAGGAGAAGTTGGAGGAGATGATCATAAAGTGGGCGGGGAGAAGAAGAGAAAGCTAGTAATGAGTTTTGAATTTGAGATGATGTGAAAAAAGGTTGTAAATAAATGTGAACGTGGTGTTGGGGTAAGTGTACTTACTGCAAATTAGTTTAGTATTGCATCAATAAAATGATCAGAAATGAGCGTGCTACCTGATAATCATAAATACGAGGTACAAATTCGATATTTACACGAAGGCAAGATGTTACGCGAGCCTCTTAGACCTCATCTGCCTCCTCTGCGTCATTTTCAAGCTTATCGGAAGGAGCGAGCCACATAATTCAATTCCTAAAAAACAAGCCCCTTTCGAGGCCCCTTAGTATTCGCACCGCCTTTAGAATTATTTTATCTTCCAGAGGCAGTAGGTGTATCATTATACTTTGGCGTGGGATTTCGTGTAGCTCGTACAGGTCTTTTCGGAGACCCTTCTGTGTCTGGCTCAATCGCAGTAGGAGCCTCGTCTTCGGGTTGAGCTTCAGGGACGGGCGTCGTTATTTTCTTGGGAGCATGTGGTTTCCGAGGTGTAGGCGCTTTTTTCTTCTCAACGGCTTTAGCTTTCTTGGTGACTTTTACCTTTTTGGGAATGGGCTGTTCTTCCTCGTCTGATGTGTCTGAGGGCCGCGGGCGTTCAGTAGCTGGCCGATTAGTTGCGGAACCCTCGGCTGATTCTAGGAGTTGACTTGAGTTAACGTCGGCTTGTCGTGTTAAATTTTTATTGCGAGCTTCAGGGTTTGCAACAATAATACGGGTATCCCATAAGTCAATGGCCAAGCGGTGTATCTGCTCATTCCTGTGCTGTAATTCTACATCAATGTCTTGCAACCTGGTGTTGTCACTGGCGCAAACGTCAAGGTCATGTTGAAGACGGTCAATGCCCCCACCTAAAGTGACGACTTGACGCATTAATTCGTCGACACGTTGCTCCAGTGCCCCATTTTCTCCTTGCAGGCGGTGGATATCTGCACTCGACGTTGAGAAGTCGGCCGTCAGCTCGGCAACACGCTGTCGAAGTTCGCTGTTATTTGTACGTAGAGTATTGAGTTCTAAGTCCAATACTGGTTCAAAGTCCTTCGTTTGCGCACCATGATCTTGTTTTTTGGCCCCTGGCTTGGATGCGAATTGAGGAGCTTGTAAATTTGTACCAGGACTTTGCACCCACGCTAGTGTGCCCAAAAGGTGGTTGTCAACAGTACCTCCCAAAGCAACAATCTGATCCTCCAAATGATGTTTCTGCTTGTTGTGGGCACCGATTCTTCCTTGAAGTACCTTGACGATATCCTTCTCCTTTAGAATCTGGGACTCCAACCTCTCTCGCGCGGCTTTCAAATCATCGATGATACACACCGCCTGGAGGTTCTGAGCTTCCAGTTCCGCTACCCTCAATTTCAGTTCGGGCACCTTTGTAATATTATTCACCTCTTCCAGCTCCTTAATTCTGGAACTTGCTTCATTGTAGCGAGTGTGAGGATCTGACCGGTGTCCCTTCGCGACATTGAATTCGCTAGAAGCATGGTAAATTTCATCCTCTAGATGTTTCTCAATGTCGAGCGAAGATTGAAGCTGTTTGGTAAGGTCATTATAATTCTTGTCTGTGTTCTTTACCTGTTGGCGTAGATTCTCGATGGTCTTTTTCTGCTGATTCAAGTCTTCTATCGCCTTGGTCATTGTAGTTGTCAATGATTCGCGTTCTGTGATTGCTGTGAGCTTTTGAGCTTTCAGAAGATCGATACTGCGGTTATGTTCGTTAATCTCCTGTTGTGCTGCAGTCAACTCGCCATGCAATTGATCGTTATCTGCACTACCTATTGAATGAGTTAATCAATCATCTCCATAATGATGCCTCTGTCCTTTTGGCTTACCGCTTTGAGCGACCGCTGAATTTCGTCGTAGTTGAGTCAATTCTGCTTGTAGTTTACCCGGCTCTTGGCTCCAGCTTGCTTGTAGCTTGTCCTTAGTCTCGGTAATTTCATCTAGCAGACTTCCAATAATTGTGTCTTTCTTTGTCAAATATGAATTTGCTTCCTTAAGAGAATTTTCTTGGAGCTCATCAAGTCTTCGAAGCTTCGCAATCTTTTCGTCCTTTTCTTCGAGCAGCGCGGCTGATACTTGGAATGCCTCTAGTCTTTGCTTATACAGATCAACAGAGGCTCGGAGTTCCTTTTCCATTTTGTTCCTACTATCTATCTCTTTGAGGTGTGCACCAAGCTCGGCTTCGTAACATGAATGTTGTTTCAGATTCCCCTCTTCAAGCTGCCTAATCTTCGCTGCAGCTTCTTGCATTTGTGCCACTCGAGTTTGCTCGCACTTTGTCACTTCATCCGTGTAGAAGACAATCTCGTTTCTGAGTTCCTGTAGATTGGCGCGATTCTGCCGAATAATTTCTTGGTGTCCTGCAGAATCTAGAGAGGACTCTTGGTGAAGGGAATCGAAACGCTTTTGAAAGTCTTCACAATTTTGACAATTTGAATTTTTCCGTGTGGTCACAGAGCCGGGCGAATTGATGGAGTTCACTTGCTGGTCGGGATACGGTTGAAGGGATTGAGTATCAAGTGTTTGACTACGGTAAATTTAGTATGCGTCAGAGAAACATTGATAGTAACCTACCCTGAGTGAGTATTTTTAGGTTCATAATTTTCTAGTCACAAGTGAAAAGCGCTAGTCAGCTTTCCAAATCTAGATCTAACTTCTTTGGCGAATTCTCATACATACCTTCGTAGTCATAAAATATTGCTTTCTTGTCCGCCGCCACCTCCTCATATCCACCTTTACCATGGATACGGAACCGCAAATCTTCTAGCTCTTTTTGAACCAACTTATCCACGTGGGAAGTGTGCGCTCGATGCATGAGAGCTTCATACTCCTGTAATTTCGTGTTCTCTGTAGTAAAGTCGTCCCGTTCCTCCCTCGATTGCTCTTTCCAAGACCCATGCCTATGACGAGAGTCATCTGTATGCGAGGAAGTCCGTTGGTTCTGCTGTGAAGGTTCAGAAAGTATATGTATCAACTGCTGATTATGCTGTTGACCACCCGTTGCCGACGCTTGTGCTTCTCTGCTCAGCGATTCCAACTGTTCCTTTAAGCCTTCATCCTGATCATTTTTATTGTTGTACTCCTGGAGCATGGTAATATAGTGCGGAATAAGCGACACACTCCCGTGGGCCTGACAATGCAGCGAAGCATCATCCAGAGCATTGGCATTATTCCTTGCCACAAAATTGACTTGCTCTTCCTCATGTAGTATCTCTTCAATTTCATTGCCCTCCTCATCCCATATTTCTGGTTCATCATCATCATCATCATCTGGATGGTCTCCGCCACATCCAGCTTCGAAAGCAAAGTCAAGCTCTGCCTCCAGATTTTGTTCAAGGTTATCATCCTCATCGCTTTCCACAGACACCTCACCTGTTGCATCGAGATCAATGTCTATTTTGTCATCCGACGGATCCATGGCGAGTCAGTTATTGTGCAGTACATTACTGCTAAATTTTGTGACCTCAGATTCTAATCAGGACATAGATATTGAGCCAACGGGCAATAAAGAAACGCCCCGTTTGCGGTCATGGACAAAGACTCTCGCCGGATTCGCCAACAAATCATCCTGAATTGCGAACTTCAACAAAGCACTTGACTTTCTATCTAAAGCATCTTACGGCAAGATAAGTTCAAAATAATATAAGGAGTATACTTCTCATCAGGTGATGTTGAAAGGTCAAAGTTTAGGACAAGAAGAATACAAAAAAACCAGAGGGTAAATTTATGACACACTTGGGCGCAATCGAGGGAGATAAAGAACTCCTATTGTGCATTGTAGCAACCAACAAATATAACTCATGACGTTCACAATAGTTATGCAGTGACAGTAGTAGTGTGCAGTGGCAGTACAAGAAATTGTGTCAATATTGGAGCCTCAGGCTTTAAGGCTCAAGTTTTCTTACTTGCTGTACTGCTCTGGGACCTGCTAGCCGACAGCACGCGTATTTGCCATCTCGCGCTCTATGTCCTCTATCTACAAGCGCCGTGAGCACAAGCCCGCCACAATAGCTTGAGATGGTTCGTGAAATTTGCCAATCGAACTGCATATTCCGAGATACGGCAAACACATTATATTGAACATTATCGTGCGGAGGGCCATAATGCCAGGCCAAAGTTCAGTGGACAATCAAGTCTGTACTTCCAGCATGGCAGCCATTGCTCGTGCTCTCTGGGAGTATCGAGTATGATTATCCAGGACACAGAAGAAGACTTTAAATTTATCAGGGAATATCATTTTCGCGTGTCTCGCCCTCATTTTGGTCGAGTTGGTTTGCCAGCGTTCATATGTCGCGGTTGATTATGTTCCACAACTATATCGTTTCAAATTTGCACGATATCCACCCATATATACCCCCAATCGATATATACACCCTCTTCGTGTCGAAATCCCTTCTCTCTCATCGAACTCTCGATAACCCTTCCAATTCGAATCAATCACTGCGCCTGTTATATAGCTCACTGGGCTCTGAGCAGGTTCGAAGCTCTTGGGGCTCTAAGGTGACCGCGGATAACTCGCGGGACGAGAATGGAGTGACAGGTGGACTGGGTGTCCCTGGGAAATTGCGCGGTGGTGTATACTGGCTTGCTTCCTCGTCTTCTTGCTTGTTCCGGTTTTCGATTTGCGAAGCAAGTTGTCTCTTCTTCAGACGCCGAACCACGAGGTACGCGGAGATGATCGCACAAAACCCCATGATACCTAGGGCAACTCATACACCGATTCCTATAGTCACCCCAGGAGTCAGACCTGGCGATATTGTCTGATTAGGTGGGCTGGTAGCGGCTATAGGGGCAATTGTGGTCGCCGCACTAGAATCTGCAACAAGCGTCGCTAGTGGGAGAACGGTGCTAGAACTAGAAGTGCTTGCAGTTAGCGATGATAACGAAGACGATGCGCTAGGTAAACTTTGCACTCCTCCCTTGACAGCAATTGATTCCGTGGTAACTGAGGGCAACGGCATCGAGGACGAAGTCGACATATTTGGCAACACTGCTTTGGGGCCAAAGACATATCCTTTTATTGGAACGGCATACCCAAAAGCACCGATATTTGGTATCGTCGAAGTCACTTGCGTAGTGGGCCGAGGCTTCTTTTCCTCGAATAATGTTATCACCTTTCCTTGGGTCAACAACGAAAAACACTCTTGAAACACGCCAGTTGGGGCTGGTGATGGAGGTGGCCGCGTTGTTGTAGTCCACCCTGTCTCTATTCGAAATATCGAGTAGTTGCTAAGGATGTGAGCTAGTACTGAGTTTTGCCGAACATTGAGCCTACCTTGGACAACATGCGACTAGCGTTGCTCCTTCAGTGAGAACTTGGGACATCGCAGTGTAGTAATGCTGTGGGCATACCAGAGGACCGAAACTTGTCAGCGTGGATGGATAATTTGAGTTTGTGGTTTGTTGCCACCAGTCTGTCACTGCTGGCGGTAAACACGTTGCTGTTGCTCCAAACATGGCGTTGAATGACGGATCGAATACACGACCTCCAAAAAGAACCCCATCTCCACTACTAGCGATCGAATAGACCTGTGTTAAGCATTCGCTTGGTGCTGAGAATACCATAGTGAGCGGAATCCATGAAGTCACTGTTGAGGAGCCAGTCTCTGGAGGTCGAGTTGCTGTCGACATGTCTTAGTTTATGCACTGACTATTTTCGAAATTTCAAAGAGAGGCAGCAAAACTGAAAGTGTGTTCTAATATCGTGCTTCTACCTAAAGAAAATATTTTGGAAAAAGTAAATAGAGCGTATTCCCAGAGGCAGATACATCTTTATTTCCAAGGACAAGATTTGAGGACGCCGAGATACACCGCCTGTAGTGGCTCTGCCCCCAGACGCTTGCTCGCTCCTGATAGAGCTGTCTTGCTGACAGTCATACTTGAGACTGCAACAATAGCTTATGGAAATGCATGCAAAGAGCCTCAAAATCCTTGTCGCTTTGCTTCCTGTTGTTGGTGTCCACTTCACAGCCACTTTTCGACGAGATTCACATAACCCAAGGCTGATTTAGATGGCAGACTTAATTACTCTGTGATAGAGTACAACTTTTCACCAGGTGTATAGCCATTGTACAATCTACTATCATCCTTATTATCAATGTTCAGTCCTACAGTATATGCGCTAGTTATCGCATATTTTCCAAGCTTTTAGTTGTCTTACAGTGGTCGAAGTCGACCATACAAACGATTCGCTTTGTAAACTACAGGCGGCTCTACTTGACCTGGTTTCACATGATGCACATTTTTCCAAGACCCAATCATGCAGGTCGGCACGTAAGCTTAAATGTAACCTAAAATCCCCCCAAGAACTGCAAGCAGGTGCAGGATTGCCACGAGGATTGAATGTGGGCTGTGAGGATTGATTGGTGTTCTTTCTTCGTTTCTGGTTTAACGCCTCGATTTTCACCGTTGTTATCTGATTAAGTCGAATACCATTCTCTTATCAATCAATGAGAGGAACCTGGGACGCATTTGGCTCAATCCTTTGAGAAGCGTTGGAAGTTTTAAAAAATTGAGCTTGATTAGCCAACACCTTCTCAAGCAATCCAAATCGACTCAATTCAATGTCACCGAAGGCTGAGTTTAAATTGTCTCATGATATCCATCATCAAAAATGACGTAGGTCCCTTCGTAATTACGGCAACATAGACTTGATTCCAATTCAAGATGTAGGAGAATCAACCCTTTTTAGATTTATTTGACATGCTAACTTGTATGATTTCTTTCTCAAGCCGCACCCGTGCTGTTGTCTAAAGATCAATCAATTCGCTTTCTATATAACGATGTTACACACCTCAAACAAATCTTGCCAACGGGAGACTTTTGACGCAAGTCTGCGGCACATACTCGGGATCGGAGCCTGAATAGAGCCCGTAAATCCTGCACATAAGTAAGCACTTCTCAACAGTAACACAAATTTATCCTCAATCATCACAAATACTGCAAGATGGAAGTTGCACTTAGCCAATCCTCCACAGAAGATATACCTATCTTAGCAGAAATCAATCGCCTCGCCTACACACCCGAACTCGCCTCACGCTTCGCATTCCGCAATTGGCCTGACGAGGATAATGCACGTATATTCTACACTACGCGAGTGACTGAGCGAATAGGGCACCCTACTTCTGAAATCATCAAGGCTGTCGATATTGTTACAGGGGAGATTCTGGGGTTGGTTACCCTCACGCTTGAAGAGGCAGAAGAGGAACATGAGGCTTTTGGCGATGTGATTAGGGCGATGGAGAACCCGACGATGAAAGCAGTGCAACTATTGCCGGAGTTCTTGAATCAAGATTTTATTCTGACAAGTGGGGTTATGATTAAGGGGTTGTTGGAGAGGATGAAGGGGCACAGGCATTATTGTTATTCGAACACCCTCCATCCCTTATTGCTTACTAACGATGAATGACTAGATATATCAACCCTAGCCGTCTCCCCCCAATACCAACGTAAAGGCATCGGTGCGCAACTCATGCGGAAATGTTTAGAGAAAGCTGATAAGGAGGGGCTTCCTACGTGGTTGATTTCTTTTCCGGGGAGCCATGAGTTGTATCTGAAGCTGGGGTTTACAGATGTGGAGCATAGTGATGTCGATTTGAATGAGTGGGATGGAGGGAGGTGTAGGGGTTTTGGGATTTATAGGTCGTTTGCTATGAGGAGGGGTATCGGGGGAGTGTACGAGGGAAAAGGTGAGGTATGAGGTGTGACTCATATTGTATCTGGCCTCTTTTTCAAAATAATATTCATGCAGAATGAAAGAAAAGGCTCGCCATATTGATGTGGTCTTCGCTTAGCTATTGAATTAAATACAGAAAAGCATTTATCACCCTCATACATTGCTCACAAAATACTCAGATGTAGTGTTCACAAAGCTTGATGCTCAGAGGTCTCTGGAAGCCATCTCAGGAAGATACTTTCTTCCTCCTAGGTCACTAACTTTTAGATCAGTGATTGGGCGAAAAGTCCACGAGGTTATCAGAACACCATCCGCGTGTTACACTTAGCCGAATTTCGGAATAACATAGATCGAGTGCAGTAGCGCTTTGTATTCTCGGATGAAGTGAGTGATTCAAACAAGATTTATAATTGAACCATAATAATGGTTCCTATTATGGCCCAAAGGTTATATAATCAGCAGCTTTACCAATGAGGCAAATGTGAAAAGCTCACAAGGCCCCACTTTTGTAATGTCGGAAGCTCGGGTACCACTTTTTTCACACCGCTCTTTGAAAAAAGCTATTGTATATAATAAAAATCTTCGTACTCTTCAACCAATTAAAACTTCGCTTCTGTGGTCCAATGGTTAGGATTCCACCCTTCCAATCAATCCTATCAGGGATTAAAGCTAGGTGGAGGTTCGTGTTCGATTCACGGCAGTTGCATTTTATTTTTGCACTTTTTGTCATTTTCCCAGCAAGGTTAACAGGTGCATAGATTGTGGTACCAAAGGTGAGATTGTATGATGAAAGGAAAACAATTCCACTAAACCTAAAGTGATTTAAGCGAGGAGTGAGACACCACCCAAAATATCCACTAGATTCCGCGGAATCTATTTTGTAGTTATTACAAATATACTTCCTTCAATGGTCAGCCCTCAAACTGTGCGGTGAGGTTCTGGCACAGCTCGAATGTCCTCGATCTAATGAAAGAGCTATTATAGAATTTCTAAGTGCAGTCTCTAGTTGGGTTCATTAATCCGTGTATCGGCCGGAAAGCTACTGAGTGATTTCTTTTGACCTGCTCTTATGGCGGGATGATCTGAAGATCTGTATGTAGTGCATGTAAAATGTGTTCATAGAGTCTTGTTTAGCTCCACTCTTTTTCAACATTCACTCGATGTTTTTTTGTAGGACTGTTAGACATCTTTACTATATGAGGTATATTTCACCATGTGTCCCTTTCGTCAACTTTCGTAGCAGAATTAGCTGATTGATAGACGCCAATTTCTACATGGACCACAGAATTCCGAGGTTCTTATAGGATACAAATATGATCTAAAGCAAAACGCCCGCCCGCACGTAGACTCAGTTAGAGTGGAATTTTGTAATTATCCTCTACATAGACGATACCTCATTACAATCTCATCTTCTCTTTGTCCCGGCAGTGACGGTCGACTCCGTCCAGACACTCGAAGTAGCAGTCAAGAAACTCTCCATCGTGTCCTCACCATCTGCTCTTTCCTTAGCTACTCCTCTCAGAGAACTCATCCTCATCTCCTCCGGCAGGGGCTTGCTAACCTCGGCCTGGGTCTCATTCCCCAACTGCATCTTCACCTCATGTTTCAATTCACTTTTCAATTCCCTCTTGGCCTCGCTTCTCAGCTCATGTCTCAACTCTCTTTCCACCTCGCCTCGCAAATCAACTCTCAACTCCCGCTGAACAGCACTTCTTAATTCAAGTCGTAAATTTGCCTTTACCTCCGCCCGTATATCGCTCATCGCCTCAGAAATAAGCACAACTTCCCTACCACTTCGCGTGAGCTCATTTCGGATCTCTTGCTTCATCTCTGCGCGGACTTCGTTTCGGACTTGGTGCATCAGATCTCGTCGAGCGCAATCTCTGGCTTCGCGCTCGATCTGTGACATGAGAACTGGGTTGCCCTCGAATTGTGTTTGCAGCTCCGCTCTCAATACGCCTCGAACCTGTAATCCAACCTCGCCCCTCAAAGATTGTCTCAGTTCTGTCTGTAACTCATCCCGAACCTGTATCCCAACCTCCTGCTTCAAAATTCCTCGCAACTCTTGTCGCAACTCCTCCCTTAACTCTCTCCTGACCTTGATCTCGACCTCGCCCTTCAAAGTCTTCCTCAACTCCCTCAGCAACTCCTCTCTCACGTCACCCATCAACTTGGGACTCAAAACTCTTTCCTCTCTCTCTGCATCATCGTCATTATGCTCCGCGAAATCTACGCCGATCTCTGCGCACATCGCCCGTAGACTCGATGGCCCATAGCTTGCGAGCTGACAAATGATCTCTCGTCGTCCGATCTCTTGACCTTCACTGTTTGCGGAATCTTCGGCTTCGCGGGCTGCGCGTAGGGAGGACTGGTTGTATGAGTAGGCGAGGTAGCCAAGAGCTCCGCCGGCGAGACCGAAGGTTGTGGTGAGGACTGTTGAGTTGGCCATGGTCGGATGCCCGATGGGGGATGGTATGATGGAAGGAAGAAAGGTAGCGCTCTGAAAAGGCCTGGTCCGTCTCTTGTCTGAAGGAAGAAATAACCCCGATTCTTTCTCCTCTTTTCTTATTTATAATTTTTGGTCTTGCCCTCTAGTGGATAAAAGAAAATACTTGTGTTATTCTTAAATAATGAGAGAAACAAGCCGATGATTTCGTAGAGTAAGTAGCCAAAGGCTAAGGTCGCCGGATTGTGATTTCGGCGTCGCGGACAATCCCCGTGGAAGAATGAAAAAGCCGAGACCGCGTCTCAAATCTTGAAGCAAATACCCTCGTCGACCATCGAACAACTAAATTGAGATAGGGGATGAGTGTATAATCCTCGGTGATTGCTTGCGAAAGTGGTTGGCAGCTGCAGTTTAGTTTCGTCGCGAAGTACTTTGTACTGAGGTTGACTCGAAACGCCACAAGCGTGATGTAGCCACACTTATATGTTGCTCATAATTAACATTAGATTTTTCAATGGAGTGAATTAATACTCAGATGAGAACACATCTCCTCCATTTGGTGGCTTAGATGGTCATGTGATGCTGGTACCTGGAGCATTTCCCATCAATGTTGGATATACGTAGGACACATTAATGGACATCCAAAAAACGAATGTGCACGAATATTATTAGTATTGACTTTTCATTAGACATCAATCTCCCATGATCTACACGGCGTCACAACTTCCTCTGTCCCCAAGCCCAATCTGCTCAGCCGCCAGCAGGAACTCCATAAACCCACTGCTCGTCTCCAATACATTCTGGTGATACTGTTCCTGCGTTGGATAGAACGGGCAGCTCGCAGCCTGGTTGCCGAAACCAAACTCCACAGTATATCCGTGAATCTTGCTCAACTTAGGATCCGCGAAGCTCCTCGAGTACGCATAATCGTCACTCGCACCAGAAGTAGGGTAGAGGTAAGCACTTTGAGTGACTTCGTAGTGACGACCAGTTGCAGCGTCCATCGCGTTACCCATTCGCATGGCGGCGAAGATCTTGTCTGACCAGTCGTTTCTAGGGATGTACTCGGAGTACACTATGCCCTTCGTTGGGTCATCAGGCATAAGGCCCCGAACGCTGTCATAGCTTGAATTTTGAAAATTAACGCCGGGATTGGTAAGTTGGTTCTCGTCGCTTCCCCAGTTGTAGAGCACACAACCGGTGTAAGAGTGGATATCCAAAAACCAGCGGAGTGCGGGGAAACTATCCATAACCCATTTGATACCCTTTGTCTCAGGCTCGGAGAAGGCGCTGGTGCCGTGGAACGTCTGAGCCGATGGATTGTTGGAGGCAACGTTTGGTGCGACGGTTGGAGTGAACAACTTTGGGAAGTCCCAGAGGAAGTCGAAGTTTCGGTTAAGATCAATGCCAATGGAGTTGGCAACTCCTGGGGTGGCAGATGCTGGATTGCGGTTCTTTCTCCAACAACTGTTCGTCGTCTGGTCCCAGGCAACGCCATCTGGGTTACTCAAAGGAATGAAAACTATTCCAGTAGATATCGCTTTGCGGACCTCGAGCGCTGTATAGGTCCTTCCACCATATTGCAAGCCAAGCTTGTTCTTGTTGGCGAACAGCAAGTCGCCCAAGAAATACAGCAAATTGTCGGAAGATCCACGCTCGCGCGCGTGAATAGCAGCATTGAAGAATACACGGAAAGAGTTAGAGCACTTTCCAGCAAACTTTCCACCGATCTTGCCACCAAAGAGAGTTGAGTTCTCATATGTCTTATATGGAGACTCGAACGTCTCGAAGCCGTACTCTTTAGCAAGTCCCTTAAAAGCACTCCTGATCTCTTTGACAGAGAGAATGCTTCCTAGATCTGTACCTGGAGCTTGTGTCCCGAGTCCACGAGGTGCGACAGAACCATCTTTGAATCGATCGCCTGTTCCAATAGCTAACCCAGTGTTGGTGTTCGATTGACGACGGACAAATGCGGCCGAATCATTGCTGGATTCCTCAGGAAGAAGACATGCCTGCGCAAGAGGTGCGAGGTAAAGAAGGGTTGAGAGCTTCATGATTGAACGAGTGGGCTGACAGATCAATCAGGGCTGGCATCCTCATCACTCGATGGGTTGAGTCCTCAACTTATACTTGACATGCCTTTGTGACAAGCTCAACAACGTGATTAGGCCTGATTAACCCGGCGATGCTAATCTCTTTTATCTCTTGGAAAGCTGATTGAGGCAGCTGGTAATTGAGATATGTAGCCCGACATGTTGCCCAGATGAGCTATATTTCTCGGCGGATGAGACCTAGATTTCGAAGCAATCAAAGTGTTCATATGCCTGATTCTCATATGGTATGCGGGGAGAACGCGGGACGAATTAGGCAGGTGCCGTTCATATTAACGGTATAGTGCTTGCATGCGCTTGGCAGGCAGGATAATCGCTCGGTTTTTAAAAAGCCAAGAACTTGGCCAGGCCGTTGGACCTCCGCAATCATTTGATGAAAAGATAAATGACAAAGTTGAAAGACCGGAAGTGTTTAGAGAATACTTGACTTTTAAGTAATCACTAGAGTGCTAGGAAAAATTATGGGGACAACATTGCGATCTCCGGGAAAATAGCATTCTCAAAAAGTTTTATTCTGTACAAATGAACTAGTTGAAACGCAACAGGAAACGACCCACAGTAACGGTTATCTATGGATGCTGGCCAAGAGACTGGACTGTGGCTGCAATGAGGGCTCTTCTGCGGTAGTTTATTGTGGCTGGCAAGTTGAACCTGTCGAATCTTTAGCCAGCTAGATTGCACCGCACACAAAGTCTCGAGAAAATGAGAAGTAATGGGTGTTCTTTGCTTTCAATACGTAGAGGAACTACCTCAGCACATGGAGCAATAGAAGATAAGCTTAATCAAGTCTCGAAACTGACCGACCTATGAGAGTAGATTCCCAAGGCAGGGAAGTATACACACAATTCGCTCAATACCAGGTTGCAAGGAACGATATTCAGGTACCCGTGTATAGACATCCCGAGACAGTGGTACTCGGTAATCGGATCGAATGCTTGTAGAAATGGTGTGCCTGGTCTTGAGGATGCGAATGCGCTCTTACGACCACCGTCCAGCTGCTAACAAGGCGAATCTAAATTGACCATAATAGTTGAGTCTAGAACTACGGGCACTCGGATTTACGCCATGCTGTGAGAATTTCAACTCAATCTGGAACTTGTTGCTGTAGATATCCACGTGTTGACGTGTCATGGTTGCTCAGGAGTCAAGTGTTGAGATGGAAATCAACTGATTCCTGGTACAGAGAATATCTGCAGTCTCTCTAGGTATGTTGATGCTAACCTAATTGAAAGATTAAATTGGTGTTCGAACCATGTATGGGATTTCCCAACACTCCCGATATGGTCGTCGAGCTGAAGGTCGTGTGGCCCATACCGTTGGCATATCGAGCGTCACTATAATTCGTTACCAGGTCCTCCAAATTTTTGTTTGACACTACTCTCGCTTGAGCCAGCAGTCTACCCTAGGCGAATTTATCAAACTGCTCGTGCCCCATTCAAAGAAGTTCTAACAGGGAATTCATTTTCTCTAGATTTTAGTATCCCTTTTGTCTCAGAGACTAGATATAAGATGGCAGCCTCAATTTGGCCATGGATGGATTGGTTGATCCGGTTGTGGTTGCATAGGAATGAAGGAGGATTTGGTCAAAAGACAGCTCGAAACATTCTGCTTGGTTTGGCAAAGTCTAATATCCACATTCTCTTCACGTGACTCTACTTCATATCCACCAACATGATTTAGTCTAGAAGCAAACAAGTACTACCTCATAATAAGAAGAGGCGTATTAAACCCCTCTTGGTGAACGGCGTTTTATAAAGTCAAAGCAACGAAATAACTGTTCATCGTATCATGATTCTGTCAAGTCAGCTGATCGCCTAGTAACAATCTGCCAGAAGGACAGAAATCAGATGCGGCTCGAGCTTCAACTTCGTCTCAAAGTAATCATATCTCAACCATGGGACTGTCAATTGGGATGTCTTCAGATTCCGCCGTCCAGTAGGCTTGCACTCGTTCCACCAATCGCACGATTAGCAGCCTAAACACAAATCCCGCCCGGATGTTTCCTTTCCACGAATCTGAAAACAAATTACTAGCCGGAAGCTTAATCGAACATTGGCTTCTCCGACTCCGCATTAACCAGCTGTCTGGTCGTCCAATCAATGTTTTCAGATGGATGTTTAGTACAAATTTTGTTTCAAGATCGCCACCAGGGATAGGATGAGTTCATGCATCTCTGATTCCGCCTGATGATGGATGAAGGAGATCTCTGGACAAAAGTTTCTCCAAAACACTTTAGACGGTGTGGTCCTATGCGCACTAGATTTTGTTTGACGTTGACCTTGGACGAATCGACGATGCTAGCTGTTCAGGCACTGTCAGTCTTCCTCAATGCGAAAGGTGTCATTGTTAAAGAAGGCCAGTGCCGCAATGCTTCCCCAAATTGACTGGGTTATGCCTTGATTTTATTTACCTTTCTCTGATTCACATTCTTTCGTAGGCTTGAGTTGACTGAATTCTCAGCTATGCGTCATTCATTTATTCTTGCGAGTCTATTAACAAGCGTTTCAACGTCGCTGGTTTCGTCGCGAGAAAATGCAGCATCGTGTATCTGTACGCAATACAGTCAGATCGAAGCAGCCGTCAAAAATTGTACAAACATCACTCTACAAAACATAGCTGCTCCTACAAATAGCACTATAAATCTTGCAAAACTAAAAGACGGTGCCGTGGTCACTTTCGCCGGCAAGACTACGTTTGCATTTACCAACGATAGTAAATTCGATCCAATAGTGTTGGGTGGAAAGGGTGTTACGATCACCTCCGCTCCTGGTGCAATCATCGATGGAAATGGACAAGCATATTGGGATGGTCTCGGTTCCAATGGAGGTGTCCCCAAGTATGCGATTTCCGTTGTCCAAAGCCTTCTCTAGCTAATCATTAATAGGCCAAACACTTTCATCACAGTTAAGAAGATGACTAACAACTCCATCATCTTGAACCTCAATATTGTGAACTGGCCCGTCCATCTCTTTGCGATCCAGGCATGTTCGGACGTTGTCATGCGGAACATGGTCCTTGACAACCGAGCAGGCGAAGCACCTAACAATCGCAGCGGAAAACTCGCAGCTGCACACAATTCTGACGGATATGGTGTCAAGGAAAGCTCAAATATACTGATCACTAACAACACGGTCTATAATCAAGATGACTGCGTTGCAGTGACTTCTGGCAATAATATCACTGTTGATGGAATGTACTGTCAAGGTTCCCATGGCTTGAGTATTGGTTCTATTGGCGGGAAGTCGAACAACAATGTCACCAATGTCATGGTAAATTCTTCTCGTCTCCCTCTACTTTCAATTTTAGACTGCAGTTACACACAGCTAAAATGACCAACAGTTCAAAAACTCGGTTGTAAAAGACTCCCAGAACGGCGCCCGCATAAAGACCAACTTCAACACCACAGGCTACATCGCCAACATTACCTACACCAACATTGTCCTTAGCAACATCTCCGACTACGGCATTGATATCCAACAAGATTACCTCAATGGCGGACCTACTGGCATTCCTTCAAACGGTGTGAAGATTGAGAATGTGATGTTCAAGAATGTCACAGGCACTTCTGCAAAGTCTGCTAGCAACTACAACATTCTTTGCGGAGCTGGGAGCTGTACCAATATTGTCTTTGACAGTGTGAATGTTACTGGTGGGATGAAGCCATCATCTTGTAATTTTCCGGCTTCAGGTTGCCCTAAATGACAGGGCTAGAAAGTCTATCATGTCTATCCTTTAGCAAGCGAACTTTTATTGTACATATTACATTCTTTTAATTTCTTTATATCACTGAGCACGGCTTGCTCAAATCAAACTCATCCATACTCCTTTCTGGGTGCTGTTTGAAATTCCTAAAGCTATCTTGAGTACTGGAACTAGATTTGAGCCATTGAGAGCTTCCTTCCTTGTCACTTCTTCCTATAGGGCTACAATCTTTTTGAATGACCTAACGTTATACAAAACACGTTTAATGTTTGTAATTACAGTAACATAAGGTTAAAACAGAGACAACAATACCATAGAATTAAGAAGTTAATTGCAAAAGTTATTTGAGATAGAAGAGTAAAGAGGACTAATGTGCCATGTTGAACGCTTTGTGGGGCTTGATAGTTCTTCCTTTCATGTTGGTATGTTTACTATGAGGTGTGTGAAAATTTTCTTAAGTATGGAGGGTCATAGAGTCCTTTGGAAATGATCGATTTCAAGAAAACCTTGATCGTTTTCCTACCTCAACCTAGGCCTACGTGGGAGATTATTCACTATTAATCCATTTTGAAAAGGCTATATCAATGTTAGGAAAGTTCCACTGTTCAATTATTGTTAGTCAGATATACCGCTTCTATCACAGGTCCTCCCCTCCCTCGAAAGCTGAGTTGTTAAAACTTAAGGAGTTATACGATGTGACCGAAGTCTCTTTTTCGGAGGCCTTTGAATAGAGTGTGAGTGAATAGATAAAGCTGATCTTCTTCATGGAATACTTTAAAGGAAGTGACTGCCTTATCTTACCGGTTCATATCAAGAACTAACCTTTGAGAAATTTGATAGATCTTCATTCCGGGTTAATTCATTTTTAGAACAGTGTCCTCATGGTGACAGAAATTCACATATTATGCGATATTAGCCATTTACCCTTAATGCATCCCACCATCTAAATCTGACGTGAATGCACACCCTGATAAGCAGACTTTCTGTTATCGAATTCCAGCTTGCTGTCGGAAGTACAGCAAGATTTTCAACTACAAATTTTGCCACCATGAGAAAATTTTCACTTAATAACAGCGAGCCACAATTGATAGCAACGGCTTCCAAAGATATTTCCTCTAAGATATCCGTTACCAAGCCTAGCTTGATCCTCGGTAAAGTTCTTTGCTTGCACTAGACATGCGATTCGTAGACGAGCTGAAGGGGCACTTATATAGCGCGTAAACTAAAAATTGCCTCAGTAAATATATGAGAAATGTGACATTAAAGCTAAATTATTGGGAGATTGAAAGAATAGATCAATAATTGAGGTCAAGGAACAGAAAATAACATCTTTCCTTAAAGAAACCCCGGAATATTTTCAGATAAGTTGAACTATATCTTGAAAGTGAAAATTAAACTAAATTAGAAAAGACACATTTGAAGAGTCGTGAATAATTAAACTGTATTTCTGATTTATGCACCGCTGCAATACCTAGAGGCTAGATACTTAACAATTCACTCTACCAAATTAAATAAGTAGACAAGTGGCTCGCCGCAAAGACCATATTCTAGAATATCATGCTGAAGTTTCACAAAATGAAATACAAGAGCCACTTGTGTTCCAATCGACTGGATAAGTTAGAGCGAATGACTTGTTGTTACGCAAAGGACAGAGTCAATTCAGAAATTAGGTAGACAGGTGAAGGTAGATTGCTGTCAAATTCAAACTTGCCGTCGAAATATTAGATTTGCAAGGGAGATGAAAGGGGCAACTACTGCATTTATGACTGCGCTCATCTTTGGTGTACATACTATCCAAAAGAGAATGCAGACGGGCAAGCAGAGGCTGCGATTTCGAAAATTGGTTCCCTGAAACTGGCGACTTGAAGGAGATGCACGATACCGTAACTCTAGGAAAATATCACAGTGTGTAATATACCTGTTGGAAAGTCGACTCTAAGGCAGTGAGTTGTTGATTTAGACCAAAACATGTATAATTTTTAAGACTAGCTTACGCTAAATATTCAATAGGGAAGAAAATGCTTATATTAAGCTAATGCCCACTCTAACGTGTTTGTGATAACATCTACTGGGTCAGTTATGGTATTTTGTTTGATCATGGCGCTCTTGGAGATCGCAATGATTATTACACTGCTAATTACTTAGCTCAAACAGGGAGAGCATGTTCTCTAGCAATTGAGTGGTGGCTCACGGAAAAAAATGTACATATATACCAGGCCCTGGCTTCCCTTTGTTGATGTTTAATGTATAGTCACCAAGAGAATTATTTTTTGTTGAATTATGACATGACGTTAAAGTGTAGAAATCCATATTACATCACCACTTGTACAAGGATTCTTCCTTCCTTCGATTAAGACAGCACCTAGCAGAACCATCTTACATTCAGTTTGGACCGTAACCTGCAGAGCCGAAGTTGCGCTTCAATCATTTTCATGTAACTTTGGTTATGTTATAGAATGACGCCATGCCTCCTTGATTGCGTGACTAAGACATGAATGCTTGTTATTGAATGTAAAGGGTGCTGATATTCTACAGGACTGTCGGAATTTTGGCTAGTCTTAGATTCTCGTCTATGTCCAGCATTTCTTTGATGACCAAGATCAGTAAAGTCCTGGCAAGGTGAACATAGTATATTTGGAATATAGGCAATCAACGTTCGCAATTCACTTTCGCCCTATGTATTTGAACTTTGTGGTGAAGCTCTCAGAATTTTATTCCTGTTGCAAGTGGGAAGTCATGTTTTATAAGGCAAGACTTGATCTTTTTGCTATTGGGTGATTAGTATCTTTTTCGTGTACTCAAGTGGAAATTGAAAGGCTCGTCATATTGACACACAAGTAAGTCAGTACGACGCTCCACTAAATGTGCAACGGAACCCACTTCCTAAGCAAGGAATCAAAAGTCGATACTGTGATGAAGTTCGCTGCAGGTAATTTTTGAAAGTCTGATTCTGTAGCCCTTGCTCTCATGTATCTATCATAAACAATCCCCAAACTCCTTTGAAACCATACGCCATCGAATTCAAGTGCATCTGAATACTCCATCCATCCCTTGATCGTGTCATTGTGTCTCATAATCCAACTCCGACTGCTTCGTATTGAAGATACTGTCAACCTTCGCTCTCCCCCACCAACCTTACAGCACCCCCAACGCCCTTCTCCTGCACCTCTCTCCTCACCGTACGCCTCCTCTCAACCTCAG
This sequence comes from Hymenoscyphus repandus, assembly GCA_001414415.1. NCBI lineage: Eukaryota > Fungi > Ascomycota > Leotiomycetes > Helotiales > Helotiaceae > Hymenoscyphus > Hymenoscyphus repandus. The sequence goes on along the minus strand of LLCE01000182.1, from coordinate 27,601 downwards.
CTACGAGTCCCTTAAAATAAACCTCAGCCTGCACAGTAGCACTATATGCCACTGGTGTCCAGCTCCAAACATTCCTTCTATCCGCATCCGCGCCAGCCGCAAGCAATGTTCTCAGAACCAATAGATGTCCATTAGAACTTGCAAAGTGGAGGGCCGTATTGCCATCAACATCTGCGTTCTTTAGCAGAGAACTAGGATCGAAAGAAGGCGAGGACGAGGACGCAGGTGCGAATGTGAGGAGTATCTGCAAACAGGTATCATGTCCGGCACGAGACGCTTCCATAATCGCATCTCGCTGCCGAATATCGCGCTTTGGTATGCTCTGTGGGGTCTCCGTGCACAGCAGATGTACAACCTCTGTATGCCCTTCAGCACTCGCGAGCATCAAGGGGGTTTGGTGGTCCTCATTGAGTGAGATGCCATTCTTCTCATGCCCAAGCGTCAAGATCACGCGCACTATTGAGAGGAAGCCTAAGGATGACGAGAGATGGAGAGAGGTATTCGAGAGGCCGGTGGGAGAGGTATCTGGGTTGTGGATGAGGAGGGGGTGGGTTTTGAGGATTCGGGAGACGAGAAGAGCATCATTGGCATGGATTGCGCGGCGGAGACGGAGGGAGGGTTCGATCCTGGAGTGTTTATTAGCCACTGATTTACTGGTGTAGTGGATTGAAGCCGGAAAGTGAAGCTATTCCGAGCAAGAGCTCACTTACATCTTGCCAGCATGTCTCAGCCTTCTGCTCAAGCAGTTGAGCACACCTAAACTCCTCTAGCGCGCTCCTCAGTCAACCAGCATATACTAGCATTCAGACCGACCAAACGTCCAGCGTTTTCACAGCTTCAATCAATTGGAGTACATTACGCATTCAAGAAGTGTTGTCACGATTTACTTCGATGTTGGGCAGCTTTCGGAAATATCGGCTGTAAGCAGGCTCTCCGCCTTCTGTTCTGCCACTCGCGAAGGCGGTCTCACAGCTTCAACTTCTGGTCAACACACAACAAACACTACTACGCATCCATACTTCTATGTTGAACATTCCCTTGAATACCCCTTGAAGTCCCCTCCCCTGGCTTGTAACCGTCAATTGTCGGTTCTTCTTCAAGAGTAAAAATACTGTGACGAAGCTTCCAGTACAACTGTCTGATTCAATCCTTACCGAACAACGAGTACTGATTGCAGTGCATTAGTACACTATTTTTTTAACGGCATTCCGAAGCTGTGTTTTAAGAATCTCTTCCTTTCCTGGATGTATTTCGTTTTGCAATATAGAGCTTTGTATTAGAGAATGTGCGATGAAGGACACAAGTGTTACTCTTCTGGCTTAAAGCTGCCTTGCTGCTGACTGGAAAACACAACTTACTTAACTGTTTCATTAGTTTACGGGCGTAGTGATCGATTTCCCAAGAAAACTCATGGAAGAGCATTTAATCCCAATGTCTACGTGAAGTGGAGACTTGGAGAGGAATTTGGATTTAAGGAAGGTCAGATATCGTCGCAAGGCTTCAAAGAGATGGGGTTTTATAGTTGTATTTCAACAGCAAGCGTGGCATATGAGCGTTTTAATCGTTTCTATCGTTTTATCGCACTGGAACACCTGAAAGACCTGCGCTGGAGCCATCCACGGGTGCCGGACGAAGTCCTTGGGCCGGCTAGTGTACTTATATACTGGTTTTCTAAAAGATTTTGGTCCCCGAGCCTTGCTCCGTTATAAGTCTCCGTTGCGATTTGACAGAATGGGATATTGTCAGTCTCAAATCCTTCTGGAATCGCTTCTACGCAACTTCCACAGATCAAGTCATTCCACGAGTCACAATAGCAAGTCATATTATGAACCTCCTTTATGCTACGATCGATCTGGACCAACGATCTGAATGCGAGATATTCGTGTTTTACAATGGCATTTTGTCCGGTAATTGGGAGCAAGGCAAGAAGAGCCGATGCGCCTCAACCGCGAACATGGAGGACTACTCCGCAATGATCGTTTACCCATCACGGACGGGCGCGTTATTCCTTGGGCTCACATCGGAGGTCTATCAAACCTCACCTGTCTCGGAAAGTCTGAACTCCGTCTCAATATTACCCCTACCTGTTATTTGACGGCATTCAACCTCCTCGATATTTTGCCCTATAGAAATTGAACGTGGGACAATAGATGGAGCATCTCACGATTCATGGACTTGATCTTGGAGGGAAAGTCTTCCTTCTTGCAATATCCAATATCGCTTGATGCTTATATTGTGGAATCGTCTTGCGGAACCATCAATTGCGGTGCGTGACACCCGTTGCCAAGGCAAAAAAACAATTTACTTCTCACACATTTGCTGGCGGCGTGGCGCTCGCTTCGCACCAAGGCCGGCCACAGACCATACCTTGTTTCGCATGAGGATCAACACCATCTCGAGCAGTTCGAGTTTCCAATCCGAGACTTTACGAGAGCTCCTCCCTGATCATGCACACACGAACCTCGGAACTGCTCTTAGGGCTCTTCTGTTGGCCACTGAATGTTGCAAGCGCTCTTGGTTGAGCTGGCTGGCTGGTAGTTTGGTCGGCTGTCATCCGATAACCCTTGCAAACCTTCTTTGATGCCTGGAGATGCGACGACAATGACATGGGATGACACGCCCAGCTTTCGGGAATCTCGTTCGAGCTGCATGCGAACTCAGATCACGCAAGCTTTCACACACGAGGAGGCTCGCTGTTGCTGGGGCGGCGTCAATAGTTCGTCCCAGCAAAATTGCCATCACTGCCAAGTTGGGAGTATTCCTGTCAATCATTGAAAATGCCAAGATACTGACATGACGAGGAGACCATGCTCAGACAAGCTGTCAGAGCACTGCTTGAGCGCTTGCCACAGATTCTATATAACCGGTGGTGTTTCTCTCAATGCAAAAATTCTCTTCCATCATCTTCAGCTTCTTGTTCTTGACTTCTACTTTCGTTTCTAGTTCTGTGAACTTATTCCATTCACTACATTCATTCCGGCCGGTCCAACTTTTAGCACAGTCATCCAATTCTCTGAACATCTTTATTGCATTTTACGATTAGCTCTTTTACCAATCTCTAAAAATGTATACCAAGGCAGTCCTCATCTCGGTCCTTGTGGCCATTGCCGAAGCTCGATTCGCACAAGAACAAGTCCCAATCGCAGCTATTCAAAACTCTCAAGGTGGAAACTCTGGTGATGCCGCAACTCTTGCTGGTTCTGCCATTTCCACTCTTTTGGCCGCTGCCAACCCTTGTGATAAGGTATGTTCTATTCTATAGATTGGGGATTTGTGTCTGTAACTAACATTTTGATAGCTCACCAAAGCCGATGAGATTGTTGCTACCCTGGGTGACGGTGGCCTTGAAGCTGCAAAGGGTCTCGTTGCCGCTGAGCAGAACTTCAACCCATTCGCTGTCTCGCAACCAACCCTTTGCAGTGACCCAACTCTCCCTACCACCGAAGCTCTCCGTGGTATCATCCCTCTCGTGGACCCTGCCGTTGACGGAGCTGCTGCTCAAAATGCTGCTTCCGCTGCATCTCTCACTACCCCACTCGATGCCGCTGGCTTGAGTGTGGCGGATGTCACCAGTGCGAGTGGTTTCACCAATTTCTTGACAAAAGACGCTGCTGGAGCCGCTGGAGCCGCCCCAGCTGCTGGAGCTGGAGGTGCTGCAGCTGGAGACGCCACGGCAAATGCAGGTGCTAATGCTGGAAATGCTGCTGATGCCAACGCCGGCGCGGCAGCAACCACCGCGGCACCAGCTGCAACTGCTGATGCTTGTGGAGCTGTCGCAGCTGCCCCTACTACTCTTGCAACCGTCACCAAGGCAGCCCAGGCAACTCAAGCTGCTGGAAACGCGAACGCCAACAACAACGCCAATGCAGGTGCCAACAACAATGCCAATGCAGGTGCCAATAACGCAGCCGACAATGCCGGTGCTGCTGCTGGTGGTGCCGCCGCCGGAGGAGCTCTCGACTTCGGAACCTGTGACCCAACTATCAAGTTCGAAGGAGGACTCGGAGGACGTCCAGCCACTGAATTCACTTTCCAATCTAATGATGCCGCCATCGCCGCCAACCAACAAGAGGCTCTCAACCCTAACATCATCACCAACCGTATCTGCGACGAGCTCACTAACATCTGTGGGGCCGCTGCTGATGCCGTCACTGCTTGCGAGTCCGCGCAAGCTGATATCCTGGCTCTTGGTACGAGAGATCAGACTACTGCTGATGCTTGGAACGCTGCCTTGGGCTTCTAAGTTGGATGATGGGACTTGTATTTAATATTATGAGTTATGGAGTGTGCTTTTCGTTTCTAGGTGGACATGGGTTTAAAGGGGAGTTGGGTAGCATTTTAGTGTATGAGTAGCAATCAATCTGCATTAAATTTACCTTTTTAAGTTTTGCCTTTACGATATTGTGAGATTTAAACCATTGACTGAGGGGTGGTTGCTATAATCTAATGTTGAGATATCACGGTGACTTTTGGGGAAAGGAATGTTGATTAGTTCAAACTTCTCCATCCGCGAGCCTACAGAGCGTCGTCACGGTAAGTCTCAGTAAGGATCAACAACTATGTATTTAGGACTTTAGGATCTCCATGTCGCCATCGTTGATGTGCAGTAAACTCAATACAAAGTGCCTTGGTTGCCAAGGGAGGTGTCACCAAGCAACATCCTGAACGAGACTCATCTCCCCTGCTGATAAAAGACTTCCCAATGTGAGCATCTTTTCTCGGAGGGATGAGCGACTGGGTTGGCCCAGAGACTTGAAGAGAGTTTATATGCAACAAACTAAAAGCTTAATGGATCTACTGTCATGTGACTGAGAATTGTCGTTTGTGCCCTCTATGGAGGTGAAAGGGAATTTGGGAGGACAATTTTCCAATATTAGAACCCGGAAATTAGTATCGAGAGAGAAATGAGGCACCGTTTCACGCTCTTAGGTTCCCATTTGACCTTCGACGTGGGAAGAGCAATTACTGACAATCCATCCCTCCTTATTTCAACTCTAAGTGTATTGGTAGAATTCCAATTTCCATCTTTCGACTCTCGTACATCTCCAGAACTAGTAGGAAGGACGTGCTAGGGCAGCTATTGTTTCTAAAAATTCTTCTTAAGAACTGCTTTTCAAGCCGCTTGTGAGGATCGTTGAAAAGAGATTTCGAAATGTAAAGGGAATTGCCAGAGAGCTCCGATGCTTTGCGAAGATGTTCCGCTTTTATATTGATGTGACCACTTCGAAGCTAGCAATAATGGATAAAACTAAACTCTATTGGATTCAGGATTGTTGACCGGCGGGGCCATTACCTAATACAAATAGAGAAGATGTTTCCGCAATACGGTAATGTGTACCTTGCGTCTGTAGATCAGCGTAGAAGGTGGCTGCAACAGTGAGACTTAAAAGTGAATGAGGATATGGCAAGTCCAAAAGCAAGTCTTTCTCGAGGATTTTCAGCCAACATTTGTCTTAAAAAATCAACGCTGATATAACTCAATTGCCTTTACACAGGCTTTTGGGCTGCCAAGATATCTTAGTTGCAATACTATCTTAACGACATCGAGAGAGGCTCTGATCCCAATTATATTGTGTAAAATTGCATAATTTACTCTAGTATACTATAGAACAGTAGAAGCTCCAAGTAATTCTCACTGCGATTCAGCTAGGAGATACTGTACCAATCAATAGCTCCATGCTTTTCTACAATTGGCCTCACAATTGCTAATCTGAAATCCGTCGACCAGCAGAAAGTGCAAGAGCAGCTATAAGAAAAAAGGCATGATGTAAATTACTAAGGATACATAGCCTGACAAAGGACTTCGCTAAGAACCGTAGAGATCGCCTACTGGATTATCGCGATAGACAAAGTGCTTTTGATATCATTCGCATGGGGTTATTCGCTTTTTGCCCCTCTTCTGGTGTCCCCTGAAAAGCGGGGCTTGTTGACGATTTCTAACGCGAGCGCTAAAGAACAGTCTCGGAATGGTCCGCAACCCAATGATTTAGCGCCAACGACCTGCTCTCAAGACATTTGTTTCCCTATCCTTACTCTCATCAACTCCATCGTAGCGGCAAAAAAGCTCATTGGCGCTTCTCTCTGTATCCTACGATTACAGAAGATGACTCTCCTGCTATGCAATGGAAATACATGCGCGCAGCCTGCGAGATGGTGGTGATAATGTTTCGTAATGAGCAAGGTTCCAGAAACTCACCAAAAGACAACCAACATCTCCCTTCCGGGCCGTTCCACCTCACCGAGAGGTACCAGAAGGCGAGCGTTGGCGACCCAATTGTCTTGTGTCACTGGAGATTTCACCCATGCAATTGCATAGCCACAGAATACCTGCCTGTAGTCAGGCAAGGCTTCTGGGCCACGGCCTTCGGTGTCTGTAGAGTGTTTTCTTTTACTTCTCGTATGTTCTTGTCGGCTTTATTTTAGTAATTTTCTTGTTCGTGATTTCTGTTATACATCTTTGAACTTTCTTTCTGAACTTTGCGGATCAAGTTTGGGTGTGAAGGATTTTAGATATGGAAATGCAACACAGGAGCGTCGAAACTGCGACAGCAGTAGAAGTCAAGGTATGTTGGTGGCATTATACGGCAAAACTGAATATTTGGAGATGCGGAGAGTTTGACGAGATTTATATAGCAGAAAACGCGAACACGTTTAAAAATCCCCTCTATATTTAGAGCCAGCTCTAGATCACCAAGTCGAACAAAAGAACCTTCCACTGGCGTGGAACTCGAAGTAATTGATGAGCAAGTCACAACAGCGACATTAGGCGCAGAAGAGACTCTCGAGGCTCGCCCAACTTCCTCCCACCACAGCCCCTTCCACCGCCATAAACCCCCCAAACAAGATCCCAGCGACGCAGAAGACCCCTCCCAATTCGGCCTCTTTACACTCCACGAACCCCCCTCGGGCCTTCACTCCGACGAGCGACACCCCGTCGACATCATCGCCCTGCACGGAATAAACGGCAAAGCGTTTAAAACATGGACATGCGTTGACTCCCAAGGGAAAGAGACCTTCTGGCTGCGGGACTTCTTACCGGAGGAGTTCCCTGGCGCGAGGGTGTATACGTATGGGTACAATGCGAAAATTTTGAGCATGGGAACGGGGAATTTGGAGAGTTTTGCTAGGACGCTGTTAGAGTTGATTATGGATAAGAGGAGGACGAGGAAGGTACTTTGATTAAGCAAAAGAGAGCACATGAAATTATGCTGAAGTTTGACTTAGGATCAGAGACGCCCGATCATTTTTATATGCCATAGTATGGGTGGCTTGGTGGTCAAGAAGGTTCGTCTATAAAACCTATTATGCTTTAGCTCCTGAAGCTTAATATCACTAGGCACTTACAATGGCCAATGCCCACGATTCCCGCCAGAGGAACGTAAGGACATCAACCTCAGCAATCTTCTTTATCGCCACTCCGCACCGAGGTTCGGAGCCCGCAGCAATGCTTGCCAGAGCAGCCACCATCGGCAACGGAGGGTTGATTGGCACCGGTATCTCGAGATTTAAAGGCCGGACTCGAAATGATTTAATTAGGACTTTGAAATTCGATTCGCCGTTTCTTGTCAAGATCAACTCTGACTTTGGGCCTATGACGGAGGGAAGTATCAAATTCTATTCTTTTATTGAAGACCTGACGGCTACTGGCTTGAATACTCGTGTAAGTTTTTCAACGGAGTGGAATGGTTGATAGCTCGGTAATTGACAAGGTGATAGATTGTCAACGACTACAGTGGACAGATGAATGTTGATGCCGAGGTGGTTATCGATATGGGTGGTGAGGACCATAAGAGTATCGCTAGGTATAATTCGAAACAGAGCTTGAGCTATGGGAAAGTTCTCGCCAAGCTTCAAGAAGCTGTTCGTGATGCTATTGAACGTTAGTCGACTATCTCTATCCATTCACGACTTTTTCGCTGACAGCACTACTAGCGTTCCACAGGAGTATGAAAGCTGAAGATTTCCGTAAGTACCTAATTCAATTTTTTAGACCTGCCAAAGGCAACATATGAGAACTGATCATTCCTTTCTGTCCTGCTCCATCTATCTTGCTCAAGACTTTTTTAACACCCTATTAGCGTGTCTGCAATCCCTCGCTTTCCCCACAATGACCCACCGCAAACAAGAAGTCACAAACTCCCACCTCGGCTCCTGCCACTGGATCCTCACCCATCCCTCCTTCACCACCTGGACCAACACAGACAAAGGTCTCCTTTGGATCAAAGGGAACCCTGGCACAGGGAAATCCACCTTAATGGCCTTCATCCATCGGCATCTCACAGCACTAGCAAATACTTCTAGTAGATCCGTACGTCTCGAATTCTTTTTCTCCGGTCGTGGACAACCGCTGCAGAAATCTGTACTGGGTATGTTTCGGAGCTTGTTATGGCAGATGTACGACCAGAGTCCGGATGCGAGGGAGATGATCTACGATGCGTATCAGGAGAAAAAGAGGAGTTTCGGGAGCTCGAGTCAAGAGTGGATGTGGCAAGTAGGCGAACTCCGGAGCCTTTTAAGTAAAGTCGTGAAGGAGGTCTCTATGAAAGTCGAAACTACTTTATTTATTGATGCTCTCGATGAGGCTGTTTTAGAGGATGGCGAGAAGGCGGCGCTGTGGCTTGTTGAGTACTTCTATGAGCTCAACGATGCCATGTTAGGTCTTCACCAGGATGGTAGTGTGAAGGGAGTCAGGATATGCATTTCATGTCGTCATTATCCTGTGGTTGGATCGCTTGGGCCAGGTCTTGAGGTTCATGTCGAAAAGGAGAATCGACTTGATATCATCCGATATGTCGAGCATCAGCTCGAGTCGACTGTGGAAGGCTGGAACGAGATAGATCCGAGGGAAGCGAAGATGCTGGTAGATGCGATTGTCAGGAAAGCATTTGGTGTATTTTTATGGACTGTCTTGAACGTTCCGAGGATTGTGGAGAGGTTGAATGATGGGCGGGTCACCGTGCTTCAGGCAAGTCGACTGGTAGAAGATGAATCAAATGAGTTATTCTCTCTCTATACGAAGATTCTGAAGCATGATGTCTCCGAGCGAGTGCGCAAGAAGTCTTTGCTCTTTCTGCAATGGATCTGTCTCGCCATACGACCGTTGTCCTTGGCAGAATTACGATTTGCGATGGCGTGCGATGAGCAAGATGGCGGATTCTTTCAGGACTGCTGCGAAATTGATGCCAAGGACTTCGTCAGCTCTGACTTGCAGATGAAGAAGCTCACGAAAAGCTTGTCAGGAGGATTGGTAGAGGTGCTCGAATGGGGGGGCACGCCCAAAGTCCAATTCATACATGAGACAGTTAATGACTTCCTCAGACAGGGCGGCCTTGCGACAACTTCTTTTTTGACTGGAACAAACTTGGGTGTGGATGCTATAAGTGCAAGTCAAACTCGATTGGCCTGGTGTTGCGCTAACTATCTGAGAGTCGACAACGTTCTCGATGCTCTGAGCGCTTGGGACAAATGGAACGATCCTCGACCAGTGTTCATCGAATATGCAGCCAAGTATCTCTTCGTACATGCATCGAGAGCTCATAAGCTTACGGGGCCTCAAGAGAAGCTGATCGATCTGTTGTCCACCTCGCATGAGCTATTAAAAAACTGGAAGAGAGTACTCTGGAAACTGTTCTGCACGAGAAATGATCATGTAACACCGTTATATGTCTTTTCAAGTGAGCTAGTCCATATTGCCTCGCAGTTCAATGTGCTTGATGCCATGAGAAGGTTGCTTCCAAACACCGTTCTCGTTAGACAGGGAGACGGCAACGGAGACACCGCGCTCCATTTGGCGGCACATGCAGGGTATAGCGAGATGTGCAAACTGCTTCTAGAGCATGAAGCAGATGCAGATGCGGTTAACAACGGAGGGGCTACAGCAATGGAGCTCGCTGCAGCGAATGGTCATGAGATAATTGTCAAAATGCTGCTCAACCTTGGAGCAAATGTCAATGGAGGTACTACGGCTTCAGAAGGCGCGCTACAAGCTGCTATTGAAAATGGGAATCTGCCACTCATGCGAGCTCTGTTGGACGCTGGCGCGGAAGTGAACGCACAGCAAGGTTACTTTGGAACTGCCTTGCAACGAGCTGCATCGCCGAACTTGAATTATGAAGTAAGTGAAAAGATGGTGAAGCTTTTGCTCGATCGCGGCGCGGATATTGATGCGCAGGGCCGCGCACATGGAAGTGCCTTGCACGCAGCTATTGCTTCAAACAATCAGTTGGTAATTGATTTACTGCTCGAGAGGGGAGCGAACATTCACGCAAGAGGAGGATATAATGACACAACCCTGCAAGCTGCTGTGACCATGGCAAATTGGCCACTGGCAATGAAGTTAGTTGGAATGGGAGTGGATGTACATGCCCACGGAGGAGAAGAAGGATCTGCCCTACAAGCAGCTGGTGGGCTCGCAGGCAACGAAGAGTTTATTAAGTTATTGTTGGAAAAAGGTGTCGACATTAACGTCAAGGTGGGCACATCAGGTAGTGCTCTTGAGTCTGCCGCAAGCAGTGGCATTGAAAACGCTGTTCGTCTGTTGTTGAAACATGGAGCACATACGCACTCAACTGGGGGGCCATTCGACAATGTACTCCAAGCAGCAGCCGTCAGCGGAAATAAGCATCTCGTCGAATATCTCCTAGACATCGGTATTGACGTGAATACCCACGGTGGTTTATATGGGACCGCGTTACAAGCAGCCATCGTTAAACAGCGCTCTGCTCATCACAAACAACCAGATTTGATACCATTGCTGATCTCGCAAGGAGCAGACGTAAATTTGAAGGGCCTTGAGTACGGGAGTCCTCTATACGCCGCAGTCACCTTCAAAGAGGAGAAACTTGTTGATTGCCTGCTGAAGGCCGGCGCAGACGTCAACTTATCAGTAGAGGAGCATTTAAGTGCGCTCTATCCGAATGTCTTGCAAAAGGCTGCTAGCCAAGGTTCTCTCAACATTGTCAAGATGTTGATAGAGTTCGGAGCTGAAATCAACAAGCAAGAGATACGAAGTGAAATATCATATTTCACTTACAATCCTCTCAATGCGGCCGCTGTACAAGGCCACAAAGCGGTCGTTAGGCTTTTACTAGAAAAAGGCGCGACCTTAAACCCGTACAACGGCTACTATACTGAAGCACTATATGGGGCAGCGAGCCATGGTCATAAGGAGATAGTTGAGCTTTTGCTGGAGAGTGATGCTGGCGCTTGTGCTAACCCACAACATGATGCCAGAGCAGTCATGTTGGCTGTAAGAGGAGGAGAAAGGCAAGCACCGAGTCATTATTGATGGACAAACAACGCTACTGCGCTACTGCGATAGATTATTACCTTTGCCGTATATCTGTAATGATTTTGCGTACGGGGAGGACTTTTAAGGTTTCTATTCCTCGTCGCCAAGGTATGGAAATCGTCCCAAAAGTCCTGAATAGTACAGTGAGTACTGAAGAAGTATCCGTGATTGGGTGAGATCGACATAAGCTTGTCTAGGCCCCCACCGACATCGAGGCGTTTGTTCGATTGTCGGTGAAGTCAAGAGCCGCCTTTTCGTACGACGTGGCCGCAGCTGGGCTGAGCCTCATGAGCTGAGAGGTTGTGCTTGGCATTTTGCCTCATTCGAGCGGACTGACGGACATATACTTCGTACGAAAATCTAACCACGGCTGACAGGTCAGAGGACATCGGACTTCTGTATCGCCTAAAGGATACGCAAGCAGAGTCGGTCGTCGGTACTTGTTTGCGTAGGCAGTTGCTCGTGATAGCAGGTAACAGACTGCTACAACACGGTAGCAGATGGATCGCATAGTTCCGGCATGCCAAAGAGAAGGCTAGAAAACGAAGGAAGGGTATCTTCTTTGCTCGAAATCGGGAAATGGCGCGCATGCTGAATTTCGCCTCGAATTTGTTGATAAAACCTTTGAGAATATTCTTCCCCCATTTTTCTTCTCAGAATTCGCGGATAATGCATGTCACGTATCTCTTCTGTCTGCGTCTTGCACTCGCGCTATGCTCGTGGTGCTGTGGTAAGATCCAAAAATATCGTGTCGCGGGCTCCTGAATTCAAGCTTGTTCGCAGTCTTGGGGCTCTTCTAAGCCAATCAAGGAAGCCGAATGTCGTTGATCTGTGGCTTAGCTGACTGCGACTTGGCTTCTCCTGCAGTGGTTTGAGGGCTCCTGCTGCTCTGCAGTTGGTGGTGTTGTGGAGGGTGCTGACAGAATGGAGTGGAGTAAGTGGCCAGACATTTTCGGTCCACTATTGTGGCCATTATATTGACGCCTCTCGAGCGCCTCTCGCTTGACTCGCTGAGGGCTCGCTTCATTCGGAACGCTCTTGCCCCGATTGGGATTAGCCACGACCCTTTCCACCCCCTGCGTGTCAGCCCGTGTTAATCAAACCAATTTATCTCCTCCATCGACACAGCTCAGTCCTTTTCTTCAGCAACACCATTTCCATTTTCTCGAAAACGTCAAATTTATATATACAGCGTCTCCGATCCGCAGCCAGCAGTTAAGACTCGCAGCCGCATCATACCATCAAATTCGCCCAACACAATCGCGCACCCAATACGTGCCTGAAATAGCAGATCTGTGGAAAGGGGTCAGCCTGGTAATTCGCCAAGATGAGTGTATGTGCTTTTGTTTCAACTTTCTTCCTCCCTCAGGCGTGTTTCGGCGTGACTCTCACGTCTTCTACTTCTCTCTCCTTGGAACCTGGCCCAATTGATCTTTGAATCAACATAATAACCTAAATCGAAAAGCTTCTCTGGTAGAACTTTGCTAACAATCATGTCGCAGTACGCAAACAAGTCAGTGCCAAATTTCTCACCCTCGAGCTCGTCCTCTGGCACGAATATCGCGCGCCTACTCCTCGCCAATTATACACGATGCTAACATAATTTAACTATAGCTATGGGCCAAATCCATATGACCAGAGACCGGCCATGTCGCCAGGATATAACTCGCCCGAATTCAGAAGTCAACAGTATGGAGTACCTGTAGGTGGGCGAGATGATTATGGTGGTGAGTCTATGGCTTCAGCTTTCGACCTCCAGCATGTCGATCCTAATTGTTAGCAGGTCAGAATGTCGAACTCACCCCCCTTGCAAACAATGGCTCTCAATTTGGAGCGCAGGACAACACTAAATCTACCCTCGATCAGTGCAAATTCATCCGTGATACAATCGATGATATGGAGAGTAGTGATATTCCGGCGCTCAAGAATGCACAACAAGCGTCTCTCAACAGCCCAGATCCCGCGAGAGCAGCCGCGGATGTTGCAGCAAGGTCGAAGCAAATAATGGAAACGTACAGGGGACTAGTCGGCCAGATCAGAGTACTCAAATCGAACCCCCAAAATCAGAACGAAAACACTTCGACGGGTAGACAGGTCGCTTCTACAAACAAGAAACTCACAGACACTATGGTCGACTACAGAAGGCTGGATTACGATTTTGAAAAAAAGCTGAAGGAGCAGATTGCCCGACAATATCGTATTGTGCGCCCAGAAGCAAGCGAGCAAGAAGTGAGAGAAGCGGTGGAAAACAACGATTCTCAGATATTCTCTCAAGCTTTAATGCAAAGCGATAGACGTGGTCAGGCTCAGTCAACTCTGAGTGCCGTGAAGAGTCGACACGATGAAATTCAGAAGATTGCCCAGCAGATGGCGGAATTGGCCCAGCTCTTCACAGAAATGGATGAATTGGTCGTCCAACAAGAAGTTGCTGTCACCAACATTGAGATGAAGGGTGAAGAAGTTGTTGAGCACATGGACAAGGGCACTGAGCAAATTGGTGTTGCCATTAAGAGTGCCAAAAATGCGCGCAAATGGAAGTGGTGGTGCTTGGGTATTACGAGTACGTTACTTCTTCGAGACGCGTTGTGCATATACCCAAATTTTCGGCCGTACTAACCAACATGTTACAGTCCTTATTATCATTATTATTGTCGTGGTCATCCTCATCGTCAAGTTTGTTGTCCAGAACAATCCAGCAACAAAGGCCGCTGGCACCAAGCGGTTCGCCCTACCAATCGAAGCTCGCCGCGTTGTTGCTGGCCCTTATAGCCCAACCTCGCCATCACTTACTGAGCGAGAACCAGTTGCTCCTGCTGGGCTCGCGTTTGACACGAGTGGCAGACTCGTTAATGTTGGGGTAGACTATGTTCCAGGATCCAAAAAGGCTCGGTTTTTCCAGGCATGAGCATCAAAACTTTGATTTTCCTGCGTATATACCACCAGGATTTTCCAGCTCTAGTTTTCCAGTTCTTGATTTCAGCACGCATTGGCGCATTTCAACGGCGTTTTTCGACATTCGAGTGTCGTCGGTTTTGCATCCACGAATTTTTCCCTTTTGTATTTTCTATCGAAGTACATCTGCTCGACTCTCGCCGTTATTTCAAGGCGCGGGAGTTGCACATCAAATTTCCGAACCGCTTTTCCTATATTGTAGAATACCACTCGTTTTTGCTTTGTACTGTTGTGTATCTTGCCATCAGGGATGGAAGATCACGAAAAAATATATATGGATGGAAGGCATCCGGCCTCGAGAGCAAGAACACGATTTAGCGTGAAAGAGGGATTGTTGCCCCGAGTATACAACGGGGGAGATGCGTTTTGAAGAACTGGAATAGGTGGACTTTTATGATGTTCATTTCTTGTGCATGAGGAAGAGGATGGCATACATGCATGCTGAGTAACGAGAGGAATTGTTAGATAGGAACGTTTAATTGAGACTTCGTTTCTTCTGTTACAGCTTGGTCTTTGATCGTGTGTCTGCTTTTGCCAGCCTCCTACGTCACAGTGAGAGCGATAATGAGAGCTCTACCAGTGAGATTTAGGCAAGCAGCCATCCAGGGCTGTAAGGTGTTGAGAGAGCAACGAATTATAATTAGCAATCACTTGAAGGCAACTGAACTGCTTGAATATGGAATACATGCTTTATATAATCTGAGCTTATGGACATGTTAGAGAAGGGGTAATTGCCCTGCGCACACTAATTTTAATAGTCAATAGTATCTTCGACGAGTACTATCCCAAAACAAGCAAGGAATGCTACATTCTCTTTTCCGAACTATCTACATCTAATAAAATTGTACCTCTTGAACTATAGAGATTTACTAGCTTTGTAGAGGCCCAGGAGGATCGTCAGAAATCTAGGTGTACGTATAACAAATACCCCTCCTCTTACAAGAAAACAAGAGGATGGATCCCTTCCTATGACGAGAAATGAGTTCAGTAAAGATGTTGTAACGACCCATCTTAGATCTTGCAGTTCTAGTGGCAGATTCAATGCTCTGCTCTTCCGCCATTCAAGCACAGTACACTCCTACAGTTTAAACGCATTAGCCTTATGTGTGAAAGAGGAACGCGATTCTTCTCATGCTAACCAGGAGCTATGGAATTATCTGCACGAACATGAAGAAAGATATTTTGCAGGGAGGTTTGAGCACTGAATTACCCCTTCATCAATAGTGTTTGTTTTGCCGTTTAGACAATATTTGGTTTAATGAGCGGGGCCTTTGCTTGAAATCACCTTCGATTATTTATAGGATAATTGAATCATAGACGATAGAAGGATAGGTAGGTAGTTTTGTAATCGATGTCATGAGCTATCATACAATGCTATGCTTTATACTACAATACAAACCCTCCCGCGACCCACGAACTAACTTCCATGGCCCTTTTCCCTTCCTAAAACTCCCTTTGCAATGCCCACCTCGCGAGGTTATATCACGGAATACAAAGATCAATCCAGCTCCCTAGATACTCCATCTGATTCCCCCTCCCCTCTCGTCCCTGCCTTTTGACCACCTCCTCAAACTCCCTGTAGCTCAGTCTCCCCCACCCACCCTTCGCCTTCGCCTCCCTACAGGCCTTGTCGCATTTCCAGAGATGGTAGAGCGCGTCTTTCGGCGGGTTGCTATCCTCATCGTCGTCATCGACGGCGGTGGTGGAGAATTGTTTCGTGGTGGATGTTGTTTGGATGGGTGAGGAGGGGATAGAGGCGGCGGGTGATTCGGAGAGGTCTTCGGCGAAGCGGGAGAAGCGAGGGGCGAGTGGTGGTGGAGCGGGACCATTGGGACGGAATTGAGGGAGTGTTGGGTCGTGGTAGGATGAGGTAGAGGTGATGGAGTCAGATGGGGTGTCGAGCTGGGGGTCTGAGCCTGAGGATGTATGCGCAAAAGTGTCGTCAGTGTCGATCAGAAGGCCGGGAGGCTCGGCAGCGGTTGTAAGATGGTTTTCGCTGACAAGATGGTCGGGGGGTGAAGGTAGTGATGCTTCTACCATCTCCTGCTCAATCAAGGATAAAAAATCTTCCTGGACCTGTGTCGAACCCATCTCGTCGGGTGGAATCCGGCTTGCGGATTCGAGTTCTGCTGATGACGGGAAAATCGAATCAACGACTTGATCCTCTACTCGGCCTTGCGGGTCTATTTGGTAGCCAGTTGCTTGTAGTAGCTCTCTCAAAGGACGTTGCCGAACGTCTTCTACTTCAACTTCACTGAGAGTTGGGAATACTGGGCGACGTCCCTCTTCAGTGGTCGATGGTGGAGGGGCTTTTTTCCTGCTCTCCTCTGTTTCTCTGTCTAGCGCCCATTGCTCGAATTGAGGAGTGCTGAAGATAGGTCTGAATTTGTCCCGTTTATCAACAGTCTCTGCTGCCCAGATAGCAAGATCCTCTTTCTCTTTGAATAATGGATCCAGCAATTCGTTGAAAGCTTGCTGGGTGACTTGGTATAGAATCTCTTTCCCAGCATCCCTTTCGGCGTCTGGGATCTCCATACCTCCCCATCGCTCAGGTACACTACGTGAAGAAGTGGAAGGGTTCGATCTGGTATCGAAATCTTCCATATCTTCAGCAAACCGCACTTTGGACGATGACCGTGAGTGAAAGGAAGGCCGAGATTGGCTTTTCGAGCTTTCTCCTGTCACGGTGGTGTGGACTAGCACGTCGTCTTCTTCCTTCCATTCAGTGGGAGGAATAGCGCCTTCTTCTTCGTCCGTGTAAAATTGTCTTCGTTTCCACCTATCATAGATCTCACGTTGAGCGCGTTCTCGATATACAGCGTGTGCGACAACAGTATGCTGACTAGCTGGTTTGACGTCTGCTACTCTTGTGCCCGGACCATCAATGGCCTCCGCATCTTCATCGGTCACTGTCACATAGTTTGGTATCCAGGCCAATGCAGGGTCTACAGGACCTGGAGGTTCTTCTTCCATATCAGAATCAGACTCTTCCTCGTCATCGATAGCTACTTCCAGATTGTGCGAGGTTGCATCAATACGGCCCTGAAGGACGTTTTGCGCCTGCTCTCGCAACCTCCTCATGTTGCGTGTCACACTCGAAAGCTGTGCTTCCGTTTGCGGGGGCTCAAATATGGTTTCCCAGTAGCCGCCATCAGATCGATTGCGGTGTCCACGATCCTG
This sequence comes from Hymenoscyphus repandus, assembly GCA_001414415.1. Classification (NCBI taxonomy): domain Eukaryota; kingdom Fungi; phylum Ascomycota; class Leotiomycetes; order Helotiales; family Helotiaceae; genus Hymenoscyphus; species Hymenoscyphus repandus. Next base: position 10,179 of record LLCE01000182.1, on the reverse strand, counting down.
TCGACCTTGCTCTCTTAAGAGTTGGTGGTATCGACTGAGCGTCATGATGTTTTGTCTGAATATGTCCTCTCTATTGCCAGTATCGCCACTGCTTTCGCTGACCACTCCTTTCCCATCTGTGATCTCTGTTTCTCCGTTCACCTGAACAGACTTTCCCTCACCAGTTCGTGGATCTGGAGCTCGGGGGTATCTTCCGTCTTGTCCAAAAGCACTACTTAGAGGTTGCCTGCTAGTCACAAGTCGATGCGCATCCACACAGCTCATATGTTGCTCTTCCATACCTTCCAACATGTCTCTATGCATTTGTCGATATAAAACATAGTATGAGCGGAACATTCGAAGAAAGTCCCTCCTCTCAACATACCCATCACCATCAATGTCATAGCCTTCGAATATTCGAGCCCACTTGTCCTTCTTCTTGCGATATCCAATACCATGCAGGAATTCTGGGAAGCCAATGAGGTCATCCTTGTTTGTGTCGTAGAATGCGAACATTCTGTCAAATATCAAGCTCGGACTTGTATGCCTATATCCACCAGAGGGTACCAGGCAGCGTTCGAATGTCTTTCTGTCCATAGCTAAGTTGATGTCGTCAGGATCATCTCTCCAGTCCGTGCTTGCCATGAAAGTCCACTGTTCCCAATACGCGTCCAGTTCTGGTCTTTCGAACCCAGTCTCGCGTGAAAGTTTGGTTGTAATCTCTTTTGGCAGGACTCTCGTTACTGAGTCGGGATCTCCAGCGTACCACACAGGTTGAATATTCTTCGGTCCAAACGATGGTCCTGGCACTCTGATCTTGTAGAAAATGTGAGTCTTGATATGGAGGCCTTGAGATTCGCAACCTTCGCAAAGGTCATAGTCGGCGCAGTTCGAGCATCGATACCTGACTCCTCTAATTGGGACCGTCCCACAGCTGTTACATGCGCATCCTCTGTGAACATATGCATTTCGTCGTGTAGCATCTTCGGAGACTCGAAAAAGAAGTTGGACGATGTTCTGGCCGCTTCGTTCGTAGGTTGGAGGGAGGACCTCGAAATTATGCTCGTCACCAAAGCCATGTTCGTCCACTATTGTCTCTCCATCTGCGAGAGATACAAGCTGACCCTCAACATTTTCTGGCTCGTCGTCTACAAACACAGAGGGAGGGCTGTTCTCGTTCTCGTCGTTGCGCCTGCGTCGACGATGGACCGCATTGCTTCGATGCAAGCTTGCGCCAGGAAGAGGACTTGCTTCGTCTTCAGCATCAGAACTAGTGTAGACTAGATATGTGCCGTATGCCGCAATCACAGTAGTGAAAAAGAGGATTGCTGTAGTGCTTCTAGATAATGTGCTCGAAGAAATGGTTGATGAGGCTGACATTGTCGCGTTTGTGTAGATATCACTACCGGATCATCGCAGAATCGTATCGCGTCATGTTTCTCCCACCATCGGGCACAAATTCTCTGCAGATAGCTGAATGGAAATTCCGGTATGAATGGGCGTACAATGGGAGCGCTCGTGATGTTCATACAGAGTCGAGGGAACTTGGAATCAATGGGCGAGCTTCAATTTCACCGCCTTGGGCAGAATTGGGCAGAATTTCGAAGGCGGTAAATTGCCTACGCCTTCCCGTACTAACATTTTACTCACCAAAATTGTATCTACATATGTTCCTGGCCCATCATCAGGTGAAAAACAGCGAGCTGAGCCCTTATGTGTACAGAAATGGGAAACAGACCTGGAGCGCTCAATTGCAAAGCCTCGATCATGTAGTGCCCAATTATTTTATGAGATCGAAGGTTCCATCCCCAAAAACTTTATCAAATAAACATCTAATGTATTCTAGGATTAAACAACGTCTATAGTATGAAAGGACACAAACTCTTGCTCGCTTGTCTCCTCATTTCCCGCCTCCCATCCGCTGCTCCCAAAGATCATATATTGGCAACCAGGGACTATGATAATTCCGTCCATTTCCGCACCACTACATATCATAAGAAACCTGCGGTCTCCAGCCACTAGTTGTCAGCGCCTAACGTCTACAGGGCCGAAGAATGAGTATTCAGATCATACCCGATGTGGGCAGGTTTGTACGTATCAAAAGACCTTTGGGGACAGAACCCTCCTCTGAGCTGGATTTGAGGCTGGATCAATGCCACCATTGAACGAGGAGTCAGTGATATTGCCATGACCGCATATGATTTGAGCGCCGGTGCCAGTTAAAATCAAGTCCGGACCAGTGAAGCTCGAAGGCTCTGCCGGCGACATCCTGACCTCCCCGCTAGCAAAGTTACGTGGCAGTGCTAGATCTGAAGCAAGAAATTTTAGATTATAGTTTGTCAATGAATTGAATTTTTGCCTGCTGATGAGGCTTTGGCTCTAATAGCCATAATACAGGTTGGAGTTATCTTCATGATTAAGACCCACGAAATCTCTAGTAATGTCAAGCTGTGTAAGAACCCGCCAAGAATGTTCAGTCGATGTTCCATCAAGATATGGCAGCATCGCGAAGTGACATTATAGAAGATTGAAGAACTTATATTGGTGCCGTTCCTATTTTCGTGCCCTATTAGTTTACAATGTTTTTTTATGCCAAGACAACATTTTCCTCGAACCCTTCGGTCAGGAACATAGCTTTCCTGCAGACATTAATTCATCTAATTAAGGCTGAGTAGTCAACTTGTAGCTCAACCTGGGATAGCGTCATGGATCATTTATAGGTTACATAGCTTTCAATTACGCACAGGTCTAGGAGTCCTCGAACGGTTGCTTGAAATCCAAAAACGGGGTCACTAAACGACATTCTGGCAACAAGGCAGCCTTTTGGTTTGCATAATTGTTGAAAACCTACAGCACAGATTTTTTGTGCAAAAAGGACTTGCCTACATATATCTCCTAAAGTTTAACTTTCTAGGCTGAGTTAACCATCATTATTTTTGATGCTTTCGGAGTTTCCCATCGAAGTTACTTTAGAATTACTAGAGTGCCAAGACAAGCATCTCCCAAGAAGAGGTTAGAGAGCCGCTGTCAAAAAATTAAGTATACTTGCTAGCTCGTATCGACCAATGATACTCGAGCAGCTTACATAAGGATAATTAAGCCTCACTGGATGACGCTGCTTAGAACAAGGGCGCAACGGATACATTTTAGACCGGATGCTCAGCCTCAATCTCACGCTCCACCAACCATACGCCAGCCTATGGGAGCTCGATGAAAGAGCAAGCTCCACGTCAGTAAACCTAGATGATATGATCGGGTCAGAAATTGTTTCCCATTCTGAGGGAAACAAATCTATGAAATACAGTCAATGTTTTGATGATAGATTTTCTGATTTCTGGAATGATTACTGAAGTTTAGCTGCACACTACCATTTCTCGTGAGCCTGGGAATAGTGGCCTCATCGAAGTGCGTTTGAGTTCAATTCAAGATGGAGTTCGTGCAAGTCGACCCAAGCGGTAAAGCAAGCGATACCAATGGCACCACGAATATCCGGAAAGCAGCTATGCGAGCTTTCAGACGAAAACAGAGACTCGAACGGGTAAAGACCTTCCAAGAGCAACAAGCGAAGCCTGCCAAGGAGACTTCCACCACTTCGAGTACTTCTACTGCTGCAATATTCGTTTCAGGCGGCTCGAGTCATGAAGAGAATCTGAAAAGAGAAGTTGTATTGCGGAGGAAGCTAGTTTTGAGGGAGAGCTCTTCGCCGGAGGATGTGTCGCCAGCCAGTTCATCACCAACATCTATTATCGATATCCATGGCTCCTCACGTTCAACGTCTCCGAGGTTACCACCGAGAGAGCTGGGACTACCTTGGCCAGATACAAGTCTAGATGTCTCAGGTCTGGGCTATTTGTTTGACTACTGTAAGCCGCAAGTCCGTCATTACCTTGGAATAGGGGCCCTGTTCAGATTTAAAAAAAGATAAAGGACTGACAATTCTAGACCTCTCCACAATTCTTCCAATAATGATACCTATGAACAACCCCTCCGCTGAACATGCTATCCGTGTCTTCTGGGCCGGGAATCTACTACGAGACCCCCTCATCCTCCAAGCTGCCATAACTCATGCCGCCGTCTTTCTAGATCGCGTCAACAGAACGAAAACCTCCGTCACATCAGCCATGAACGTCCGAAGTTCAATCAGACTAATCAATGAGCGGATGAGCAACCAAAACCCAGAGACAGACGATGTTCTCATACAAGCAATTGCAATGTACTCGACTAACTCTGTAAGATTACCAGACAACCCTTTTGAAATGACTACTGACAATGTTGAAAAGGTCCTCACGGGCGACTTCGCCGAGTGCGCAATCCACATGAACGCCGTAAAAGAAATGGTCAACCTCCGTGGCGGCAAAGCCAACCTCGCTTCGTCAAACAACATCATGTCCATGATCCTCTCCTGGGCCGATACGCAAACCGCGCGTATCTCCCGTACCATGCCCCTCTTTTCCACCTCAACTCTCCCGTCGCCCTCCTCCTCCCTCTACACACCCACAGAGATCTACACTTCCTACAAGCCCGAGATCCTTTCTATAATCACCTCTTTACAATCCCTCACTCTACAGAAAGTCACTATAGAATCCACTCCCCGTCCCAACATCAAAGACATCCTAGCCTACGATTCTCTCCGCAACAATCTCGAGGAAAGATTACTTTGTGTACAGTACAACTTCACACATTCCCCACCCCCTACACAGTCCTTCGAAACGCTCTTTCTGCAGACGCTCTCCTTCGCCGCCACCCTCTATACCACCCTCACCTTCCGCGCCTTCAGCCCCCTCTCCCAGATCCTGCAAACCATGAAGTCTGACCTCCAGACCAGCGTCGAGAGGGCAGAAGCCGTGTTTGACGAGCTAAGTCAGGGGGCGGACGCGGGTCCGATCTTGGAGGCGGACATGCCGTTTAGCGAGATGCTGTTTTGGGCGTTATGGATGGGTGGTGTGATGTGTGGGGAGGAAGGGGAGAGGAGGTGGTGGGTGAGGAGGATTGTGAGGGTTAGGCCGTGGACGTTGATTATGAGTTGGGAAGAGGCGGAAGCCTGCTTGGGCAGGGTCCTGTGGAATGAGAAACTCAATAAAGGGAATGCGGGGGCGTTGTGGAGGGAGGTTGAGGAGATTGCGGGACTTGGGGCGGGGAGGATGAAGGGGAGCGTTAGTGAGATCGTCACCGAGGAATTGATTGTGGATACGGGGATTTGTGATTTTATGAATGGGGAGGAGGGGGAAGATAATCTGGCGTTTGGTGTTGGCTTATTTGATATCATGGCTTTTTAGACCGAAAGGTGGGCAATTGGGATATGGTTTGGGAGGGAGTTTGGATAGACTTGAGGGCATTTGGTAGACCTTGAGATAATTTATAATGATGATTTTGTATAATGATGATTGAGCTTCAAAACGTAACACGCAAATTTTAGAGAATGGATGTAGTAGGAAAGAATTTGACACTACACCCTCTCGCTTAAACTCTATCCTAGAAAGTGGTTTGTTGCACGTTGCAAAGATCGCTAGACACCTGATATCCTCCCGTCAAACTATGGATTTATTGATTGACCTAGACATGCCAAGAGATTTTCGAAGATTGAAAGACGATCGGATGATTGCCCTCGCTTAGCCCATAGAGAGAGAAAAAAAATACAAAGTAGGATCATATCATCCGTTTTACGTTCAGGCGACGGGAACGGCAACTACAACATTAAGGTTTGGAAGCGATAGCTTACTTTAGAAGACTCCTGCGACTTGCTCTTAGCGTTCTTCTCTGGGCAGCTGATTGGAAATACGAGGACATTAGGTGCGTACGTAACACATTTCCAACACTCTCTCTTCTCTACCAAACGACGATCTTTGACAACACCAACAGCAATAGCCGCAACTCCAGGCAACAAACTTGGCCTCTACTAGCTTCGAGGCGAGCTTGGAGGTATGCTCACATTGTTACAAGGTCTCATCTCCACGTGACTCTCCTCCTCCCTGCAATGTCTTACGTCTGCAGGGGTTCAGAAAAGCTTCGCTGGCCAGCGCATCGCTTGGGTGGGCCCCTTCATCGCGACGAGGATAAAACAAGCTTTTCAACCCCTACATGCGTCCGATCACTGGTCTCGGCGTTGAGATGTGAGACGGAAGATGCTGGCTGAAAGGGCCACATGCGGTGAGTGGTCTCAAAGTGGTGAAGGGTTTGGGAGAGTTTGGGAGGTTTTGGGAGGTGCTCAGCCACGAATGGTGACCTGAAGGGGACAAAGAATCGGAGGGAGGTGAGGCTATACGAGTGAGGTGTTGGTGTTCGGTGAGGATGGGTGTTGACGGTTTTGCCACTTTATCGAAGGAGTTATGGGAGAAAACGATACTGGAGAGAATTGGAATAACAATGTTGTTGAAGACTGAACCCTTCAAGAGGTTTCTTTCCAAAGAGATCTCATTGCCAAGAGATATAGGGCTTGGGATCTAGGTATAGCAGATCCGGGGTCCCGACCTGCATCAATGCCGAATTTGAAATCGATTTGTGTTTCCTCGTATTGACTCACCTAACAGCAATTACGTGGACAGAGGCGAAGTAAAAAACCCAATCAATCTAATTCGTCCGTTGTATTACACAACGGGGAATTCTCGTCTCGAAAATGTTCGACATCTGCGTGTGGTTCTTATGTTCCTCCTTCAATCGCTTCGCCGTTGCACCTGGGTGGCGTCTTCTCAAACATGGACAGGGGGGTTGGAGACATTTATTTTCTCCGTGTATTCCAGAGTGAAGCTCATGTTCTTCCAATGCGTCACATAAACACACACAGTCCTTCCCCCTTCGCTTTGTTCATCTTGGCACTTCTAATATTATTTTTGCTGTACAAATAATAATTGCTGACTACGATCATTGTTAATACTTACAGAGGCCTACTCACAGAGGCCTACTCACAGAGGCCTACTCACGGAAACCTACTCACGGAGACCGGCTCTCTAGTTGAAAAGGCTACGCGCCGCCGGGCCTTCCGATTTTGGCTGCTCGACGAGTCTAACGTCTAGCTCTAGACCACTCTAGTCTGTTGATCGCTCTAGCTTATTGACTTGGGACCAAACAGAGTGAAGCAACCCGCTCGCTCTTGACCTGGTTCTGCTGAATTGTAACAGCTAAATCTGTTGTGCATCACTTTCTCTGACGCAACTTTCCTGCGTACCCTGCTCACACCTACAATCATCACCGCCACCAACCACTCCTTTCCTTCGCGACCAGAGAGCTCTCTGCTTTTACTTCAAAACACCCATCCTCCCCTCTCCCTCGCGCGAAAGTCGATAATACCTTGCTCACACTGACACGAACCCGTCCGTGTGCGCAGAATAGTCTCCCAAGTCCCCATTTACTTGGCTCCCCAACTTGGCAGTCATGGCAAAGCTTACTTTCACCTTCGTGGCGGCATCGACCCTGCTCACCCTCGGCCACGCCAACACGGTTCAGATGAATATCGTCCGCAATGAGGCTGCTCAGGAAGCTCAATTGCAGGCACGTCAGCTCTACAATCGTGGGCTGCAGACTCGTGCGAATACGGTGAATGTAGAGTTGGGAAATGCGCTGCAGGCGGGCTTGTATTTTGCGAATATCTCGGTGGGAACTCCAGCTCAGCAGTTGATGGTTCAGATTGATACGGGGAGTTCGGATGTTTGGGTTCCTAGCAATTCGGCGCCGGTATGCACGGCGCAGACGCAGGCGAGTGATGGATGTGATGGTGGAAGCTGTAAGTCTCTAATAGGTATTGTATCCTCTGGTGGCATACTAACAAGAATTCTAGTCAATCCTGGGCAATCGTCAACCTTCGAAAATGTCGGCCAGAATGAGTTCAACATCTCCTACGTGGATGGTACTGGATCGACCGGTGACTACTTCCAAGACACCTTCAGTATAGGAGGTGCAAAAATCAAAAGCTTCGAGATGGGTTTGGCGACACAGGGTACAATTGGTACTGGTATCATGGGAATTGGGTATAACAACTCAGAGGCAAATGTTGCTACTGGAAATGGAACAGTCTATGCGAACTTACCATTCGCTCTGGTCGACCAAGGATTGATCCCAACCGAGGCCTACAGTCTATGGCTTAATGATCTTCGTAAGTCACGTATGGATGTTACCTTGCGGATCTCTCCTGACAGTCTGTTTAGAATCCAGCACTGGCTCAGTTCTTTTCGGCGGCATCGATACCACAAAGTACACAGGTACACTGGGATCAATTAACGTCTACCCGAGCCGCAGAAATGGACAAGTCACATCCTTCACCGTTGCTTTCACCTCACTATCAGCAACCAGCAGCTCTGGTACTGATGTCCTTACACCACCCGATTTCGCGGTAGCTGCGATCCTAGATTCAGGAACCACCATCACGCTCCTCCCAGATGCTGTCGCTGAACTTGTCTTCAATGAGCTCGGGGCTAGATACTATTCCAAACTTGGAGCTACCCTTGTTCCTTGCGATCTTGCAAAGTCAGATGGAACGCTCAACTACGGATTTGGTGGTGTTGGAGGTCCCGCCATCAAAGTTGCTGTGTCCGATCTTGTCATGCCTCTGACTCTTACGAATGGTCGGACACCAACATATCCCAATGGAAAGGCGGCTTGTCAATTGGGCATCCAAGGAGCAGGAAACCTCCCGATTCTACTTGGAGACACTTTCTTGCGATCCGCTTATACTGTATATGATCTCGTCAACAACCGAATTGCTCTCGGTCAAACCGTTTTCAACGTCACTAGCTCGAACATCGTGGCATTTGCAAGCTCCGGGGCACCAATTCCTTCGGCGACTTCTGCGCCTAATGAGGCGGCGGTCACCCAGACAGCAACTGGCAACCCAAGAGTGACTGTTGACCCAACTGCCACTGGTGCTGAGACCGTCACATACAATCCAACTGCCACTGGCTTAAGCGCGGCAAGTGGTTTTATGGCCTCAGCTACATCAAGCAGTAAGAAGAACGCGGGTGGTCGTGGACCTGAGCCTTTCGCATGGTCTAGGGTCGTCATTGGAGTTATCAGTTTTGCATGCATGGGCACTGGTGGCATGTTCATCGTCCTATAATAATTGACGTTTGGTGTACCAACAGGACTCTTAACATCTCGGCTGGATAGAGTTTTGGTTGCTTGTATTATTGTCCGCTTGGATGACATTCTGAAGTGCGCCTATCGATTTGACCGTGCGGCATGGCGTTGGAAGAGCGGTATTCGTTGCGAAAAGATGCAATAGAATTGAATTTGGTGCATTGTATAAATTTAGTCTAGATCAATGAAAGGAATGAAATTATGACTCTGAGACTCGAGTTCGTATAGTGCTCTGTTCTCCACTTGATTCTAAGATTTCTCAGCCATTAAGGACATCTCTCATCGGCAGCGCAGTTAGGGTACTATAACTTTATAGTCATCACTATATCGATTGGAGTCCTTTATAGGAGTTCTATAGCAGTCCTAGAAGCAACTCGTGTAGCTACAACAAAGGCCCATCAACAGAGACCCGTCACGTGCGATAAGCTTTCCAAGCTCTTATCGGCCACAGCCTTGTCTTCACTCATCACATTCAACTTCGACACACCACATTCCAACGTCCTTAAAAACAACAATGAATCACCTCAAAACACAGCGAACCCTTACTCATCGGTAGCACCTCGCACATATACACAGACATCATGTCGCCAACGCCATCGATACCGCACTCCCCGACACCAGGCAAAGATCCTCCCCCCGCAGCAGACGACGCAGAGACGAGCACGAAAGAAGTGACGGATGCGGATAGAGATAGGGATAGAGAAGCGATGCCACCGCCTGCACGACGCCCGGGCGCGAACGCGAGGACGAGACCGACGATCTTGACACAGGCGCCTACGGGAAATCTACTTTCTGCGTCCTCCTCCGCGGCTTCGAAATCAAGGCTTATAGGGCTACAGACGCAAACACTCGGACATCTCTCCGCGCAGCATGCGACGAACTTGGGAGGGTCTGGGTCCGGGTCGGGGATCATACATGAGGAAGGTGTAGGAGTAGAGGGCGTTGTGGAGAGACCGGCGAACTTCCAGCCGTTTTTCGTGTTGGTGGATGATGATGGAGGAGGGGGGAAGAAGAGCACGTATCATCCGAGAAAGGTGCATTATCTTTTTAGTGATGATGGGGGGGAGGAACTTATGGGAAGTTTGCTAGGTTGCCTGGATGATACGACGCGGGGGAATACGAAGGATTCGGGGG
>LLCE01000181.1:0-66482 GCA_001414415.1 Hymenoscyphus repandus | reverse complement strand
GTATGGCCCTCGAGGGCTGGCAGTAGCTGCTGTCCCGTGGCTGCATCCCAGCGCCGGACGGTGTTGTCCCTAGACCCAGACACGATCTGCTTGCCGTCAGGGGAGAAGGCGACTGAGGTGACCTCAGAAGTATGGCCCTCGAGGGCTGGCAGTAGCTGCTGTCCCGTGGCTGCATCCCAGCGCCGGACGGTGTTGTCCCAAGACCCAGACACGATCTGCTTGCCGTCAGGGGAGAAGGCGACTGAGGTGACCTCAGAAGTATGGCCCTCGAGGGCTGGCAGTAGCTGCTGTCCCGTGGCTGCATCCCAGCGCCGGACGGTGTTGTCCCAAGACCCAGACACGATCTGCTTGCCGTCAGGGGAGAAGGCGACTGAGGTGACCGCTCGAGTATGGCCCTCGAGGGCTTGTAGCATCGCATTCCAGTATAATTCGACTCTAGGCTTTTTCTGGATCCAAGGTGGAATACAGCTCTCGAACGCTTCTCGAACAATACTCTTCTCTGGTGCAAAAACAAGAGCTGAACAATACGCTTGAAGAGGCGCTTGTTCAATAATTGATCGGGTGGATACCGCAAAGCGCCCAGCATCGTGTATAAGCGCACTCAAATCAGGACTTCTATTAAACTTATTCATGTTAGAATAATCCGATAACGATACGACTATCTAAGAACGTACCTGAAGATCTTCAAGCTTCTTAATTATGACTATGCCTTCTGGCACACTTCTTAACAGGCTTAGCGCTTCAAGCCAGTATAAGAAGTACTGGCAAAGGAAGCTATAAACCTGGATACTGTCCTTGAGGTCTTTGATTATGTCTTCTGTACTTTGATATTCGAGTAGATGATCAACCCAGTAAAGACAGAAGTACCTTATAGCAGCTAAGGGATCTGGATTAGGCTGCTTGACTTGGTCGATAATGATTCCGGGAGCTCTTAAGCGATAGACATCACGCCGTAGTACTAAGGACATGACTTGAAGTGACCGTGAGAAGATAGCATGATGTACCTCGCCTATGCTATAACGAAAGATTTCTTGAGAGCTGTTCTCCTGGAGTAAAAAGTCCTTAGCCGATTGGTGCACGAAGTATACTGTACTGTCTCGAATCGTGAAAAAGGATCCGCACTGGCCGACCCTCTGCTCTAAATCCTTAAGATCCTCGGAAAGATCCTCGGGACAATCAAGTTTATGAAGTGTATCATCAAGAGAGACCAGTTCTTGAAGCATAATTGGGCGTCTAACGACAGCTACAATAGAAAGTATTCGCTTACAGATATCGGCATTGTTGGATTTGCTTACTTGATCTATCATTTTCTTGTAAAAGGGACCGAGTCCAGGAGGAAACATCTTTACCCTCTCGAGGGCAAATCGTCGATCGATTTCTTCTAGCTCCTTTAGGACCAAGGCTACCCAGAGAAATGTATCGTCGGCATTCGAGGAGAGATATTCTTGTATCGACTTTTCTAACTTGGCGGTATAGTTCTTACGCTTTGCTAGCTTACCTACTCTATGCCTAATATACGTGGTCACGGCAGCGGAGATCGAGTCTTGGTTTAGCTCGAGTTGCAATTGGAATTTCTGGTCGGATAAGTTTAGCTGCTCTTCGATACTTAGCAAATTGCGACTCGAGATGATCCACTTCACACGGGGACAGGTAGAGGACGTCTTATTGATGAGTTGCAGAAGTTGCTGTAAACCGGTCACGCATTCATCCAGGGCGTCAATAACCACGTAAGTTCTCTCCAGGCTAGGATCTTGCAAAATATTCTTGAATATCTCAGACAAGGCATACCAGGCATTCGTATCCACGAAAAGCTCTTTTCCAGTAGCATCGTACTTCTTTTGAACGTGTTGGAGGAGAGACGGTTGTTGGTCAGCAAGGAGGTAGATCAGCCCCCGAAGCACAGCTGTCGAATTGTTAATACGGTGATCCGTGGCTTGGCAAAAGAAGTAAGATACGAGGCAGCGACCAGAAGCAGGAGCGGCGTCGGCAGTCTCTTTCAACTTGTCTATTATACCACAGAGCAACATCGTCTTGCCCTTACCAGGGCTACCTCGGATCCACAGTAGTTGGCTATGTTCGCCGTCGTTCCATTGTCGAAATTTAGAATTTTCAAGGACCCACGTGTAAGAGTCTTTCAGTATACCGCCCTTTGTGTCCTGGATACGCCTCTTGTCCTCGCGGGGATCTGTTATTCGCAATTCCTTCAGACAGGTATAATTGACTTGGGCTTCGGTCGCGGTTCCCATGATCTTCTCGGATATAAGCAGCAGAGTGTCCTTATATATCCCTTCCATCAAGTACTCCACTTTGTCCCCTTTCCCCACTGTGCGTAGAGCTTTTTTATATCGATTAAACCACTTATCATTATCCTTTCGAATAACCTTCTGGAATATCTTTTCGAGTTCTACAGCCTTCGTCCTACATGACTCTAAAGTTTGTTTTATCGCTTCTAGTTTCGTCTCGTCAAGCTTTGATGCCCTAGCTTCTGTATTGCGAAGGATTTCAATGACGAGTGGCAGTCGTGCAGCCACCTGGCGAAACTCTTCAGATTGGCCTTCAGTGTCTCCAGCTGCATCATATATCTTTTTGGTTCCGTCTATGATTGAAATCAAGCTCCCAATGAGGCCAATAACAAGGATAGCTTCGGCACCGGACATGGTAGGCAGTTCTAAAGTTGTAAGGATCGATTTAAGGCGCTAAATTAGCTTGTGGGTATTAGTACAAACGAAACGAGAGAATACGAATCTTGAACTTACTTACGTGAAAGTGGCGGACTAGGTTGTGGAGACTATGGGGTGGGTATTCCGAGCTTTTCGCGGGGAAAGTGAGGTCGACGAGAAGGCTTTGGGCGGGGTCCCTTGTGAAAATGCCATGTGGTCACATGAGCAGAGCCGTAAAACTTCGTTTTGTAGCTATCACAACACTTCGCCTCCTCAGATCAACCAGCCTGAGAGTTGCTTAGAACCACCACTAGAGCGCCCAGTTTGGGCTGACAAGCCTGTCGTCAGATTCTCTTCTACCCTCCGCAAGGAATTCGACGGGTAACTCGTGATCATCTCAGCAGACGGCCAATATCGCCATGTCGGGTTAGCTGTGCTGAGATGCCCAGCACAAGATATTTAGGGTCATTGCCGCTTTCTAAGAAAGATATCTTCCAGTCTATGCCTTCCTCTGTCAACTCGTCATCGCCGTCATAACCTTCTACTGCGCGATTATAATCTCACACTATGACCCCATCTCCGCGTTAATACTAACAGCAGTTGCGATGCGAAGTTCCTTCAACGATGCGAATTTAATAACACCACATTACAAGACTGGCGTTCGTGGATCATTTAGAGGTCTTAATGCTTCCCTGACCGTAAGCTCTTTTCTTATTTCTTCTCTGTTACCCTTTATACTACACCATAGATCAGAAGAGCATACTAATAGTCGCAACTACAGGAAATTACCCCCTTACCGCGTGCTCTGTCCTAGGACAGCCCTGTTCCTCCTCTACTTCGTCTCCGTCTGACTCAGTATATTCGCGTTCAACTTCCTAGACATACATGAGTAGCAAGCTGGCGAGGGATTAGGAGTCGAGATGTCTTAGGAGATAATAGAAATAAGGGACCTTAAGCCTCCTCAGACGTGTATAAAAGAGTTACCCATTGACAGTTGGTACGAGTTGATTCATTATTACTTCTATTGCGCCATTCATGCTAAATAGTCTGACAATTTTACAGCGATCTAGCGTGCACGCGATTCTGCCATGAGAAATCTAATTCGAAACGAACAATGAGCTATAACCTGCACTTTAATACATCTGCGCAATCGGTGCGCTCCATGCTACTGGGGGGATATCCTGAGTCAGTTTTACTGGCTCTGCCACTGGCGCTGGTTCTGGCAGATCTGCCTCTGTAATACTCGTGCGCTTCGGAGTACGTCTCCTGGTGCTCTTTCTGACCTTTTTCGCAGCACGCACCATTTCTGGCTCTGGCTCTGGCTCAGGCTCTAGCTTACCTTGATCACTTTTACGCTTCCGGCCACGTTTTTCCTTGCCTTTGACAATATCCTTCGCAGCACGCGCTGCTCGTGCTACATCGATATCCTCAAAGCTCATTACCTTCCCCTGGCCCTTCCTAAGTATATTTGACTAGGTCGATCTTCGAACTTTGGCTTCCCTGTTTATTTTCTTTAATAGCTGCTTTTCATGTTCGAGGAGGGCACAGTAGGCAATAGCTTTCTGGCCGGCATTAGCAAATTTCTGTACACGTCTCTGTACCCGAGTTATACACATCTCATCAGAAGTGTCCTGTTAGATTATACTATACAACGACAGGAAAGCTTCTGCTGATACTGGTGTTATAGGCGTTTATGGTACTTCGTCTATCAGACCAGAATCCGTCCTTATCTTATCCGATCCCGGCGTAACTAGTTAAGCAGGAGGTTTCGGGGTACGCCTAAGAACTCTATCTCGGTTAAGCGGAAACAAACCAGTTACAGCCCAGGCGCTAGTGATATTTCTCTTCGAAAACGCCTTGTCCCTTGCAGGGCTATATAGAATAGTGAAATGCTCCTTACCGACTGTGTTCACACTGTCAGAGGTCAAGCCTCCTAGTAGCTATGTCGGTGCCATAGCGGTACTGACTCAGCAGTGGGGCGCCAGTAGACCGGCGCCGACTCGACATTGACTCGAGTCCGACTAGACGCACTGACCGTGTCGCCGTGGCAACGAGCGCTGTCCACCTGGCATTTACATAGAACGGAGAGCGCAGGTTAGCTGACTCTCCATCGTACTCAATTACAGTCATTCAACCCCATACTGTCTGAGCCAATCGAGTGTGGACCCTTACACACACCTCCTCGGAACAGTCGTTTAACTTCGTCACGGTACGCAGCCATCAGGGTGCGAAAACCCCAACATCGCAAGGCTAGAGCTTGTGGGAGGTGTAGGAGGGCAGGCGACAAAGAATAATGTTGTTTTCAAAATAAAACTCTAGAATTTCAAGGGCCTCGTGTGTCCTAAAGCCGTCGTATATTAGCACGCGTGGCTTCCCGTTTGCCTGTTATTTAGTTTGGGGATCAAATACAAGCTTGAGCCACTCGAAGCTGATCTTTAAGTCTGTGTATCCAGATTTAGAGCACGTATAGTGCCACCCGGGCGTGGGAAACGTGGTCCAGTTGCTCGATGGCAGTTACTATCGTGCGCTTAACAGCCGCACCTCTATAGTCTCGCAGATCGTCTTTACTTACAAGTACTTTAACAGAGCCGAGCATATATAATATAACACCCGTCTCGTCTATGTTATAGATATTCTCTGGTAAAATAGCCGGATCTTATAATACTTTCTCAATCACGTTAAACCAATGAATAATCTTATCATATATATTATTCTCGTGACGCTTCCAGTCCATCGCTTGTACTCTTCTAGATTTAAGTTCTAGGTGACGCTTCTGAAAGCCTTGAGCCCAGTTCTTATTTAGAGGCTTGATCGCTTCATCATTTGTCGTAGAACGCTGGCGGGCGATAATGAAGGCAAGGGAAGCTAAAAACTTTATCGGAACAGGGTTTCCAAGGTCAGCCTCTAATATCAAATGCTTTACAAGGGCTTCCTCTTCTGGAGGTCTGAGATACAGTTGGCCTCGGACCTTGGCTTCGATTGATAGTCGCCCGAGTACATGATGATTCAGGGTAGAGATAGGAACACTGCTTCTTTTCGATATAGCATCGTATATTCGAGGCTCTCCTAGCAGATCGCTCTCTATAAGAGCTCGACTGGCACGATCGGTCATGGTAACTTGTCGATTAATAGATTAAAGAGTGAACAGCAGAGGACGGGGGTGCAACGACTTCCGCCAGCCAACTAAAATAGTCACGTGGCGCTCTATCGAAATTTCTAGAAGAACGTTCTATTATTTACTAAAATTTTATGAATTACCGATATACAGCTAAATATACAGGAATACTACATTTTACGAGTAGCGTGACTGAAAAGTATCGTATTAGCTAAGCTAGAAACTCGCTAACTAATATACTTGGCGTGCTTCTTACCTCTTTCCCTTCTGTCCGGATAAACTCGGCAACCCGATTATCTTATACTTTGTATCTTGAAACTTAGGGAATATTCTCTTCTTAAGATTAAGTTTCTTGCTAAACCGCCGAAAGCCAGAGATTAGCCAATTGTTGTGATAGAGCAGGGGGAACGCTAATGCGACTTTCCGACGCCGTCGACGGCACGACCCACCAGCTTGCTACAACGTAATATTTTACTACTATAAATCGACTACTGATAGAGAATTGGTTATAGAACATAATAGTATCAATTCTAATAATATATGTTAAAAATAGCCCGAGTACAACTTTATACTCTTTTTTTTTCTCGCCACGGGTGGTTTCTCGTTACGCATGGATGGACGTTAATCCCGGTCTCTCGTCCATTCTGTATTCCATTCGATTCGTTGTGTTTTGAACAGGTAGGGAACCGAGGGTTTGATTTCTTCAGAATACAGAGATAGATATGATAAGAGTAGTGGCTTTGGGATGTGCAGCGGGATTGCCTGGTCTAAATTAAGAAGTACGAAATGTCCTGCCCTTAAGATGGGTCGAGTTCAGTAAACTCATGTAACAGACATCACGTGAGACAGCGTCTTTCTTCCCGAGTGTAACTTCATTCTGAGTCCCAAGATTAGAAGGAGAGAAAGGATATGAATTAAAAGCAAACTAATCTATCATGCAATAAGACTCGAAGGTCAAGAAGAACCGTCTATCTTTTCCCCTTTTTCCGACCACTGCTCCCAACTGGTTTTCGAGTGACAGGCCGCTCCCTTTCACGCTCCCGTTCCTCCTCAACATAGACTTGCACACCATTCCCAAGATCATCGCTCTCGTCCTCAGTAGACTCATTAGTGATTTCATCTCGGTAAGAGCTTCGATGTCGAAGAGCAGGGTCAGAACCAGGTCCCCTAGCTGCAGCAGGGTAACCACTTCCTACAGGGGGACTACGTCGAATGGAAGCATAGGCAATATCAGTGGGGTTGGACATGTTGCGGCGGCCTGATTGGAGGTATTGTTCAGGAATACGTGGTGGTAGTGCGGAAGAAGTTTGGTATTCGAAAGGGTCGACTCCATAATTTTGAGAGGAGACGGAGCTGCGTCGGGAACTGCCAGGTATCCAGCCTTCTTCGTCTGGTAACGGCCTTCGAGAACTAGTACTTGATGATGAGGTTGGTCGCATGCCATCTGAAAAATGCCGATTTGTCAAGGGTGAAGGGTAAAATGGTGGAGGACCCTGACCCAATGGTTGTGCATTGGACGACGATCGAGCTCGCGAAGGTGAATTGCGATTCGAGCCGCTCTGGACTGGATAATAACCCATTGGAGCGTACATTGGTCCATCTGGTCCGTTGACTAATACGCCAGGAGGCCCTGGGGGTGGAGGATTCGAACCAGATCTTTTGGATTTGCTGTTTGTTTTCCGACTACTAGGTCTGCTACTTGGTTGGCTGCTAGGGTCTAGAGCAGCAATCGGAACACTGATCAAATTTCGTTCGCTTCGTCGTTTCTTTTCGCTTCCACTCCCCGAACCACTCCCTTTCTTTTTCTGAGTAGCAGCAGCTTGCATCCGTTTTCTTCTTTTCTCCAAGGCATCCAACTCCTCCTTATTAAGTTTGACTTCTAGTTTCCCCTTTTCTTGTGCGCGACGAATTCGAGCAAGCGCAGACTGTACAAGCGCCTCCTCCTTATCCCGCAACGCTATTTGCATTGGACTACTCTCATCCTCCGATTCAGACGAACCAGATGAAGAACCCGCATCATCAAAAGCATAACTCCGCCTAGCCATGGATTGTTGACCCAAGTCTATCCCAGTAAATTGCAATGGATCGCTAGCAAAACGCTTCTCTCCAGGAATCAAACCAACGCCTTGTGTATCTGTATCATCGCTATCAAGTTCCTCCACACGCACGTTCTCCTCCCACATCGCTCGCTCACGCTCCCACTGCTTGCGCCTTTTGCTCCCCTTCGCCCCGGGTGGTCTTCCCCATGAGGGCACAGATTTGGGAGATCGCGGCCGACCACCTAGACCGCCTCCCCAGAAAAAGCCTCATCGATTGGTTTGTCCATGAATGAGGCGTGTCCTAAAATGGTGACTCCACTTGCGCCGATGAGCCAAAGGATCGTTGAGATTGGTGATGCAAAGATGCCGAGAGGAACTGCGACAACGAGAAGACCAGTGTAAAGTTGAGATGAAGTTGCACGGAGGAAGCCAACGTCCAAATCTCTACCCTCCAATTTACCAATACCCCACATACCACCGACGACGAGGATGATGACGAAGAGGAGAAGCCAGTTTGTGAGTAAGCTGTAGATGCTCAGCATAACAAAGACCACGGCATAGTTGCTGGAGAAGTGGCCAAGGTTGTAGTTGACACGGGATTGGACTTCACTGAAATTGGCGGGCTTGGAGAGTCTCTTCAGGTCGAGAAATTCAGAGATGGGCTTGAGGTTTGCGAATCTTGCGGCGATAGATTGCGAGCGGACACCAGCGAATCGATCCGAAAGGTTCAGCCGCGACGTAAGGACGTCAAGGGGGATTTGAATGCGTGCCATTGTGTCGAGGTGAGAATTACGCGATTACAATCGAAAATAGAGGTTTGAAGTGGAGATTGAAATTCGCGAGTATTCTAAAATCGCGTCTGAGGTGGGTGAGTTGAATTTGGTTGAAGTTAAGAGGTGCCTCAAAGGAACTTGGTGATTTTATTTCGAAATCTGTTCAAAAAAATCGTCAGCGACTCGTCATCCCTGCAAGGCAACCGAAAGGCACAAAGGCAACTGACCTCGTATCAAGTACTGCGATTAGAGAACGCGTGGATTAGGTTGTGAGCGGTGGTAAATTCCCCCGTCTTGAGTGAGGAATGTCGTGTATGTCGAAACAAATTGCGTTGAGGTGGATGAAACGATGGATGGATTATTTTTGGCGATTGCGAATGGAAGTTCAGGGGAAGCTGATCTTCCGCACCCGCTTGACCTTACCTAGGTAGTGCCAGGCTGAATGGGAGATGCCAAGGAACTTGCTGCCTCAATTATAGCCTTAATATTGCGGCCATCCAGGGCTGCTGAAGATGGTCATCAAAGACCACAACGAGAGAGGAATGAGGGACTGTTCTCGTTAAGTAGGGAAAAGAGGAAATGCCGATGACCGTCACGGTCTAATGCAGAGTGCCATTAAAGACAAGACTCTGACAGGCCGCAAGTGGAAACAACAAGGCAGAGATGCAGAGAACGCAGAGGGGAAGACGCAGAGAAAAGAAGGCATTTGGCTGTCCGAGGCCGCCCAGTTGGAAGCGGCAGTGAGCAGGAGTGGAAGCAGACTAGCAGAGGGGTCACCGTATCGTAATCAGCCGCTAATGTACCACCGCCCAGTCTCTCTCTGCTTTCTGCCAGTCCCCGTTTGCCGTGGCCGTGGAGTGGAGGACACAGGACCACGCTAGACGGGATAACAATCCCTGCCATTTCTGGAAAGTCTTCGCTGGCATCAAAAAAGTTCCCCTTCTACTCCTTCGACTCGTCTCTCCTCCTGCAAGAAGCCACATCAGCGGTGAAAGATTCCACTCGAGTCCCGCAAACACAACCAACAACGATGAGGCGATCATTTCTGAAGCTGGCTTTCGTGGCCTGCTTCATTGCAGTAGTGGCCGCCTCGTGGAGCAAGGAAGGTATGTGAATGCACGACATGTTGCTGCTATTTCTTGATGCCCAACTTGCCCATCTCCCACCCCCCAGACCAAGTGCGCGATGCTGACAACAATTGCATTACAGATCAGGAAATCTTCCGCTTACGTGACGAGGTTGAATTGTCAGAAGGACTAGGTGTCACCTTTTACGAATTCTTGGGCGTCAGTGCGAATGCGAACCAAGAGGATATTACCAAGGCTTTTAAGAAGAAGTCTCGTTCTCTCCATCCCGACAAAGTAAAGCAACAGGTCGTCGCCGACAAGGCCAAGAAGACGGACAAATCTAAGGCAGGTGTCCATGTTGCAAAAGCTCCCTCTTCATCACAAATCAAGGCCGCGCAAAAGGCTGCGAGTGATCGTTTTGCGCGACTAGGTGTCGTCGTCAATATTTTGAAGGGATCTGGCAGAGCTCGCTATGATCATTTCTTGTCAAATGGCTTTCCGAAGTGGAGAGGAACTGGTTACTACTATGCAAGATTCCGACCAGGCCTCGGCACGGTTTTGACTGGGCTTTTTATCTTTGTTGGCGGTGGAGGTCATTGGCTTGCCCTTTACATGAGCTGGAAGAGACAACAGGAATTCGTTGGTCGCTATATCAAGTTTGCTAGACATGCAGCCTGGGGAGATAGTTTGAATATCCCTGGTGTAGATGGTACTTCTACTCCCAATGCAACTGGGGATGAGTCAGATCCAACGGCACAACCTGTCAATCGAAGAATGAGAAGAATGCAGGAGAAAGAGAACAAGAAGGACAAAACCGACAAGAAGAGCAAGATTAAAGGCGCAAAGGCCTCCCCTGTTGGAACTCCACCAGTCGGTGCAACTGGCCCAAGGAAGCGTGTCGTCGCAGAAAACGGAAAAGTTCTTGTTGTTGACGTGACTGGCAATGTGTACCTGGAGCAAGCTGATGAAGATGGCCATACACACGAATTTCTACTTGATGTATGTCGAAATACCTTCCCCACCCTTTGTGAATTTTAGCTGACCTTTAATTAGCCCGAAGAGCTATCGCGGCCAACAATTAAAGACACTGCCCTCGTCCGTGTCCCAATCTGGGCCTTCGACCGCTCCGTCGGTCGCCTTCTAAACAAAGCTCCAGTCGACGAGGAGATTGAAGAAGAGGAAGAAACCCTCACTCCATCATCTAGCAGCTCCGGTGCTGGTGATTTCGAGGTCTTGGAGAAAGTCAAGACGGCTGCTCAAAACGGGACTGGCAAAGCGATCAAGAGAAAGAAGTCAGGACGAGGAAAATAGATAAAACGTGCGTTTGAATATAGGTAAGCATGTTTGTAGGATCAGGTGATATATTGTAGCATAGATCAAAAGCGATGTTTCTTCTAGCGACAAGACCCTTGCACATGCGAGTGAAGCGATCTCGGTCCAATTGCTCCCCGAATCTCGTCGCACTTTCTTATTTCTTTCAACCTCATTATGTGAGCATCAAACTCATCGTTCTCGCTGTCTAAATGTATCGTGCAACACAGTCGATAGCTATCACTTTCTTGCCTTGTTGTCGCCTAAGGGCTCTTTCAATATCGGTCCAAAGATTTCCTTGCCAACATCAAGGCCTTTTCTAAAAGATCCTTGTCATAAATGCAAAGCATCGGTCAAACCTCATCAGCCGTTCTTTTACTTGGTTCTAACTTCATATATCATCATAAACCCGCCAAGTCATACGACTTACACCTGAGTTTCCAATATCGAATGAGTAGCGGTAAATTGACCGCAATGAATTTTCATATTCTTTATACTGTGTGAGTCTTCCCACTAATGTAATGCTCTTACTAATGGAATTCAGTGTTCATCGCTACTTCTCCCATATTCCACATAACTCACAATAAACACACAAGCTCCACTCACCATGGCACTGTGCAGCATCTGCAACGATCTCAACAAGATTGATGGTCCAACCTCTTACAAGCCAATTGACCCTTTCCAGCTCAAGGAGAGTGCTGTATCGCAAGAGTGCCAGATATGTCCACTCCTTTGGTCTGCTCTCCAAGGAATCGAAACCAAGCTTGACCAAAAAATCACAAATATAGATTTGATCAATAGACTTGGTTCCGATGCTAAGGATGGGACATTGTGTATAGAAGTGAGAGATGAGGGGCGGAAGAGATCGGTTTTTGAGTTGTATTCGACCGAAGGTGAGTGTTTATGACTTTTTGCCCTCTCTACTTTACCAGTATTGCTTGTGACCTTTGGTTAATCCGCTATTCAGACTATGGGACACTCTCGCTCCCCAAATCCTTCACCAAAATCAAACAGGCTCTCGACGCACCAGGCGACACCTCCTCCCCCCAATCTCTCGCTTGGGTCAAGCAACGTCTCCACGAATGCACTATTTCACACCCCTCCTGTCCCTACCTGTCGAACCCAGAACTTCCCAAACGCGTCCTTGACCTCGGCTCATTTGGTCCGGATAACCAGCTAGAAGAAGTGAAGCTCATAGAAACGACGAACCAGACAGGAAGATATACATGCCTCTCTCACTGCTGGGGCACCACCACAACTCCCCTCAAAACATCTACATCCAATTTCTTACAACATCTCTCTGGCATTTCCTTTACGTCCCTCCCGAAGACGTATCTCGATGCCATAACCTTTACACGCTCTCTTGGAATCCAATATCTTTGGATCGATTCATTATGTATCATCCAAGACTCCCCCCTCGATTGGCGGACGGAATCCTCCCACATGTCCACCATTTACAAAAACTGTACCCTCGTCCTAGCCGCCACGATGTCACGCGACGCGTTTGGCGGATGTTTCTCCACTGTTCCCTCCTACACATGGCACCATCCCCTCCCCACCACAATCTCCTCCAAACACATAACCTACAAACTCCGCACCTTGATATCCCACTCCCCTTACCTAACCTACCACTCCCGCGGCACCTCCCAAGGCCCACTCTTCCACCGCGCCTGGGTTTTCCAAGAACGT
Organism: Hymenoscyphus repandus; assembly: GCA_001414415.1. Classification (NCBI taxonomy): domain Eukaryota; kingdom Fungi; phylum Ascomycota; class Leotiomycetes; order Helotiales; family Helotiaceae; genus Hymenoscyphus; species Hymenoscyphus repandus. The sequence goes on along the minus strand of LLCE01000181.1, from coordinate 53,828 downwards.
ATCCTCGCGCCCCGCGTCCTGTTTTTCCTCCCCGGCGAACTTATCTTTAAATGCTGCCTTCACACAGTCTGTGAATGCGCGGCTGCGTTTCTATCACATGATTTGAACTGGCTTTACTCGGCACAATCCTCAGAATTCAAAGCATCTTCTTGGAAAGAATGTTGGCGGGATTGGGTACATTCATACAGTTCTCTCGATCTCACATACCCCTCTGATAAACTACCTGCGATTTCTGGGTTGGCGAGGGAGATGAGTTGTTGTCTCTCCCACACACTCGACTCGTCCTCGAATCCCGGGAATTACCTAGCAGGTCTTTGGGAACGCAGTCTCCCTGGCGACCTCCTCTGGTACGTACAAGATTACTTCCTCGCCCCATGCCCACTTCCAAAACGCCATCCTTCATGGTCCTGGTGTTCCGTGGATAGCAAAGTATCCTTCCGTACAACCTCTAATCTCGATACCTCATCTTACACCATCATATCTGCAACCACAACCCTCCCTCCCTCCTCGTCCGACCCCTTCGGACAAGTCACCTCCGGCACCCTGATCCTCGCCGGGCATCTCACGCTCGTCATTCTGCGGCATTCTACGGATATCGAACCTTCAGATTCCGGGTTGCTAGATTGGAGGATATATCATAATTTTGCCGTCGGGAAACCAGAGACTTCGGAGTTTACAGGCGCGTACATGGATACGACGTGGGATACAGATAAGGGGTGGAGGAGTGTGGCAGATGAAGATGGCCTTCTGCAATACGAAGAGGAGCTGTTTTGTTTTGGTGTGGGGGAGAGTGATATTGGTCGTTTCTTCTTGGTTTTAAGGAAAGTTGAGGATGGTGTTTATGAACGCGTCGGACTCGCCAGTCTCAGAATAGGGCAGGGTTGGGACGGGGATTTGAAGGGGAAGAACAGTGAGGGCGAAGGAGAGAAGGTTGTTATCAGGATACTCTAGCAACCATACACCAGCCGTAAACTACTAAGCAATCCTACGAATAAGCGAGCGCTCGAACACACTCTTCACAACTAAACACAATTAGTAATGAAGCCTTGGGGACAAACTCAGAATAGCATAACTTCTTCCCCGAATATTCTGTCACTAGCTATTACTAACTCAATGATTTAGACACCTGGGCTGACCTTTTACAAGAACGATACAGTTGCCTAGCTCTATAAAGTAGTCACAATACCTTGAGAACCACACCAAACCACATCCAGGGCAATAAAGCAATCCACACTAAAACTACTATCTACGACCTAGCGAATAGAATTAATTTAATTTAATAATAGTACTTTTATAACTTAGAACTACTAAGTAACACTAACTAGTAGCACTGGTGGTTCCTCTTTTTAAAAGCCCCTGTCTTTTATATAGGACTTAGAGAACCTAGGATTTCACGCCCCTATATATTACTTATATATCTATTAGCTTTTCTATATATCTATATATTTTAAATGCCAACTAGCCTAAAACATGATTTCGACTAGAAGAAAGACTAGTAGTGATACCTTCTTCTGGTAAAAAAATTGGTCAAACGAACTTGTACATATATCAGGTATATGGGCGCCAAGATTGTTAGGACTTATTATCACCCTCCTAACCCTCATGATCACATGCAAACTCCCTGCTAACACTTCGAATAGATTTGGATGCTGCTGTTATTCTGGAGTGGAGATTGAGAAGTAGGTTATGAACTACGAGTGTTTGATAGCATCGTCATTGCACCACCTGTCGTAGAAGTAAGGAGACTTGTTGAGGTTATACGCTGTGCTCAGAAAAACGTGAGTTTTGAAAATGGGATCGATAAGGTGAAAACTTGCGTTCTCATCGTCGAAAATTTTGCGTGTGTCGACGTGGTCGTTTATTTCGACCGTAGAGCCATCCACTCGCTCGAACCACAACTTGAGATGCGCAAAAGGGTGTGATGGGTATGCCTTGCCAGTCAGAGCCTCCCCTGTCCATCCCGTTTAAGACCAGCTTAGGAAACTTAGTCTTCTTTTGCTTTGAGGAGCACTAGCCTAGAGCGGACCGCACATAAATATCCGAATCAAAATATGCTCCCATCTGAACGAGTTATCGTTCAGCCTCAACGGTACCAATCGTACACTCCAAAAGTGGAAAGACGGATTTGGCAGCTTCGAGTATGCGTTGAAAATGCCTAAAATGCCATTTAGAATATCGGAATCGTATTTCATATTTCGCTGACTGCTTATTTATATGCTTGAGTATGCTGAAATCGCCTTGGCTGATGCGCTCAAAACATAAACCAGAGAAGAAATACAGGCTATATCTTTGGATCTGCATGCAGAGTAGAATTCTTGGTGAGTTTTAAGGCAATCCGAAATTCAACTCCGATCAACAACATCTAGATGCATATTGTCTCTGGTCAGCATCTGTAGTTCGGAGGGGAATGACGTGCTGATTTCAGCAAGGGAAGACCGCACACGCATTCATGAAGATTCAAGGCTTTCTATATCTATGATCATTACCCATAACGCAACTTTTCCTTTCCTTTCCAGTCCGTGACCCCGTCCATTTCCTGTGAAAAGCAACCTTTCAAACGCCCCTCAAATTTTCACATCTCTTTTTCCAATATCTCAATATCATCCCATGCATGCCATAATCTCGAGAATTTCACTCGCTGAGTCTTCCATTTACCTCGCGCTTAAAAGGCTAAAGATCAATTAGGTTGCAACGCCGTCCAACCCCCCATCTCATCGCTATCTCCAGCTAATAAATCAGTAGGCCGTCGTGGTGGCAAGGTTGGTCGTGGTCCCTCGTCATCCGGTCCATCACTTCCCATACGCTTGGTCAATTTCCCAGGACGCCGGGATTGTGGAGGTGCTGGTGGATCGCTGACTTCTTTTCGTGGAATGGGAGCAGGGAGTGGAATGCCACCAGTGGCTCGTCGAGGTGGTGGTGCGAAGCCGGTGTGGTCGACGGCTGTGGGACGTGGTGATTGAATGGGGGCGACAGAGGTGCGGGATTGGGACGCGAAGGCATTGATGTTGGTGACTGAAGGTGATATATTAGGCGAGGGGGAGGTTAGGTGGAGTGGCTTACGAGCCACGGGAGGTGGTGCTTTCTTGGAAGAGGAAGAGGTTGTCGAAGTGGCTGAAGGTCGGCGAGCAGTTGAGGGATTTGGCGGGATGGCTCGTAAAGAAGTTTGGGAGATGTTGCGTGTTAGAGACTCAACTGAAGAAGTTGGCTCTTTAAATGGGGGAGGTAGTTTACGTGTGCCATTAGCTGGCTGGCGAGGATTCGGTGGTGGTGGTGGTGCAATATCTCTGTTTATTTTACTTTGTGTTGGCTGTGCTCGTGGGACTTTGACCCAATCCGGTTCATCACTGAGGGTATATGGGTTCGAGGGCCGCCGTGGATTTGGTTGAAGTCCTGATTGTGGGGGTTTTATGTTTGATCTGGCAGGCGCCCCATTATCTAACCACCACTTTCTTTTGTCTGAACTTGCAGGAGGAAGACTAGGCTCGATCGAGTCATATCCTATGAGATCCTCATCGTCGGTGTCTTCGCTCCCATCATTTATGGTTGGATTGCCAACTTCTGATCGTCTCTTCTCATACAACGCCCGACTGAGCGATTCTCGAACCTCTTCATCGACAATATTTACAGTGCAGAGGAAAGTCGCATAGACCGGACGATGATCGGAAAATCGAAGTGGTGCTGTATTATAGTTTATTTGGCGTAGATTAGTTCCTTTGCGCAAAATACGATCAGTCCAGGCTGGAATTCGTGCTTTTTCGGAGGTGTCGTAAGTATCGGTTCCAAGGTCGTACTTGTAGGTAGGGTCAAAGGTGATTCTGGACTCCGAGTAGTAAGGGAATGTGAGACCGCCCACCATCTGGAGATTCAGTTGATCATTCTCATATAATGTCTCTAGATCACCCATCTTGATAAGACCTTTAACTTTGTCCGAGTTTAGACCAATACGGTAGTTGAAATCCCCCATCCATATGACGGTATCATGATCATCAATGCCTCGATTACGTTGAAACCTCAGGCCGTGATGAATGGTAACGTAATCTCGATTTCTTTCCTCGTAATTTGAGAAGCCTGCTGCAAGATGAGCTGTCACGAAGCAAAGCTGAGTTTTAGCATAATCCATCCGGATCGCCACGGCACCCTTATTACCAGCCATGCCGGACATTCCAGTTTTCTTCACGCTGCCTTCTACGTTCTTGATGTTCCTGAGGACCGAAGATTTGACAAATATGCACAGAGCTGCGCCAACGAGTTGGCCACTCCTTAGCAGCACATATCGTTCCCCGTCCAAGGACGCATTTCTGTTCAATGTCTTCCGGACAGCTTTCTCCCAGTTTCGCTTTTGGGTTGGATCACTGTTCATTATTTGTTGAGGGCTAAGCTCGACAATTTCCTGGAATCCTACTGCTACGATTTCAGGATGTTGTTGGGATTTTTCCAACTGAGGACAAAGCCACGAAGACAAATCCTGATCTATGCCAGCAGTTCTGCCATTAAGATTGAATGTGCCGCACCATCTGACAAATTATTAATAGAGAGCTTTCCCCCAGAGGAATGAAACTTACATATTGATATCCTCGGCAAATTGGAATTTTGAGCTTCGTTTAGCTAGCTCGGTCGACACATAGTCATTGATGGGATCAAAGAGATGAACAGGAGTCTGTCCGACCAATCTCCCAAGCAGAACATCGATGGTATTTTGACGTCCTTTGTCGGCGAAATTGTTGATGTATAAGCGCGCTGCACTTTTACGAAAATCCGCAACAGCGCCTGCCATTGACATTTTGCCATGACGAGTATAGGACGATTTCAGAGCACCCGTACCGGCATATATCTTCGATAAAGCATCACCATTATCGGCCCACACGCTTGAATGTCTCATCCAGAAATCAGAAGCAGCACGCTCTCCGCGGTGACCTAGGAAGGCCTCAACAGCCATCTGAGATATGATAGTCTGAATCAAGTTCGTCCTGTCTAGGCAATCAAGGCAATTTGTCCTGAATACTCCTTCCTGTTGCAAAACAACAATCGTCCTTCGATTGGGGCCTTCGTAAGAGTCTTCAGCAGGATCTTCTACATCTTCCGACATGTAATATGCAAAGCCATCAGCCGAATTGTCAATGTGTCTTCGGATCATACTCGCAGCTTCGTATCCATGTGGGCCTTTCGTCTCCGCGTGAAAATCATATTCTGTAGAGGTCAGGAGCTGATGGTCTTCGAGCTGTTTCTCTCCGGTTCGATTGAGTGGGGAGAACTTCACACCCTTGCGGTACGCGTTGGTCAATTCCGCTTCTCCGGGTTTGGTGGCACTTAAAAGGTTCACAATGTGAACAGCACCATAATTGTGTTCCAATTCGCTAAAATGTTTATCAAAGGCAGGTTGAGTGCCTTCTGCCGATCTTGTGAGGGTAATCTTCTGTTGGCCAGGTAGTAGGCCTGCTGCCTGTTCCCAAAATACAGGAACAGATCCACGAATTTGGACATAGGAAAAGCATATTCCTGCTGGCTTTTCCAGCGCTGAGGCTTCTGATTGTCCAATCACAGAGGGACTCCAGAGAATCGTCTCCGATTCCACGAAGTTGGCTACATTCCCATCATCATCTATTCCTCGGCTGTTGAAACGTGTGCCAGCTCTTCGACATGATAATCGCGATATTAATGTCAACGTCGATGGCAGACCAACTCTGGTTGTTCGAAGTGGTGCTGAAGATGGTGGGATTGTGATTGTGAGGACGAAACCACGTATAGCAGAGGTGAGGATGCCCGAAGTATCTAATGCCTCCCTTTCATGGGCGACTAATCTGGATCGAAACTTGACTAGAGGGTCGATCATGTAGGAATTCCATAGAAATGACTCGTCCAGATTGTCGATGTCCAGCGTTGAAGCTTCTGTAGATCTGCAAAGGTTAGTTGAGGTAAAGTCTAAAGGTGGCTGCCAGTACCTGTCTTGTAAACGGTTTGTGAGATCAAAGTCGGTACTAAAATAGAAACTGCCATTACCCAGGAGTTTCTTCAATTCTGCAGATGGGTGCTCGAGCAGTGGTTCGCGACGGGTATATTCCTGGCCATAATCCTGACTCTCCTGCGAATATGGATCTAAATTGTCCGTGAATATATTGTCGTAGTCGGAGCTATTCAGACAATAGAACTCCACTCCCGATATTCTCTCTACTGTCTCTCCCGGTCGGACGGTAGCCACCTTGCTGCATGATGTGACCACAGACAAGAATACATCATTGTTTATGGTTATCAAACCGAGAGTCCCATGGACAGCAAGAGGACTCAATGTCCGGTAGTCGCTGAGGTCGGCGGTTGAGACATCTACGAATTCGACCATACATCGTGAGGCCCCTGTTCCATCTATAGAATTTCGCACAGGTATTGTGAGAAAAGAAGTCACTGATCCGTTGTGGTTGCCTTCTGTCGAGGAGGGGCTATGTCGGAAAATGAGGGCATGCAACGGAGTGACGAGAGCTATCGAGCGGTGTGGATAGTCGCTGATGAGAACCCTTATAGACATGGTGGGCTTCTGAGACGGGCGAGGTATCAGTCTTGATGACGTCTTGCATCTTCGGACGTTGTGCTCATTAATTCATTGCCAGACGTTTGTTGGAAGCTTGAACTTGTATTCTGTACAACTACTTTCTTCACCAAAGAGGCGTTTGTGTCATGCATGGCAGAACTTCACCGCCCGGTGAATAATCGGGTAATCCTGTCTGCCCCTCCATGCAGCCTCAGAGACCAGTACCTTGAACGAGCGTCTCCGTGTGAGTGATTTATAGTACTAAAGCAAGGCAAAAGGTTAGTATTTAGCTATTGTAATAGATTTGCCTAACCCGCTACCGTTGCTGAATGGAGAAACCGCACTAGATCAAACCCTTGTGACGACAACAATATACTCGCTCAACTCGGATATCCTCGAAAAAGGCAATAATTCTTTAGCTACTTGTCCTCCCTCAAGGCCGAGATCGAAGCTATTGTCTCATTCCACCTCCGCGTGGAGAGATGTCGAGCCACTGATGTGGAGACTTGATTATCTGGCAGCTACAACGTCTGTCTACCTGTTTACATGAACCCACAGATACGAAGCATCCTCGCAACGAGGCTTCACGTCCACATTGCATAGAAACTTTACTTCTCCAACTTTGTAAGGCGGTGGATTTAAGAGTACCGTCTAGGCGCTTCGGATCCTTCCCTCTTTGGATTTGGGTTTCCTGATGGCTAGCAGGTATGTTTTATAATGCGTGCAACCCTTCATAACTTTACCTTACGCGAGTATCGTCACGGGCCTTTCGTTTTTACCCTTACAGACCTTCATCAAAGTAAAGTTTTCATGGATGGTCAATGACACATTTTCTCTTTAATCGATTTGAAGAGGGTAAGTTCTCTCCTGATTCGACTACAATGCCTTCCATACTGGCTTTCTGGGCAGGCTACAGATCAGATGGAACACGGTAAATACCTTGAGATTTTTAATCAACTCGTGACGGAATACTTCGACGCCTTCTGGTAGGAAGAGTCGCTTATGGGAGGCGGGGTCCCGTTTCACCCACTCATCATGAGAAGGTTTTAGGACACTGGAAGCTTTTGGTACCACAAGGCAATCAACAGTCCAAAGGGATTATATCACGTGTTCAACGGACAAATCCAAACTTTGTTCTGTCCGGAACACCGGATCTTTGATCAAGCGGCGGCCCCATACTGCACTAAAAGGCTAGTGTGGCAGATGTGATCGAGAGGAACCCTCCTAGTTAGTTAATTGTCTAACAGAGGATTATGGCCGCAGACGAGTATGTACATAAATGTACCGAATCTGTTCTTTTGTGCCAATCACGTTAATTTCTCGAGAAAATATTTTCAACTACTACATATTCACAATCAGATACCTACTCCGCAATTCCATAATCTTTTATAATTTTCTTTGTGACTATGAAACTGAGTCGAGGTTTAAATTGTGTATTAAATTGTGTATCTAGATTGGGATGAGATGTGGATTACATCTCGGAAAGGGGGTGCCGGTGTGTAACAATCCTACAGAGGCAACCAGACACTTAAAAGTTACAGGTCACGTTTGTCCGATGAGAAATTTGAATTGTTTCTCAAGATCAAGAGGCCGTGAAGATCGTGGAGGTCTATTTCTAGGAGTATCATTAAGGGATGCTTCTGACCGAGGCAATATCACACAATGAAGCTTCCAAAGGCCACTGCATATCAGACCACCTGAATACACAACCAGTCATCAAACAACCGCCAATCAAGTGATGAATCTCGGCTTGATCGGCATATAATGTCGTCCGAGGACCACAAGCTTTTGGTAACTTCAGCCTTTTTCCCCTCCTGTTCCCATTTCGTTTAGATCATCCAACAAGAGACAAGAGCCGGGAAATACAGGGAGGAGGATGATGCCTCTTTGCTTATATCCGGGGCTTGGGTCGGGCGTCTGATGTCGAGATTGCAAGCTGGGAGGGACGAGTCTCAGTTCTTCTCACTGCCACCACCACCACGACACCGGCTGTACAATGTCTTACTGCCATCCGCATCGTCTCCCGCATGCATGGAGATATGGTCTCTTATTATATATTTCATCCGAGAGAATCCTTATCTTTACGCTATATCTCCCCTCGTTCGTGTACTGTACAGTATTATACAGTACTGTCAGTCTGTAATTAGCTAGCATCCCCAACTGCCGGTATCTAAGGTATGATGACGAGGACCAAGAGAAGGGTTTCTTTTTCACTGTTCCTGAATATCCGTAATAAGGGACCTACCTTTTTTATGGGACCCTACCTTTATATGGGGACCTAACCTTTTTATGGGGACCTAACCTTTTTATGGGGACCTACCAAAAAGGTAGGGGTGCTGTGGAGGTGGAGGCTTTTTTGGGGCCGGCCTAGACCGTTGGGATTTCACTGCCAAGCGCGGCCAGGCTGAAGGAAAGAGCGATCTAGACAATCCTGTGCGACAACGTCTCAATGTTCGGTGCAAGAAGTTCCATAAACACCGCTCATGGTAGGCTCATGGTCGGGCCACGGCCGGGATGTGACCTGCAGGACCGCATCGTTTTCGAGCTTGTATCGGATGTCTTCTTGCGTGCCATGCCTCCACCAAGCAATGCGAAGAAAACTGGACCACGTCAAGGAGTCAAGCTGTTGGAGCGCCAGGAGAGAAAGAGAGAGTCAAGAGAGGAGGGAGAGGAGGGGGGGCGTGTTTGCGCCAAGGCCAATCGTGCCATCTCGATAGTCGATGCTCCTCGGCGACAATTCCCTTTGCATCAAGCTCGATTGAAGGCCACTTCGCATCATCAAGCAATCAATGCGCGGAGTGCTCGGAGTTTGCGGCTTTGTTGTTTGGTGACAAGCAGCAACAGTGACAGTAGCAGTCGCCCGCGACTTCGGCCATAGTCAGTCAAGACGAACCTTTGGGTCTTAGACTACTCCCTCCTCCTTGACTCGTCCTCAGTACTACTAACAGCATCGAGAGCCCACCCCGCAAGGCGTCTCGTCGCCCCTTTAGCGTTCGGCGTACGTACCAGGCGTTTGTGGAACGGTGAAGAGCCAAGGGCTAGCACAGCCAAAGAGGTCAAGTCTTCAAGAGGAGAAAGAGAGGTCAAGTCTTCGAGAAGAGAGAGAGAGAGAGGCAGAGAGAGAGAGAGAGGCAGAGAGAGAGAGAGAGGCAGAGAGAGAGAGAGAGGCAGAGAGAGAGAGAGAGAGGCAAAGAGAGAGAAAGGCAAAGAGAGTGAGATAGAGAGAAGAGAGAAGAGAGAAAGAGAGAAAGAGAGAAAAAGAGAGAAGAGAGAGAGGAACCAGAGTCGGACTGAAGAGGAACCAGAGTCGGACTGAAGAGAAAGTCGTATCGATTGGCAAGTTGTGCCCAAAGCTCACCTCATATACATTTTTGCTGCAGGACAACAGAGAACAGACAATTCTGGGCAGCGACCCTCCTCAAGCACTTTCCCAGCATCCTAAACACTGTCTCGCTGGCTGGCTCACTGTCATCCCGACCCTAAGACCCGCTACGTGGGCTGTTGGTTCTAGAACATCCACACTAGAAGCAGATCCTACCACCCAGAACCACACGGACTTTTGTACAGGCAAGTCTCGAGGCAGTCTACCGCAGTATTCGGCTTTCCAACTCTAGACACAACCACATCTCGGAGTCCTGCCCTCTAAGCTCGATACAGCAAAGCCCCCCTCCACCAATACAGAAGTAACCACTTCCCAAAGTTCTCCTCGTCAGAGGCGCCGCGCCAACTCAATACCTCACCACTATTCTCTCCATCGGCCTATCACATCGTCGACATGTTCAAGTAGCTACCCGGGCCTCTCGAATACCGAAACTAGTTACTACTGTGGTTCTCGTTGCAAGTCGCTTGTCGAATACTCACGACTTTACAAATCTAGGCCCTCCAAGACCTTCAAACCCCACCCTCCTCAGATCACGGGCAGATCCATCCGTGTCCGTGTCGACGTCCGCTACCTGTCGAACTTCTGCTCGCTCGAAAGCAGTTTCCCTCGTCTACCTCCACAACATCATCCCGAGCTTGAATCCTAGAGATCTACATTGTCAGAAGCAGCTTGAACCGAGAAACTGGAACTGCTGGAATACAAACTTGAGGCATCGAGTGAATTCTGCACCACCGGAGTTGCTTCCTGTGGATTGCAAAAGCTTGGTTAACTATTTTATTATTGGTAGCATCCTCAACATAACACCCTGGATGCCTCATCGATCACGACGAACACACGCATTGGTATGCACGATATACCCGATTTTCCGGATTTATTCACAAGACCAGCGGGTCCTCGAACCTACCGACCACAGAGGCAACGGATAAGAAATCGCATTGTTAGCGATATAAAGGTTCTCCCCACGGGGTCGGTGGGGAAGGAGGATATGGAAGAGGGTCTTCAAGACTCGCAAGCCGACTCTTTGATCGACCGAAACACGCTTTGCCTCCCGGATTTCGCAACAGATTCCATAGTACATGGAGGAGATGAACGATTTAATCACATCGCCCGTCAGTACTTTCCAACCGCAGAGAGCAATGCCACGGAACGATTGGTTGGCCTCAAAACTCGGCTCCGCAATGCCTCGACACATGATTTCTGGAGTATCTTGATGGAGGAGATGTGTGAGATTACAGGATCGCAATGTGGGTTTGTGGCCAAACGAATGCTCGTCGATGATCAGGACAGTGCGATCGAGATGCCTGAGCTCGGGGCGCCTGGCTCTTGTTTGATGGGTGTGGCTTTCTATGTCAACAATGGTGTGGATGTGAAGGAATTGTATCGAGATTATCGTTATCACGCCTATGGCACACCGTGTGCTCATATGAAGCATGACAAGGTCTTCATCATCCCGGAACGTTTGACAGAATTCACACCTAATAACCCAAATGGCATGCCCTGGAAGCAATCCGAGGCCTTCATTGGCATACCACTTTTCAGTGAAGGAAAGAATTTTGCCCACTTCGGGTTGATCTGGTCGTCTGATGGTGCACCAAAGAGAAAACTGGGATGGTCTTTTATCGAAATGTTGTTACATGCGTTGGAGGACATGATCCTACAGCGTATTCTCGAGGGTCGGGGATTTACCAAAGAAGTCGCTTCACCAGAGTCGACACCAGCAAAAGTCATCCCATTGTCCGCCATTACAGCCTCTCAGTCCTTAAAGCCATACGCTCGAAGTCTTTCCCATGAATTACGGACACCAATGCAAGGCGTAGTGGGGATGTTAGATATCATGTACTCGACGGTCATCGATGCAATCTCAAATCAACAGAGCGATAGGGTTCGGGACGTGTTCACCGTTCTTAAGAATCACATCGAGACGGTCCAAGGTTAGTCGCAATTGATCACCGAACATACTCAATCATGCTCACAGCATCACAGATAGCTCAAGACGTGCTGTCGAGGCAGCTGATAATGTGGTTCATGCTTACGATCTTAACATGCAGATGCCGGAAACACCTCTGACTCCAGATTCCGTCAATCAGATCTCGTTCTCTGCCGCTACATCAACTAAGCAAAGTCCCCTGATCGGATCGTCACCCTTACTCTCGCCTAAGCGCTTTCGCGCTGACGATGAGGATTGCCATACTGGACCTCCTGCCAAACGAATGTTCACCATCACAGAAGCCGAAATTTTACGCAAATACTACCCAGAGGAAGCGATATCATCCTGTGGAGTGTGTGGTAAAGTAACCGCCGGTACAGTCACGGGCCTCGCCTCGCCACAACCCGACGGTCGTGGACTCGAGGCTGCGAGTCCTCTTGTCACACCTGCCACGCTAGGAGCTGGGCACCGACGAGTCGTTACTAGAGATTTTATGCAGGAACTGTTAAATGAGGCTTTACGAAATGGTCACCCAACCAGTGAAGTCCGTACTGAGACCGAACTTGGCGAGACCATTGATGTCAAGAATCTTGGATCGAAAGGCGAGGTACAAGAGAGAAGAGTTTCGTTGAACATCGAGGCCGATGTTCCGGACGTCATTATTGTCGAGGAATCGCACCTGCAGTTTGCTTTGCAAAAGATTGTTGACAACGCCATCAAATTTACAGACACGGGTAGTATTACAATAACTATGAAGATGGCTAGAAATTTACAAATAGTGGAAATCTGGGTCGTGGATACGGGATGCGGTATTGCTGAGGCATCGAGACCACAGCTATTCACGCCGCACTTTCAAGAGGACGCATCCATTCAACGATCTCGAGATGGCCTAGGGCTCAGTCTCTTTAACGCCAAGGCTCACGTTCGAAAGAATCTTGGTGGTGATGTTACATTAGAAAGATCTGCTACAGAGGGTCCTTCTAAGGGATCGGAATTTCTGATACGGTTACCAATTTCGACATTTGATCTCATCAATCTTGACGCTCCATTGATCGGGACACCTCCAAATGGCATAGTTGGGAATGGTAATGTTATGGCTGGACTTCCAACTTTGGGTCTGGACTTCAACATCCCAACGAATGCACCTCTATCTGCGCATTCCGGAGCCACAATGATTCCTTCCGGTCCACCATCTCGACCAATTTCTAAGAAAAGAGATTCTCAGAAGCGTCCTACTTTCAATCAGCGACTGGCCAACCAATATCCTCTCAACATCCTTATCGCCGAGGACAATGCCATCAATCGAAATGTGGCTGTTGGTTCGTTGAACAAGCTCGGGTATGTCAGCAATAACATAACCGTAGCGTTTGATGGACTGGAAGCAGTGGAGCAATACGAACAATCGCTATCAAAGCCTCCAGAGCAACGATTCGATTTGGTTCTGATGGATATATGGATGCCCAATATGGATGGCTTCCAAGCAACGACCAAGATCCTTAATCTAGCCTCACACCATGGGGCAAAGACAAGGGTAATCGCTGTCACGGCCGACATTACGGCAGAGTGCCTGTCCAAGACTGAAGAAACTGGTATGCAAGGATTTCTTGCAAAGCCGTACAAAGTTCTTGATTTCGAACATCTAATCACCGAACACTTTCAAGAGCAAGCTGCAAGATGAAGGTGGAGATGTATCTCTTCTATGTTTAATCTTTTGGGATCCTTGTGAATAATTAGCGAGGGGTACATGGGGCGTTTTACGTGGTTCAACAGATACGGTGGCGTATGGCGTCTCTATATGGATGGTATTTATCATAAGGGGGACCTTTGGCGTTTGACGGGGTTGGCCAGGAAATGCCATGGAGGCCATGCGGCGAAAATGGATATGAAAAAATGTATGATATGAATATATAAAGGATATGCGTGCTGAGCACCTATGTTCTCTGAATAATATAATAAGAAATCATGAGATTATAAATCAGAGTTCTTCGCTGAAGTGTTAAAAGGCAATTCTTCAAACCTATCCCGATCAAACAACTGCGGGGGAATCGCGGGGATTTAGCGTGGTGAGTGACCCCTGTGATGTGGGGTGGCTTAAAAATGACTTCACGTCACCTTGCACGAGACCCTTGATCGTTTGATCAACACATCACCTCAGGAGCCTTAACACCCCCTTCCTCCTCCTCAACAACAACAGCACGAATATAACCTAAGAATATGTAATACAAACCAACAAGATGCTCCACACAAGCATCCTCGCACTCACCTCCTCCCTCGCCCTCGTCACCAGCACGCCCACCATACCACATCCCATCACTTCCCCCATCACCCTATCAACGCTCCCTCCAAACCACAACCTCACCCTCCCCCTCTTCTCTCAACTCGAAGAACTCTCTCGAATCGTCGACATCGCATACTGTATCGGCAGCACGGGCATCTCACCGCCTTTCCGCTGCGCATCCCGCTGCTCTGATTTCCCTTCGTTCGAACTCGTAGCTTCCTGGTGTACGGGCGAGCTTTTGGGGGATGGATGTGGTTATATTGCGATAGATAAAGAGGGAGAGAGGATTGTGGTTGCATTCAGGGGGACGTATAGTATCAGCGACACGATTGTCGATTTGAGCACCGTGCCGCAAGCCTACATACCATACCCCGAAGATGGGAAGACGGACGCGGAGGTCAGGAAGGATAGGGAGATGGAGAAAACGATGAGAGGCGGAGTGCTATGGTGGGGTTGGATTCCTACGGGTTATATGACGAGTGCTTGCGTGCTTCGAACCCCGGAGAAAGAGAAGAGGAAATGTGAGAATTGTACCGTGCACACGGGGTTCTGGTCTGCGTGGCAGAACACGAGACCGTTTGTCCTGGAGCATCTTGAGGGGATTAAGAGGGAGTTTCCTGAGTATAAGGTTGAACTTGTGGGGCATTCGCTGGGTGGTGCGGTTGCGGCGTTGGCTGCACTGGAGTTTGAGGGGAGGGGGTGGAAACCCGTCGTTACGACTTTTGGGGAACCGAGGGTTGGGAATGTGGGATTGAGGGATTTTTTGGATGTGAGTTTTAACCTTGATACTGAGAATGGCGAAGGGGAAATGAGGAGGTATAGAAGGGTGACGCATGTCGATGATCCGGTGCCTCTACTACCATTGCAGGAATGGGGATACAGACCTCACGCCGGGGAGATCTATATCAGTAAGCCCTCCCTCCAACCAGAACTCAACGACGTACGTCTCTGCGACGGCGATGAGGATCTAGATTGCATAGCCGGCGCGGACGTGGAGGAAGATTGGTTCGGCAGATTCACCGCTGAGGAACTCAAGCGGTATATGAATGAGGATCAGATGGCGACGACCGAGGAAGAACAAGCGGTATTATCGAAAAGATGGGGTATCCCGATCCCTAGCCGTTATAAAATGTGGCAGTTGTTTTTTGCGCATAGGGATTACTTTTGGAGAATAGGGCTTTGTGTGCCTGGCGGTGATCCGTTTGATTGGGGAAGGGGACGGTATGATTTTGGGGATGGGGGAAGTGAGGTACAATCGAAGACGAAGGAAATGGAAGGGGGAAAGGGGAAGGTGGATTCGTGAATTTGTGAATTAGTGGAATTGTGGAATTGGGTCGGTGGGTTTTGCGAGCGGGAGGTGTATTTGTAAGTGCGTGTCTTACTTTTGACATCACATGGGACAGGAATTGCGATTGGAGTTTGATCTCTGGGTTTGGGGATACCAATTTGGAGTGGTTTCTTTTGGTTTTGGTTGGGTGGTTTGTGAAAAGGGGGTCTGCAAAATTGTATCGCGATGAATCTTAGTATTATCATCCCTAACGAATATCTCTGTACTCCAATCACTTTTATGAGACTCACGGCACGTCTCTTTTTCTCTTTGCCTCCAACACTCTTGATCATCTCCAAATCATTTCTTCCCAGCTCCAATTCATAGGTTCCTCAAAAGAAACCCGGGCTAGAACACCCCCTCGCAACGATTCACACTAGCTCCCGCTTCCCCTCGCTTCCTCGTAGAACTGCGCTAAAGACCTTGAATTGGAAATTCGAGTGGTCACGTCACTCATCACGTGAATATTCACGTCGTCATCCCCTTTGGCGTCAATAGCGTAGGTAGAGTGCCTTGGGTAGTGCGAGGGGTTAGTTAGTGGCTGAGTGAGGGAGGAAGTTTATCTAGACGTCGATTCCTCCTTTTTCCTTCTTCAGTCCTTTTATTCTTCGAAGAAAGATTTTAATTTTTATATACTCGGAGAGAAAGAAGCATAGAGAAAAAATAAACAAGGAAGAAGATGCATATCCCAAATACACAACAACTGCTCGCCGCGGGTCTTGCGTTGGCGCCAACGACTTTTTTGACGGGGTGTATGTAACTGTCGCTCTTCTTTCCTATCTCTCTTCAAACCTCCCATGCTAACTACATCTCACAGCAATATCATCCGGCAAAATCCTAGACTACGCCCTGGAAACGTGCCTCGACAAAGACGGCAACATTCGCTGCACCAAACCGTTCCTGGTCGAGGCGGATAAATGCTACGACGTTAGCTGGAAGACGAATGGCACCGTGAGCCATACTACAGTTGAGGTTAGGGATGCGGGGAGTGGCGAGATGGTATGTATACTCTCATTAAATCCATTCTTTGCATTTTGTGGGATGGGTGGAGAATGGAGATGGGGGAGTTGATAGGGATGAGGCTGACAGGGAAATAGGTTTATTACAGAGACACCAACGGCCAGTGGACACCTGATAAGAACGAGCTGGTGTATATGGATTTCAAGCCCAAGGTCTGGAAGACGGGGAACGATACCGTGGAGTATGAGGTTAAGACTTGTAAATGATCTGAGTTGGATTGGTTGGGTTGGTGTGGTGTGATGGGATGACAGAAAATGGATGGTGGAGGAGGGGGATGGAGTGTATGATAGTTGATCGACAATACTTACTTAGCTAAGGGCATGACTATTGAGGTAGTCTGTGAGGTGGGCGTGTAATAGTAATTCACTTTATGAAAGGGGTTTTATTTAATGAAATGGTAGTTCATTGTCTGTGCCCAGTGTATCTAGAGACGGAAGTGTCCTTCTTCTTAGACCCGTTGAACTATTCTAGCACCTGATCCTCTACTTTCTTATCGTAAACTCTTCGATGCGCTAACCATTGAACACTTCACACGCCACTCGGTTCAGATCGAATCACATCACCTACTTAACTCCACAGTTCATCCCACGCCCCAAGCATCTTCCATACAAGCTACAACAGCCCTTCCCCTATTCTCCTACGAGCAGCAAAAAGCACAAATTAATAGTAAATCATCACGCTGTCGTTCCTTTCTTTTCTATTCCACATCATAGAAAATGCGTTACACTTATCGTTTCTTAGGAGCAGAGACAATCCTGCTCGTGCCTTGAAAATGTGTTAGTCTCGTCTTGGTGGCTTTTCGTCTCGTTAATTTCGCAGTGCGGTTATTTAATGTATGTGAATGTTTCAATAGGTGAGGCCATTGGGGATATATATGTTTGTATATGCATATAGCATGATGGTTCTATAACTTGAATAGCCCTCGTGATAGGCTTCTATAACCGCGGGCTATATCGCCGCTATCTTGGAAATACCGTAGGGTAAAAAATAATTATAAGAATGTTTTTGTTAGTGGGTTTATATGAGGTTCTACTATGCTAATATGAAGTTTACGTATATGTAAGCCTTTAATATAACCGAAAGGGCGGAAATATAGTTTATAGGGGTTTCTCTAGATTCTTCGTAGGCAATATATTATAATTTTCGGGCATAAAGAGGATTAAAGGTTCTGTAAAATGGTATAAAAGGGAAGATTATATTGTATTCGGTATGAGGAGGATAGCTACCTATACTATAACAGGAGGAGAAATGTTTAGCGTATTTCGGGCACTGCTTTTGGATACTCAGGGAAAGTGTTGCGTTTAATCTTCTACTCGAACGAGGTTTTAAGTAATTGGAATATCTGCGTAAGAAAATATGAAGCAAAAAAGATTTTATTCTAGGGAAAGACCCATTGAATCGACCTTGAGGGTCATGGAATCTACCTCATGGTGTGAAACTAAGATCTTAAACAATGGAAAGGTGGGTTTAACAATGGTGATTGTTTCATGCGTTAGGATGGCATTTATGTATTGATAGAGCCTTCTTATTTACTCTGCTCGTCCTCATTGTTTACAACCTGAGCTTACTACTCCCAAGACAGCCCCCGCTTCTTCTACTCATTCTCCCCTTTCGACCCCGCAACTTTCTTCATGGTGACTCGCTAACAAGGATGTCGCAACCCACCTACTCTTGGTTAGCACATTGCCCTTCTTGCATTGTTAGGGGAAAAACGTAGACTTACTCTCACATCCCGAATTAGTCCACTTCGCGCTAATCCAACATCCCCAGCCGGGAACATAGTCCCATCGTCTATAGCCCGTACTGCCAACGGCTTTTCCATCAGTGATGTAGCAGCTCACGCCGAATGTCATGCCGGGCTTGACTTCGGTTCTACGGTTGCTGTTGTAGGGATCCCAGTCGCAGCCTTGACTGCCAGAGGTGGTAATATGGCAGGTGTTATCGCGGGCTGTGAGAAGGTGAGCTTCCTGATTTGGTGAATACTCTGCAACAACTTCTGGGAGAGCATCTGGTGCGGCGATGGGGTTGGAGAGGATGGTGAGGGGAAAGAGGAGGAGGGTGATGGCCGAGAATTTCATTTTGAGATGGGCTTCTTGAAAAAATGTTGAGGGGTTCGTCTTGATGTTGGGAGATTGACGCGCACTTCCAAGATCTTTCTGAAGTCGTCGATGTCGAGTTTATATACTTCTTCTCATATAATTCGGAACAACAACAACCCGTAGCTTAGCTGAAAATTCTCTCTCCCCGAATCCCCAGTATCCTAAAATAAAATTTCTTCCCGTCACTTTCAGCTCCTCACATCCACTTCCTATTCCAAGTCTTCCCATGGCCACATCCAACTCGGCACGACCTCCACCACATCCCCAACCCACGAGTCAACGACTCACCACAGCACAATAATCTATCCCTCGGCGGTACATTCCCCCGCCTTATTGTAGCATTGTCTAACATTGATGTAGATCCCAAGAGACAAATACCCGGTCCACGACTACAGCTCCCAAAATCTATGGTCGTAGAAGTTAGGTTCTCTCGGATCTCTTCTTCATTTTGAGCTTCTGCATTTACTAGAAATGGAATCGAAGCTCTAGAGTACGCCACAGAGAGGGGTTAGGTGCGCTGGTATATTAAATTTCGTGACAGGCATCGGAACACACGAGGTAATTGACATGCATTTATCCGTGCTTGGCGGCCCCAGGCGTCGGAAAAGGCCATTGTTTTAGTCATTCTCGCTTATAGCGACGATATGCGTATGCTTGATATTGCAACGAGCAGGTGAGTGGCTGGGCTCATGTCGGAGAGAATGTGACATGCAGGGACTTTGTAGGGGAAGCGCTGAGATTCCATGCAGCTGGAGGATTAGAGGTGCATGGAGGCTCGAAGTTTAAAAAGTAAGGCGGGGGAAATGCGTCCCGTTAGTATTTTCATCGCGGGGTTTGGATCAGTTAGTCGGTGAAGATATGCAAAGACTTGGATTGTCGGATTCAGTACGAGGAGAATTGGAGCTTTTGGTTTGTTGTTCGTCAGATGAGCTGGATATAGTTGTTGGCACCTTCTAAATTGGGAAGCTTTCCTCCGATTCAATTGTACAGAGTCCAATACTTCCTGACATTATTTATAGTTTCAATAGTATGGAAGAGAAGATCGTGTGATCACTCTTAGTCGGGATCACGTGCCCAGCCCCCCTTTAACGGACTCTTCCCGCTTCTAGTCCTACTGGATATGTTGAATGACTTCTACAATGTGAGAAGTAAGCTTGGAAATTTTTGCATCATAGGTTTTATTATCAATACGTTTTATATTATAAATGTGCATATACTAGATATTGCTGTCGCGGTCGGTGATGAGGTCAGAGTCGATGCGCAATAACAACCGTCCACTACCGTAATCTATCGAATTTTCCATCTTGAGTGCTGGCTGATAAGACTAGTTTTTACTAAAAAAACGATAAACAAACCTCCCACCCATGGTTGCTAATCACACTGTTCTGAGCGCGGTCTTGTGAAAACATCGAGTAAGAATACAATCGGGTTACATATCCTTCCGACCCGTCATACTTCCAACGCTTAATGATAGAGTTTTAGCCACTTTCAATATTCGGTTGCGAGACAAAGAGACAGTCGGCTCCTAGCATCAAGGAGGAAGTCTACTGAAGCACTAGACTCTACTAAGAACTTACATATCTCAGCATGTTCAAGTTTTTGTGCATGTTAAAAGAGTTTATGCTGCGTTGATTGAAAAACAGATATATCAAGACTTAGTAGCGCATGCTAAAGGATGCTTCATGGACTCTTCACGAGGTTGATTCGAGTCAATACCACTTTTGAGCGTTGTTACCACGATCTCGAGATTGCCACCCCCACAAAACTTGCACAAACCTGCGGCTCTTATATGGGATTGATTTGAATGACCGTTGTTAAATACCTTTCTTACCATGAGATAACTGACTTTCTCGACGTAGCCGCGTTTCGCAGCTCCGTTTAACCAGTCCCCGGTGCAATTGAGCGGATTCCCGTTATGAAATTTGTAGTTTGTTGAATGAAATTGGCCCACATACTTCAACAGACAGATCTACCTGGAGGACTTATTCAATAGGACGGGAAATCAGAGGACTTCTTCTCATCGATCCATTTGCAAGACGCTTGTATAACAGGCCCTTCTTTGGAATAGCGCTCCATCGAGGGTAAATGATAGATTGAAGGTTTGCAAGTGGCCACCTTCAGTCGCACCAGCTAGACCCTTGGCTTGGAGACAGAAATGCTTTCCGTCGTTGGTGCTCAGCAAAACTGCCTCAATGATTCCATTACGATTTTCAATGCGGTAATATGTATTGGGTATCGTAAAAGTGAGCTGTGACCGTGCGGATCACAACCCTCGTCGAGAAATTTCTTCTCCATATGCAGGCAATTATTATACGCCGCAGCCGTGAACAGGTTATTCTTTGAATCCTCCTCAGAAGGCTTCTCTAATGTAGTGCAAAGCTAGAAAGGCCCAAACTTCGCGGTAGACACAGCTAGCACGAATACCTCCAGTACCCAGGTTTGTAAACCTTCGTATGTATAATCTCCCATTACGTCGCAGATGTGTGCTACTGTTAGTGGAATGCAGAAAAATGCTCGGATTTTTGCCAAATCTGGCTTCATAACTCTGTGAGCTTAGTAGTGCGGCCACAGGAAAGTATCTGTCTCCAGATTTTTATGGATGTCTTAAGACGACTGCAGCTTAATCTTGTCAAGCAACGGCGCTCTGAAGACCATGTCAAAGACATAATGGAGCGAATTGTTCTGGAATCCATTCGGCCACTTATTTCGGAAGTCTCCCAAGGTTTCGTCCCAAATGTACAATACAATACTCACTGCTAACAAGCTCAAGCCTCAGTCCTCCCTGTAAACCACGAGCCAGCACAGCCTGAATGGAATCTGTTGCATGGAGCAGATATTGAGCAGCCATCTTATAAGATGGAGCTCGATATATGAAGCAGTTTTAAGATACTAGAACTTCGATTTCGGAAAGGTTACTCATCCGTGTCGGCTACATCTTTACCTATACCTTGTGGGGTGACTGGACACTTTTAAAGTATTTCCAGAGCGATACAATATTAAACGAGGATTAGTTGACCAATGAACAATACTTGAATAAAGAGGCTTGCGTGTAGAAATTAAAATGGTGTACGGCTGTGTGCAAAGCAACGACACTGTTCTCTCTAGTCACTTGGTTCAAGTGTTAATTAGCTTTGAGATTTTCTCTGATGTTGATCTTGAGCGAAGATTGAATCAATTTTTCAACAAGTCACGAGCGGAACATAGCAAAGGCAACACCGTTACATCGAGTGCCACGAAATACATCCACGCCAACAAGATATGAGCGACATCCCATGGAACGGTAGAGATATTCGAAATGGCATGTTTTATTGCACTCTTCCATTACACCTCCTTATATCTGAATTTAAATTATATATACTAGAAGTCAATTTATCCTTTCAAACTGCTGTTGCACTTACCGAGTGTCGATTTTTCGAGAATAAACAAAAATATGACGATGACAAGGCTAGTCTTGAGCGCGAGGACCTTGAGAAGGTTTGTGAAATTACAGAGAAATTTAAGAGTTATCTCATCAATATCACCGTGCTTTATGAGACCTAGAGAGCTCTCAAGGGGTCGAATTAGAATGATAATTTTGCGGACGTGGACCATAACTAGGGAAGGGCTTGGTCTCGCACTCTAAATGGATTTCTATAAGAGAGCCTTAGAGAGTCGGGACCACGCATGGTTGGATGTCCGTAGAGTCTGTAGTGTAAATGGGTAGCAGAGGTGGATCCTAATCAAAAGATAACGGTCAAGAATTGGAAAGGGAAGATGTGAGGCAGCGCGCCAGATGCGATTGAACTTCACTTGACTTATTTCATAGAGAAAAACATATCCTTGAAAACTGAGTGCTGTGGTTGATATATTCCTGAAACAGATATATATGATCCGTAGTCACCTTCCGGCTCCTATCTTAATTCTCAACTCCCCTCGTCGCCAAAATATAGAATAAAGCTGTCCGTAACGACGACACGGGTGCCTTTTGGTATTTATCATAGGCACTAGTACATTTCTAACGCTTTGAAATTACCCTTGTTTCCTTGCAAACATTGAAGTGTTTCCCATCGAAGAAACATCTGTGCTGATGGCGACAGTTGTGTGGTTATTCTGCCACGAAGCCGCTTCACAATAGCCGATCTAAGACTTTGGTAAGTGAGCTAGAACATACTTTGTTGAGAAGCCACACACCTGAGATGGCATCATGTTTCTCTCAAGCTTCTGGGTCTTCCGGGAGTGGGGGCGGTTGTTCTGGAGTACCACAGCTGCATTCGCAGTCGCAGTCGCAGTCGTGCGGTTGAGTTCGTGCTGATCCATGGTTCTGTATACCAGGTCCCCTAGGTGTTGAACACCTTATGGTTGCCGGTTGAGTAGATAATGACTCAAAGTCGTTAGGTTTGGGTACGAAGCCATAGATATATCCGCATTCTGAGCACCTAGAATGACTACAGTCCGGACAAATCTCTCCCCAAACAATCGGATCAATCTCTCGATGACACTGACAACAACTGTACCAATCTGACATTGATTCCACACTCAAGACTTTGGTGATTTGCTCAAGTTGCGTGGTCAAAACTCCCTAATAATCTGAAAGTTTGGAAGGTTTGCTTGTATCGACTGCGTCAAGACCGTGAGAAGTTCTTGTTCGCCTCACTTTAGTCGGCTGCAGTCTGCCTTGAGCGTGGAGCGATTTGGTTGGTTGATCTGGGAGACACATGAATCAATGCTCAGCCACATTGCTACATCCATCATCGCCTGTGTAATATTTCACCACGATGGAGGCTCTGCCATGCTCAATCTATCATTTTTCTTCTTGATTTTACCCTTTTCTCGTTCTATAACAGTATCCAATGACTATTAGCCTCACAGTCTCTGCGTAAGAAGCAAAATCCGTACTGAAGAGGTGAAATGGCAGATGTTTTCTCAGGTGCAATTGCCGGCGGATTTGCCGTCGCATCTCTGGCTTTGCAATTACTCGAGACCGCACAGAAACTTCACACATTCTGGCATTCTTGCTCTCAGGTCCATCCCAAGATACAACGAATAAAAGATCATGTTGCGACTTTTCAGGCTATATCCATAAGTATTATTGAGATCTGCGAGAAAAAGGGCGACATTAATTGCAGTCAATCTGTTGTTCAAAGTCTTGAGATATGCAATCGAGAAGCGCAGAAGTTGTTAGATCTGGTGCCAAAACAGGATGATTATATCAAGCGTCATCCACTAAGACGAAAGCTGATTTCGGTCAAGATTGCATTGAGAGACAGAACCATCGATAAAGTGGAGAAACAATTGCGAGGCGATCTCCTAATGCTAATGTTCGCCCTTCAGCCGTTCTTTTAGTAAGTGAAGCACTTCTCTCCTGACTCCTGTTAACTGATTGTTCCTAGTTTTGTTGACAAGCAAGATTTCCATGCCAAACACATGACCACCCAAAACTTTTCTGGCAGTGAAAATTGTCATGTTGATGAGATTGCAACTCATTGCCATGTTACTAAGTCGCAGAAGGGTGGCGCTGGAATTAATGACGACCATGCCTTTAGTTCAAATACTATAGGAACACGACGCAGAGACATCTTACTACAATTCCATGACAGTCGAATGATTGTTAAAGTTGACTCAAGGAAGTCAATATTAGCATGGATATCCAATGCTGGTTTATCGGCACCGTTGTGGTTCCAAAAACTTCTCAAAAACTTTCTTTTTGGTATGATATATAGCGCAGCAACTGATGACTCATATTTCGGTGGTGGCCATGGATTTGGGCCAATTTTCCACACACGAGTGAAGCTTTGTTCACCACTTTTTTCAGTTCAGATTCAATCGTCTAATTTTCCATGGTCTTTGACATCTTACCCAGTCATTACTTGTCAATCCGAGATCTTCGCACTCTGCGCTGATGGAGACATGAAAAATGTTCAGCTATGGATTCGAAACTATTGGGCCTCTCCGTTCGTGGTTGATCAACACGGAGAGAACTTATTACATGTGAGTTCAAGAGATCTCGATGCTTCCAATTATGCTGATGGGCAACAGTGGGCTGCTCGAAATGCTCAGGCTGAGATGTGTCTCTATCTACTTAGACTTGGCGTTGACGGGGCCGCCTATGATGATAGATTACTCACCCCTCTGGATCACCTGGCGAGAAAGATCCGCCCAACGTTTGCTCATCCTACTCGCGTAGTTGACACGATCAGAGCCCTCGTCGAAAGAGGTGGATGTCAGCCAATTTTGCCCATTACTAGCAATACTGTTAGTTTTTATCGCGGACCAGAAGAAGGCTTCGCTTGGCTTTTCAAGTCAGAATATGGGGGTACCGATTTAAACGAGAAAGAATCAGACGGGTGGACCTTGGTCGGTACTGCTGCTTTTAACCTTGGTTGGTGCACAAAAATAGGGGTCGTAGATGAAGAAGCATGCTGGCAAAGCATTTATCTATTGAAGGGAGGGGCTGATCCGCATCAGAAAAGTGGCAAAGGAAGACTAACCCCACTTGAAACATACTTAAGAGGTTGTACAGCGAATGCTGTGGACCATGCCGGTAAATGGCTTCAAGTTCTTGCTCAAAGTGGGTTTGATCTTCACCAATACGCGTTGAAGGAACAAAGTTTACAAGGACCGGACCAATTTATAAGGATATGTTGGGACTCGGATCTATGGAAGTGGATTCCTACGAGGCGTAGAGTGATGTTTTGGTATGGCAAAACTGCCGAAGAGCTCATGATCTGGGTTGAGGATTACGATGCATTGAGCTGGTTTGGCGCTGGCAAATGGGACCTGGAGATATTCCAGGTTTGCGATATTTCGTCAACAATGAAAAGGTGGAAGCATATCAATAACCGTGTCAACACCCTGGTTGTGGAAGCTGTTAGCACGAATGATATTCCAGTAATGCTGACTGACCATGCGCCGCAAGATCTTTTCCAGAAGATCTCTCGAACTGGGTGGATTCACCTGCTGGCAATAACGTTGTTGTTCAACTACCTCTTTCATTTGTATATTCTCAAAGTACAATGAAGCTTTCGGGAAAGATAAAAAGGAGGTCCTCGAGTCACATTGCTAGTATATGTGTACTTCGGGCTTCTTCTGGTGGTTGAGGGGCAAATAGGTTGGGCATTGCGGAAATAGTTGTTATTCATATTTCTTTAAAAGGGGGTAGTACTGAGAGGTTTATTCTTCGTGCTATCGAGTATATTACCCTGCTTTAATCTTTTTAAACTATATACTTTTTCTTCTTTTTAACCATAAAAGTTAGTAGCACTACTAGCTCTTTATAGGAGCTCGATTTTTACCTGCCTTTCCTTGACCTAGTGTTGAGCCACAATATTATTGATTTCTCTGAAGCTCTTCATATACCTTTCGAAGAGAACATTACTACTAGTACGAACGGGGCCATTCTGACTAGCTAAAGGAGGCAGGAGACAGAGTGTTAGCTTGAAGATCGTACTCGTCGAGTTGCTACAGGTCTTAACAGTAATGAAGCAATACGGTAACAGATTATATAGATCTTTATGAGGACATGTTTAAATTCTCTAATATGCAGGTATATCAGATAGCAGAGGAGGTGTAAGGGACTCAATTACCACCCCGCTATGCCGCATATAAGACGCCATTAATACCATTATAGGGGTATGTCGAAGGCTCTGTCATACCGGTAAGTAACGATTTATACAGCTCTTATTAATTTTGAAGTACTGACTATATATAAGAAGTAACAAGACTCATAGGAAGTACTATGAGCTCTACTACGGAATCACTTAAGAGGACGCTGAGTGGCTTGTTAAGAGGTGTATGATATATGCTATAAAGTCAATTAAGAAGGCCCCTGCTATAATAACTCCTATTATAAGTCACCATTACCTTAATCGATATGAAGGTTTATACCTAGGTTAATTATTACATTTCCTCACGTGACTAACCACGTGGCCTGCCGCTGTATTTTCGCCTATTTGGCAGAGCTACGCTCGCTCTCTCTTTCTCCTCCTCAGTTTTATCTTGAATAGAACCTGTTTCTTAAAGTGCCTTAGCTTTAGTAAATCGTAATAATCGGATACATATTGATTTTATGGATTTTACTCTATAACCTGATCGTAACCCTAAAGATGGCGATGACTCCAGGAGCTTTAAAAAGGTCTTTCAATTTAAGGACCACAGCTCTAAGATAGTCTAGCTTTGTCTTCTCAAGGTTAAAGGAAGTGATGGAGTTATAACAGCACTTTAGAAGCCAAGAAGCACCCCCTATAAGTATTTATAAGCTTATGAACTTTTAGTAAATTGGATATCTTTCAACGGCTCTGGGCTTATATATAATGATAATGGCACCGAATATATAGGTGAGACTTATGAGGTCCTAGGAGTTCGATTTCCAACAATTTACGTTACCCACGGCGTGCGTTCTATCCTTAAAATCAGGAAAGTGTTAAGAAGGCGAATAGGATATTTAAAGAGAGGTTAGCTGCCTTTCGTCAAGAGAGGGGTGGGGGACACCTTCAGGGAAGCAATGTCCTTATGCACTGGAATCATGCCTTCACCTTCACCTACGAAAATCTTGACGAACATGTTTGGCTCTCTATAATTCTCATGTCAGTTATATGGTAGAATCGATTTTGTCTTATCAGGAGTTCTGTAGCTTGTGGTTTTTCAGCATACTGATCCCTCTATCGATGTATTGAAATTGAAAGCTCACGCCCTTACCGAGGTTGTCAAAATACTACATGCTAATATCACTAGCTCGCTGCCAAGTAGACTCGCTTCGATTATGCTCGATGGCTCATTTACAGTAACAAAGAAATCTTCGGCCTTTGATTTTCGACGGTGTAAACCTTCATCCAGATGGTGGAGTTGTACTTGGATAGATTGAGAAAGAACTCCCTGGTGTAGTGGTCCTTTTCATCATTCATATTCTTTGCTCATAGTCTTTCGTCCACCGTATGACGAGAAAAATCACGGAATAGACACCTTTCCTCAGAACGCTCCCAGATAAAGGGCACTAGCACATAAAAACCTAACGATACTCCGAGCTGGTTTTGTGATAATTCGAGAAGGGTAAGTCTTAGAGTCTGGGCATCAATGGTTCCTGCACTACAAACCATAGCATGCCCAAGCTCTAGCCAAGGGGCTTGGGCTCGGTCTCATAATCAATCGATTGACTGGAGTCACGAAGTTCTGGCAATACTTTTTCTTGAGTAAAGAGCCATTCAGCGAGCAATTCTAGTGCATGTAGCAAAGTCTGGAGGGTATATGTTAGGTTTCACCTTCAACGAAACCGCCCTCGAAGGCAGCAGCAAGGAGGGGGATTTTGAACACGTCACCTCCTTATTAACGGTAACCATGCCTCCATCTTCAATGGCGATACTTTCAACAAAGACGTTAAGTTTCCTGGAATTCTTGATTAGTGAATTTGTAAAGACGAAAAAGGAAACTGTTTTTTCTAGTAGGAGGTTTGATTGATGGTCATATTAACTTATTCAGGAGTGTAATATTTTGAAAGAATTAAGAAACACGTCTGCGAATTGGGTTGATGGACAGAGATCCTCACCTCATGTTGGGATGATGGGCCTGATGCGACTCGATCTTCAACTTACTGACGTTACGGAGGTCCTGCCCTGGGTTCAAGATCTGAAGTCAAGCCTGGAAAGGTGATGGCAGCCGATCAACCTTAAATTTATGTTGACTTGATTCGGTCTTAGTGTGATTATTTTTGAAGCTTAAGTGTCGTTGTCCGCGAAATTTTCATCCCAGCGAACGTTTGTAGGATAAACGCCAACGACAGGGAGAAATTCGGCTCAAAATCCGGGTTAGAGTATTTCAACGAAGGACGCCAGCAGTTAAAGTCCATTGCTAAAACCCCATAATTCAATCTACATACTATTTTGACGTTCAATCTTGGGACAGTCCTCATCTCGGTGGGTAAGCTAAGCACTTATCTGAAATCTTCCTACCTTGATCTTCCCAAGCAAAAGTCTCCTTCAAGTGTTAAAGAGGGCCCAATACACTCCTGTGTTTCCAAGAATTGCAAGACACCGACCTCTTGCCATCATGATTTAAATACAGGCCTGGCACCAATGCAGTCCAGCTGGAAGCCTTGAAATCTGGAAAGGGGCATTTAATAGTGACTCTTTCTAATTGAGCGCCAACTGATGGATGTTGAAGAATCAACGGATACTCAAATTTCGTTGATACCCACAACCATCTTATCAAGTCTGGAGGGTCCTACTGTACATAACCTTTCCCTTGTCTTGTTCAACCAAATTTGAAATTGCCACGTACTTCAACTCTGGCATTTACAAACAACACGTGACAAGCACAATATTCATCACAATTTGAGAAATCATTTCGAGTCTCTTATTATTGAACTATCAAGCTAATTAGCTAAACTACAGTCAAGAATCGAAGTATAATATTCGATGGACTCTTGTTTCAGTCTGCCATCCCATCCCGATGCCTTGATCCAGGCACCACGCACGTCCAGTAACGAGTGGAACATGTCGTGCAAAAGAAAAGAAAATCATGATTCATGAAATGAAGCCTAGCACCGCTCTATGTCAGGCTATCAAAGCACCCAAAGCAAAATGAACGCCCCCCAACGTTTTCATAAACCCCAAGTTCCCACCCTTTGGAAAACATAAAGCCTCCGCAAACATATCATCAACACAGGCAAGAATGAAACGTCCAGCGTACACTCGTGTAAAACTCTCATGCATCCCAATCTCATCCAATTTCGAAGTCAGCTTCGAATTGTATGAAGCATGTACTCCATCAAACGCCGTCAATCATCACAATTTGATAGAGCTATGCAAACGCGAAGTGTCATTGGTCATAGGAATGAGAGAAGGATATCCATGAGGCTATCAGTCCATGTAAAAGTCCCCTTTGAGAATCCGCTCCTGGAAAGCATCAGGTTGCTTCCTCGCCGGTCTCGGTGGAGAGCGAGCAGGCGGTGGAACAACCGATGGAGGAGCAGGCATGTCACTCACGCTCTTAGTGCGTTCGTGCATGCCCATGGGCTTGGCCGTATTTGGTGATGTAGAGAAAGAGGGTCGCTGAGATTGCGAGACGGAACTTTCGGCTCGGGATCTAAGCTGCTCGGACCAGTTGAAGCCGTTGCCTTCAGCACCTGATCGAGCAGAAACGGGATAGTCAGAAGCAGTTCTGGGCTTTGATTGCGTGCTTGCCTGTGTTTGAGATTGTGCTGAAGGGGGAGTAACTCTACCTCCGCGTCCTTCATGTGCCGCCACAGCCGCCGCGCTGCGCGGTCCTGAAGGAATCGTAGGTAAAGAAGAAGGCTTGCTTGTGGTATAAGAGGGTGTTCTACCATTTGTGCCCGTACCTGGGCTACCATTTGGTTGAGCTCGTCGAAGTGCCTGAGCACCGAAGGACATTCGCCGAGCGAAGGGTGTATTAGGAGTGCTTGATGGGGGTCCATCGTCATCATCAATCGCGTTTTCATCGATAGAGCCAGAACCAGCAGTAGAAACACTAGCACGTCTTGCTCCGAAAGGAAATGGTGTGGTTTGAGATGGAGAAGTCCCTGACAGTCCGAGAGTATTGATTGACATACGTCTGCGTTGATCTTGGGCTGTGCCAGTGGCTGTCGTGATGGGGCTCGGAAATGGAGCAGTGGGATTTCCAGACATGCTGTTAGATCTGCCACCAAAGATAGACGTGAATGTCTGCTGTGTGAAAGATCCTCTGCGAGCGCGGTTTGGAGCATCAGACGGGTTGTCGTTGCTGGCCATGTTGAGATAAGGTTTCGGATGACTCGGTTTGTGATGAAAGGTACGCGTACGAGATTGGAATGTGGTCGTGAATATATTGAGAGATTTGTCAATTACCCTCAGCTGCTCTCTTCAGCTTGGGAAAACGAGTTCGAATAGCTAGATGCTTGAAGTATCCGCGCAGTCTTTGAGTTCGGGAAACGACTTCTTTCGAATGGAGCAGACCCCGCGATATTTGTGGTAGGCCTTGGTCGATTACGAAGTGTGTCTTGATCGTATTGGGCGTCAAAAAGGGGAATGGATTGCAAGTATCGCCAAGTGCAGAAGGATGAGGTAAGAGGAAGTTGATGTGAATGGATTGGGAGAGAAGAGGGTGTCGTGGTAAATATGTAGAGAGGGGGGAAGAGCTATAGGGGACAATTGGAGTTGCGCTAGTGAGCCACGAATTAAAGTTTAGTGAGCTTTGGGCGACCAGGGTAGGAGCTCTCTCGACGAATCAACGCCCAGCTATACTTTCTTTTGTGGATATTACTCCTTGAATTGGAACGGCTGCAGAGAGTCAGACAAAGGGACGAATCTCGAGCCAATCCACTTAGCGTTACTGCGTCATGTCAGCAGGGGACAGTTAAGGGCAGCGCCGTGTACTGATTTGGTGCTAATTATTCTAGGATCAACCGTTCAAATATATTCAAGATATTTGACCTGCTTCCTATGTATTCTACAATGGAATTGTGCTAGATTTTACATTCGGGAGATAAACATCGCCTTGGGATTTGTAGAAGCAGACTGGAGGCTATTCTTCACTCAAGCAAAAGAAAGTTGACTAAGTTCGGCTATCACCATTTCACGATTGTCGGGTTGATTTTCCACTCGGCAAGCAGCTGGCTCGGAGCTAGAAATTCTCCGAATCTATTATACCGATTATAATCGCACTAGCAATACACCGCGAAGCAGAACTTTGCATACAACAACATAAACAGTATTACCTGCCCTAAAACCCACCTCGTTTCAAAGCATACATTGATTTCGATCATCGGGTATCATCGCCGCCTTTCGCATGAGCTCCCCGCAGCTACAAGGAAACTTCGAAGCGAATGCTGGCAGTTGCAATGCAAGTGTGGGGTAAAGGGGGCTAACGTGAGCCAAGACCAGGAAGAGAGTCAGGCCAGCCCCCAAGAAGATAGAACCACAACCCACAAAGCAACCGACAGTGAAACCGAGTTCGAACATCAAAGAATACACAAACCATCATGTGGACTGGAGTCTTTCGATTGTCCTTGATTGAGGACGCCGCAACCGTTCGTTTCCTACTTGTTGGAAACGTGCCATCTTATCTCGATTTTTCGGTCGATGGCATCGGCTGATAAGAAGCAATATAATATACAACTGCAGCTCTAATACAAAGAATGTTGGATCTGCATAGCCATATGGATCTATTTGGATGCGAGTTCCCGCACAGGTACTCCTTACAGGCAAGTTCCACGATTGGCAAGCCTTTTGCCTGGGCATACTTGGCCTGGCATTGGCATAGTAGTGTTGTTCTACAACATACGATTTGTGCTGCGTGCACACAGAGAGAGTTTGAGTGAACCCCGCGAGTGGTACTACGCCTGTGTGAGGACGTCTCAACGAGTGGGTATAAAGTTAGTTACTACCTTCCACTCTCTTGTTTAACTGGGCAGTTTTCTGCAGATACACAAACGCAAGCAGCTTTCTCCGGCTGAAGTCCACGGCTTTGGCAATTCTTGTTCGCGATTCTAGGGGCGGCACTGCGGACTAGGTGCACCAATCGCACTTGCTCTGGCTTTTATTTAAAACATTAGGGTATCCTGAACCACTGTGGAATGGATGTCCAATTCTATAGCAGCAGCCCATCTGGAGAATGTTAGGGTCCTCTCGAATCAAGGGAGCAAGTGTCGTTCGCTAAATAGGATAATTTCCCTATGCCGATCGTTGTAGAACACCCTCTGAAGATCAGGCAGCTTTCTAGAAAGGATAGACGTTTCTGCGAGCCCCCCTTGTTGAATTGACGTAGGTGGTCAAAACTCCTTAATACGGTCGAATATCAACAGCTGTCACGAGAAAGCGGTGCCTTTCATTGTTTGACTTTCCATGCCAATTCACAAACCACGCACTGCCAGCATATCAATTCATCCGATAAACTTTGCATAATGAATTGGCAGTGATACCAAAGTGCTCCTGGTCATCGGTGACACGACAAGGGTCGATCGTGCTTACGTGATCGATCAAGAAAGATCATCCATGAATGTCCAACCTTGGAAGCAGAGACATTGACCAGGAACTCGAATATAGGATTCACGGGTCAATCTCGAAGAGAATCAACTCTCTTTCGTAATCTTGAGATATCATCAGGGGTGACTTTACAGCAACCACCGACAATGATCTCTTTCCATACTCCTCTTTCTCTAGCTCTCTCGACTATTGCGAAGACTTGCTCGTCCCAGGGAGTCTGTCGATTGGTTAGTGGAAATTTCCAACAAATATACTTTAGCCAGGATTCAGATTCATATATCAATCTACCTTGTTTTTGGCTGAGCTTTCTACCTTCTCCCATTCTTTCGTGGTGGTATTATACACTTCTCCTTTCGTTCCATCGGGGTATATAACCAAGGCTGGCCAAGATTGTACTCTATCGACCGAGCTTTGTAAGAGGTTCTTCACTGCAACCTCCATTTCCAACACCAAGCTTTCAACTTTGTCTATCTTGGTACAATTCAGTCCTATCGCACTTGGAGTCGGTTTGGCCGGGGATTTGTTGGCAGACTCGAAGTTTGTCCCTAGCATGGCTTCTACCACGTCTTTGACCGAGCTGCCATCAGGAAGCACATTATCTCCCCCTGGGAACACGCAGCTTATCCAAAAGGGCTTTAGGACATTGGCTGACAGGGAGCCCATTACCTCCCTCGCGGCCAGAATCTCGTCTTTGATAGGTAAGGTTTCGAAAGCTATCATGTCCACGGCCTCCCAGCATTTCATCTTCTCTACTCTGGAATTGTCGGTCGATTCTCCAGTGTCCATGGGAAGAAATGCGCTAAGTCGTCGCAAGTGCCAGTCTCTCAATGGCTCTGTGGTTCGATGCTTTTCATCGTATAAACCACTGTATTCCGCGCTCGGAACCATGGTCGCGCCATATGCACCGAGACTCAGTACCAATGTATGTTTTCTGCCCCTGTCATTCTTCTTGATACCAATTGAAAGACATTCTCGTGCAATACCAACAGCCCGTCTCATACATTTTCCCGCCTCTGCTTGTCCAACTCCATCACTCTCTTTTGTTGTCTTCGTAACTGCAAATCCTTCGAAACTGGCCTGGTATGTCGCACTCAAGAGAACGTCTGCACCAGCCTCGACGAAACTCAATTGGGCTTTGCGAAGCTCCTCTTCGCCAGATTCGGACAATAGGAGGTGGGACGACCAAAGTGGAGTGCTCGTGTCGAAAGTAATGCTATGTGGTGGCGATGTCAGAAGCGTCCCGAGACCGCCGTCCATGACACGTATTGGCGTTCCAGGCATGGCGAATATATCAATTCGCGACAGCTTAATTGAAGGTTCGTGTTGAAGTGAAGTAGGATGAGGCTGAAGTATTTTCTTACTCCTGGCGGGGCAAGGCTAAGGTCAGCAGCCTTCTAGGGTTGTCAATTAAGGTTAGGCAACATCCACTTAACTTCTTTAACGACCTCGGCATCTTCAATTACTCTTCTTGATTAAGCTTAAAAGTTCCACATCAACATCTCGCTAAATCAGCATCGGCACAAAAATGAGACTTAATCTGCCATCCAACTCCTAATAGTATAGTTATACAATGCACTAGAAGACAACATGCGTAAGATGATGATTTGCGGTTGCACGACGCTAGAAGGGAAGCTGATAATCGACGGACTAGAACAACTGCGACTTCGACTGCCTCAAGATATCTTTGGCTCCAGTCCAAAGCAATTTTCCAATCGAAGTCTCTAGGAAAAGAGGAAAAGCGTCGTTTACGTCACCAGCAAATATGACGGCACTCCGGGTCATCTTTAGCGAACCACTATACGCTTCTGTATTTACAATGGGGTGAAATCTCGAATTCGTAGCCTTCTTCCACCCTGCAACACTTAACTGATCGGTAATTCGTTGCAAATACCTAGGGAGGGGATGGAAGGCTCGGAATTTCTTGATGCGCTAAATCAAATAATGATCTTGTACGTTATGGTTTGGAAGTCAAATCTTGCTCTCGCTCTCGCTTATCGTTATTTCCAGCCTACTTTATCTTCGCTTACAGATCCAATCTTACCAATCTTACAAAGAAAACAAGCGAATCTCGTCAATCGCGCTACCTTTCCAGCAGATACTCTGTCAGTGGAGCCATGACGCCCCGCACATACTTTAGCAAACTCACCTCCTTGGTAGACCTGCCTAAAGGACTGCCCTAAGAGTGCGCACCTATAAACTTTCGTTGAGTCGATCGAAATTAATATTTAAAGTCATCTTGCTTTGAACTTAATTACAATAAGACTCTACCAAGTGACCTCCCGTGAAGTGGTTAGGAACCTACTACTTCCACTCCCTATTTTAGATATCTAAATATCAAGAGAGCCCCCAGTGAAAAGGAAATATTGCTTTTCCACAAAAACAAATCATCGTGGATCTGGTGTGAGGCGCTAGAAATGATGTTGTTATCTTAGTTTGCTTCATTAGGTCTTCTTCTCTCACTCTCGATACTTAACATCCATTTGAGATTGCAGATTATCAATAGTGAAACTGTCAAAGATGCTCTTAAACATCTGTGGATGGGGAAACGAGTCAGGTTGAACCACATCCTTTTTTTCCAAAGTCCTGTATTTCAAAGAGCACTTTCTCTGTTGCATGCCCCCTATTTGATCTCAAAGAGCGTCGGTATTTCGGTCCTCACGGGCTGTAAAAGATTTTCTTTGGGCAGCCATTTTTACCACGCGCAAAAAGTACCAAATTTGATCGAAGGGTTCATTCTCTTGCCCGGCAGCAGAGGTGCAGGATTCTGCTTGAAAGGATTGCGAAGCAAGAGAAGGATTGAGGGTGGTATACACCATGAACGTATTTATATCCCCTGTATTTATATCCCCTGTCGTAACACTAACGGAGTAGTAGTAAGGCTATCGTTAGAGCTTACTGTAAAGACAATGCTTTGTCCCCTTTTCTTCAAGTCCTCTGAGTAGATGTCATCAATTTCACCCATTCGTCTTTTCTCGCATACGCTCTATCTTCTCCTAGTTACACAAGACACAGCGTTTAAAGCATTACAACGTTCAAAGGTCGACGAGTGTCAATAGTTTTGCTTCATCGCTTCTTCCCCCGGGTTCATTTGCATATCTCGTTCAACAACCGTCAACTTATCTTGAAAAGTCATCACCCACACTTCACTAGTCTTTCCCATTAGACTCTTGTCGGCTTTTTTGTTGCCTGTCTATCGAAGCAATCAAGCCTTAAGCCTTGCTATGTTATCAAAACTTTCATAGAGTTCAGTCAAGCACTTTTTCACACTCAAACATCTCTCCAGCATCGCGTAACAAAAGTGATCAACCAAAACACTGCAACATGCAATTCCAAAAATGTCCTCCTCTATATTTCAGCGTTCATGAGCCTGTCCAAATCCATGTCAATCTCCAATTTTATTGGTTCTAACGACCCCTTCTCGCACGAGGGTCCACGCTGCCGGGTCGGGCCCAGCTACTACGTCCACACTCCAGAACCCTCCGCCTATATTGACAGAATAGCTGCGAAAAGTAAGTCTCCAATTCCCCTTCTCCGTTGTCTCTTCATATCCTCCATCTCTCGTTTCCCCCATCCTACCCTCATCAACAACGAATAGTTAGCAGCTCTTCAAGCAATCCCTGAAACCATTACTTGCGCCAGCCACTCTTGGTTTGTCGATGGTACCTCCGCAACAAGCTATATTTACAGCCGTAGTGCTTGTCTGCGCGGTGCGGTGGTGAACAGTCGGACCTGATCGAGGTGTGATCACGCCAAGTATTGGTGGATATTGTCCGTTGGGTATGTTGCCGAGTGGAGGGAGGATGGAGCTTGTGAGAGATGGGCAGCCGATGAGGGAGAGGGGATAAGTGTGGAGGAGATGAAGGGGTTTGAGTTTGAGAGGGTTGAAAATGTGGAGGCGGAAGTGGGAGGTGTTAAGCTTGTGCAGGGTGAGTTGAAGATTTATGGATTTGACAGGACGATGAATTGTATGATATGTACGATGATTAGAAGTTTTCGTTTTGTTGGCGCTTTTTTGGTGCTGGCTTTTTTGGAGTCAATGTCTTCCTTTTCGGTTGTAATCAAATTGGCGCACACTAGATTTGTATAATGGCGGTCACTGTTTCGCACATTTTCCATTCCATACTTACTCTTTTATTGAGTCCGTCAAAGGATCTTACCTCTCGCTGGCATCTAGAACGAAGGAAGATAAATTAGAGATAGCGTTAAATATTCAAGTAATGGTGGATCAAGGTGACTAATGCCCAGGCTGGTTTAAACTCCAAGTCATCACCCTCCATTTCCTGCATCCGGCCTTGAGCTGCTAGCCAGTCCCCATGGCACCCATCTCTCTCTCTCAGCCTCATCACAAACTCTCACACCAACATCCAACCCTCAAAACTCCAACAGGTTCGTATTATTCTCGACCTTGTCCTGCCCCAATATCCCAATGTTCCACCGCGCAACTGCCCTCCATCCGGAACACATCCACTATTACCATTAGTACCGACGTAGTTGATATCGGCGCTGACCCACTGGGCCCCATTTTCTCAAGGTATCTTCTAATAGTAGGGTCAAAATCGTCTGTTTTTGTGAAAGCTACACTACTATCTAGGTAGGGATTATATACTATATTCTGAGTACAGGTTCGTGATTATTAGGCATATAACTACTCATATGCTCCTGTATCAGCGGACCGCTGCGTCTACTGACTCTGGGAAGACTAAACAATGACGGCCACCTGATTAACCATGATTTACTCGACAGGGGAGAAATATA
Organism: Hymenoscyphus repandus; assembly: GCA_001414415.1. Classification (NCBI taxonomy): domain Eukaryota; kingdom Fungi; phylum Ascomycota; class Leotiomycetes; order Helotiales; family Helotiaceae; genus Hymenoscyphus; species Hymenoscyphus repandus. Next base: position 16,571 of record LLCE01000181.1, on the reverse strand, counting down.
TGCAAATTTCGTTAACAATGATCATCTGCTATGTCGATTGAGCACCGCAGGAAAGTGTGTCCCTAAGGTAAGCTTAGTATGGCTTGATGGGATGCTTCAAAGCAAAGTTCAACATCTCGGCAAATTTTCCTAAACATTGAATTTCTATCTTTCAAGCGATATATTTCAAGTACAGTTCTGCATTAAGTCTGTGTCGCAGCTTCCTTTATAAGAAAGCTAGACTTTCACTTAATACTGTAGCTTTGTACATAATCAATAGCATCATCTAATTTATTATCACACCTAAAAAAGTATACGGCGGCGCCCCTATTAAACTAGAAATGGTGTAATATTGTAGGCGCTCGGACATTAATCGCGCGAGGCGGGAAATAATATTCACGCGTCTCTTCACATAATAACTCTTTTCATTCACGTTCAAGAGGTTATCTACCGTTTTGTTCTTTGCTGGTATGTCCCTGTTGTTTCCTATCCTCGTTCACACTTCTCGACAGGGTCAATCAGAGTAAGCGACATCTGATGAAGGTGTGTTTTACCTTGTTTCAAGATAGCCGATCTCCAAGTAATGTGTTGCATATCATGTAATGTGACATTCTTGCTGTGCTATTTTTCAGTAAGTATATCTTCGCGCCTCGATATACAATCAGCTAGAACGAGTTGCCACACATCACAGCTAGCTTGGGAACGTTGCTAACACTCACCAAAGTTTTGCAAACATGGACAACGCTCTCTCGGTAGTATCGCCAGGGGAAGAAAGAGGGCGCAAGAAATATCGTTGGTGGGAGCCGCATATCGAAGAGAACATGATCACTGAGGAAGATAGTTCACCTTCGTCTTCGCGAACACAGGATACATTGCCAAATCCTCGATCTGTAGTTGAGGATAACGAAGCGTGCGATTGTGACAGAGAGAAGCTCGCTAGCAATCTAGAGACACTTGCGACCCTTTTCGCTGAAGATATCAAGCAGAGTAATCTTGAGGATGATACCACTACTCAAATTTCCACGGCCAAAGTCGAATATGTAGAGAGGGAGAAGTACGAGACAGCAGATGGCGAGAGGATCGAAAATTTCTTGTGAGTCTTCCTTCTAACACAAGTGAATCTCTCTAACAAAGTCATCAGCAGCCCAGGAAATACTATCACTTTCAAAATCAAAACCAGCACATCCTGCGAGCTATTCAACATCCACAAAGGCGTCTTGTATCGCTATTGGCCAGATAGCACGATCTGGGATAACGATGTTACAATCATCAACCTTTCCACCATCGTCAAAGTCAAAGCCGACACCTTCCGTTTGCTCTGTGGTTGGCTCTACACGCAATACTTCGACATCGAAGCTCCCGCCAAGCTATTGGGTAACCACGATGATTCCTCAGAAAAGTATAATGTGCAAGCTGCCTACCGCCTGAATGCTCTTGTCGATCTCTACTTCTTCGTCGCATACATGAAGATCTGGAAATGCCAAAACGGCATTATGGAAGAACTCTTTGAACTTGGTCCCCAATGCGTCGTTCCACTCATGATGCTCTCCCACCGTATCTATGAGAATCCCGGTCCACGAAACATCCTGCGGAATTTCCTGATTGAGAACTGCGCTTGGTATTCTACAATAGATGATATTCAACTTTGTGTTGAAATGGCCAGCGAGGATTTCTTTGAGGATTTGAGACCGGCATATATTCGGGTTTTGTCGTTGCGGAGGGAGGGGAAGAGTATGGACTTGAAAGGTTGGAATTACTTTCTTTGTTGCCAGGCGGAGTGTGATGCTTTTACTATTTGGCCACAGCTGAAGGGTCTTGGCTTGTCGGTGGATAGAAAATTGATATTGAAGGAGCATGCGCTGGCAAAGATCGAAAGGGAACATGAGGCAATGATAATGAGCGATGTTGTATCTAAATAATCGGCGCTGTTGACTTTAGTCTCTGGCGTTCATGTCGACCGAGGGATTGTTTCAACGTAATTTACGAAGGAGACAGTTAATATTCAAAATTGAGAAATGTCTCATTGAAGCAACTAGGCAGGGACACTGTACTTAGGTAGAAACATAGTCCCGTGTTGATTGTACAACCTTTGTTTCTTTGCGCAGTCTCATGTATTCTACATCAGCTCCTAGATGATCTATGGCATGCACTACTTTTCTGTACGCTCAAGAATTGTAAATTTGACTGTTGTTTTGCTGGCATTTTCGTAGAACTTTACTCCGGAAAACGATGCAATTTCAGACCATCTGACAAGAAGCAGTGGTGCGGGACGCTTCATGATATCAGAAATTTGATGGGAGTATATAATATATCAGCGCAAAGTTTCTCCAACAAATCGTCCACAGCAAATTTAACATCAAAGCAGTCCCTTCTTAGCAATTTCCTCCGCCTGCCCATTTTTTTCCTTCGGCACATCCCAGAAATTGACCTCAACCCCCCTACTCTGCAAATTAACAATATGCCCATGAATTTTCTCCAAGCTTTCCCAATTTACTACCCTTTTCCCCTCCCTATCCCTCCACCCCCACCTCTCCCACTCCCAGACCCACGCACACACACAACTAACCACATACGGACTATCAAGCACCAATACAACCCTCGAGAATGCCTCCGGCAACCCCGCTGTAAATTCCGGGTTATCAAGCCCCTCTACGAATTTCTCCAGCACGGTCTCGATCGCGTATAGCTTTGCAGACCGGAGTGTCTGGGGATACTTCGAGGGCACAGGAACTCCGGAATTTTGGTCTGCCATTGCGAGCCAGAAGATCCCGCTGGCTGATTTGGCGTCGGGGAAGCCTTTGTTGTGGCAGTAGCCGTTGACGTTGATGATGAGGGCGGAGGGATCGGAAGCAAGGGTGCGGACGTTCAGGCCTGTGTCTTCTTTCATTTCATAGCCGTAGGTATTCTCGTCAAAGACTCGACGGTTAATGTCATGTTCACTCATATTCAATTGGGTTGGGAGAATTTATGTGGTTTGACATATGAACCTTGGCGTGAGGCTTGAGGCGATGAAGCTTTTGCCAATGTCCGCTTGTCGTCGAGTTCAAACTTCGGCTCGGGTGGAAGTGGGGAACATGTAGTTAAGAGCCTGGCTCACGCTGACACCAAACGCTTCTTCATCTCCCTGTCAATGAAAACGACGTCCCAATTTCCTAAACACTTGAAAATCGAGAACTCCTACCAAATTTTCAATTCTGCGGGCAAGCTGTCGGGTTTCTTAAATATGATCACGTGGCATCATGATAAAGTTACACCCAATCTTGCTCGCCGCTAAGCTTCTACTATGTCCTTTTGAAAGCGGTTGTAGTGATAATTCTTTGTAAATCAGGCAAGCTTCCCCAGGATAATTAATCTCCTGGTAGTTGGATAAAATCTAGACTAGACTAGATAAAGATAAGAGTGACTGAACATGCCCACTGAGAGTCTCAGGTCGGCGCAAAGAAGTTGAAAGGGAGCTAGTAGTAGGGTACATTAAGGAGTAAGACTATACATTGGAATTTATCATAAGTACACTTTACTTTTAAATCACCTACCTATATATTTTAGTAAGGGGTTAATAACATTATAGATATCTACTCATATCGTCTTACAAGTAACTATTCTATGTTATTACAGGATCACCTCTTTTAAATGGTTCCAACCACGCAGGCCAAAAGCGTGTAGTTGCAGGATTGCATTCCAGGACGATTGGAGGATAAGAATTGCCTTCAGCTACTGAGGTGTTGATCGTGGATCATGAGCGGTATTTTACTTGGCAACTTGTACAGAGTGAGAAATTACAGGAGTTTCCTTTGAATACCCACTGAAATCCAATACTCTTCAGTGATCTCAATGAGCGTCAAGCTAATCTCTTAGCTGCCCGTTGTTTCATTAGCAAGAACTTGTCAATTGCGAAACCGTCTCCTAGGCTCTTTGTGGTTCTCAACATAGTCACCAAGTGCCAAGGCCGAAGTTTGGCATTGGTGATACTGAACTGTGTAATTGACTTTCGTCGTATAATGAGCGTAGGTGACCAAATTTATTCCAGCAAACTTAAACATATAAACGAATGCATGTTTTATAGGATCAGCATTCCTAAGGTACAACCTCGCTTCGTTCCTTGAATAAAAATCGTAACAAAAGCCTTTTGTCACCGATGGACAGCGATCTGGAAACGGCTCGCACTCCATAGCGCCTCCCAACTAAAAATCATCGATACTATGTCTAAGAGGGCTATCCTTGGTGCTATTTGCGTAAACATATTTGAACGTAGCTGTGCCGGCGAAGCCGTACTACTCTTGTATGCGAACTAAGGCAGTAATGATGGCATTTTGCAGGGCGGGCATCAAAAGTCACTCAGCCAGTACCCAGAGCTTCGTAAGATTAAGCATACAGCCCGCGATGATGCCGTTGGGTGAGTTGTGGTGCTTCTGCTTAGCATCTTTCGTGGTGAGTAGATTGTCGAAAGTCTTGTCGCAGAGCCATTAGACGAGTAGTTGAAATACCGGAGCTCACATCTTCCATACGATAAACTTGTGTATGTACTTCCAAGAAGTTGCTCTCGAATGCGGCTTTGAGGATGGGAGAGTGAAAGCAAGCAAAGTCTTTATGGACGACGAACACAGTTGGTGTCTTTGGGTTTTTATAGGTGCTGCCGATCTCGAAGGTGACAAGTGTCAAGGCGTGTCCTGGGCTGTTTTTATGTCAGACGAAAGAAATGCGCTTATCAGGGTGAAGAGATTGCTTACGATAAGTCTGACTTTTGCAACTTTTTCTCATGAGATAAGATCCAGGAGGAAAGCGAGGTACGCAATATGTCGGGCGACGATGATTGCACGTGCGAAGAATCTATACTTGAGCTTGTCTGATCGAATTGCTGCAGGACTTGAAGGACAATTGAAAGCGAATCACGTATGGTGCATGTGCCAAAGATGAACGTTAGTTTACGAAAGTTGGAGCCACACAATGTGCTTCAACGCTAGTTCATCGCTTAGCTTCACTGAGACTAGACTAGCGTCCTCGAAAGTGAGCCCCATATATATGTTAAGAACCGTGCATCCGAGTGCACTTTAATACCGAAGCTCCGAATGGGCAACGATATCTTACCAATACTCGTTTCCACAAAATCACATTCAAACTCAATTAAATCAAGAACTAGTTTGTATTCATGGAAGCTATGAACATGGAGAAGATAAGAGAATAGAAAAGAAAGTCACCAGGAAAGTCCAAGAGGTCCAGGCCCGAAAAATCCAGGGAGCTTGCTTTCAGATGAGTAGTAAGAGCTGCTTCATATACTGAAAGAGGGGAGTTTGAGGGTGGAAGTCGGTTACATACATACCTCAAGTTTCTGAGAGATCTGGATAGTAATTGGGGTAAGATGTGTACCTCATGTCTACTCGTGCAGAACTTAAAAGGGCCTGTGAATCTGACTGCGAATGTTTGTGGGAAGGAGATGGAGTTGACGGCGGTATTGTACGTACCTCACACAAATCAAAGGAAAAAGATTCGCAATAGACAACCCCCCAATAACAATGAAGAAAAAGTACAGAAGACCATGATCGACGAAGAAAACATAGAGGCGATGAGAGTAGATGTATGAGACCCCTCGCTCCAAAGCCATCGTCAAATACAACGCCATGAAAGAAAATCCATGCCAGACGTGTCATGTTTGACAATTTGTAATCCCAACCAACTCCAACTCCAATTAGGCCCATGTTCCATCACACTGAGCAATCCACCGCAAAAACGACAGCTAAATCTACGGCCAGCTTTCTGCCAACCCTATCTATCTACCTATGCTTGTTGATTAATATTTACAACATCTCCTCGTCTTCGCCATTATGTCCTGCAACAGCAACTCCTCCAGCGTTGTGGTGAAACTGTTGTTCAAATGCGCCGTACTCTAGAAGGATAGTCAGCATTTGTTTAACCAGCAATGTCTGCAGACACATAAAGAAAGAAAGAAAAAGATCACTTGAATTAGGGCGCGCCTTTGAGCACTAGTCCGCTAGAACAATATCAAGGAGTCAAGAATTACTCGACCTACGGTTTTCCATAGCCATCTGCTGTTGCCAGTCAGATCCAACGTTGGGGTGTCTGTGAATTTCTTCGATAGTCTTATAGACCGGATCTGTGGATCGACTGTATGCATGGCCACCAACAGAATTACCGAAATGCGAGTATATGTCCTTGGAGGGTCCTGCAGACTGTTCATATTCTCGTTGAGCAAGCGATTCGTAACCAGATGACATGTAGGGTTCAACTGCTGGACCTGCCCACCGGCCATCCCCTCCTTGGATTGGTGTGAGAGGGGCGGTAACACTAGAGTCACTCATTGTATCACTGTCCATGCTCTGGTCTCCACCGGTCCGTGCCATGCGTTCCTCAAGCATCTGGCGCTCATACCGCAACTTTGCCATAGCTTCTTCTTGCTGGAAAGAGGTAGCTGACCAATCTCCTAGATCTTGTGCCATTGCGTGTCCGCCATGGTCAGGTGGGCAGATTCGCCAGAGTTCGACTAGTCGCATTTGTTGTCCAGCATCGCCGGTCTTGAAGAGTTCGAGTTGTGAAGAAGAGAGGGTTGCAGCATCTACACCATGCCTAGCAAGGATAATTTCTGCCGTGAGCTGATCTGTCTGCGGAGGCTCTGAGGATGGCCTAGTTACGGGTTGTGCCTTGATGTGTGCTGAGTGGTTATAATGCTGCGAGATGGAGTAGATGATGGGTTCTTCGATGGGCACTGGTGTAGGAAATGATTCGGGAGCTGGTGCAACGTAGGGGTTGTTGTGGAGGGTGAGATTCTGAGCGAAAAGAACAGCCAGCTCCTCATGAGTTGCCATCGTGTTGATTTCCGAAGCAGTTTGCAAGAAGTGGTCCTGTACGAATTAGCCTGCTGAACGCTTTCCAGTTCTGCAGCCTACCTTGCTGCAAAGTACTTGGAGATGTTCGAGTGTGGCTCTGCAAAGCGCCACCTTGTCTGCGTGCCTGCCTGTAAGCCAGGTAGATCGTCCGAGGTAATGAGGAAGTTAGAGTCAGAATTTGAAGACCGCGAACGCGAAGAATACTCGCACGAGCGTAGTGGGGCAGAGCAGACTTTTGGACAAAGGCACAGAGTTGCTTGTTTGTTTTATTTTCACTATGCTATGAGTATGTATGTACTTGAGGTACTTTGAGGTACGAGCGAAAAACGAAACCGGTAAGCTCTTGGATCGAGGCGGATGGCGACTGTACGAGTTTGGTAAATGGGTGATCGGATTTGCAAAGAAGCAGAAACAGGAAATGTGTTGAGAGCAGCTTTTCAGAAGAGCTGGCTACTATTAGAAGTATGTGATGACTGTCTTGTGGTGTTGTCTCTTTGAAGCCCCTCGAAGGACAAAGAGTTGAATGGTGTTTGTGTTTAAATATGGAGAAAGAGATTACTTACCCCTCCCATGCAGGACGTTGTGAATCAAGCGATGACGGATTCAAACCCAACGAAGCCCCCTGGCCATTCAGCGGAGCCCAACGAATGATCCACATCATTGACCACCCACGCTACAAAACATATGGTGAATTTGAAACACAACACATTAGCGTTACAATTTAAAGGCATTTGAAGCCAATGACTTTGCGACACGAAGAACATCTGACCCTCAAAATTCCCTTTTGAGCTGCCAATACAGGGTCACAAAGTAGATGCAAAGCACACCGAAGCGTCCGTCACCGACCTTTCCAAAGCAGATCAAACAACACTTCAGAGGTCGCAATCCTTCCAATTTCATGCTGGTGGATATGAAAATTAGAGACTGTAAAGTCCTGCATTATGTTGCACAGAATAATACGCTCGTAAAGAGCATCTGCATAAGCAAATTTATGATACATTTGAGTCATGTGATCTCAAAATGCTTAGTCATGGATCATTGCCCTGATGTCTCAGGCAAAAAGCGATGACACGCTAAAACCTAACGCGCGCTTCAGGTGCCTGGAGCTTGAGCTTCATATGTGTACCAGACAACAGAGCTTCAAAAACGTCACCATTACCACATAAATTTTCACAATCACCCCAAAATCTATCCACCCGACCCCAAAGCTATCTCTAGGTCAAGATGGTAAGCTTCAATTCTATTAGCTGATGATTTCGCACCTTGAACGGAATCCCAAAGCTGACCTCGAAAAGACGTCGATAGGAACGGGATACGATCTCTCCAACTCCGTCTTCTCGCCCGACGGCAGAAATTTCCAGGTTGAATATGCGGTCAAGGCTGTTGAGAATGGTGGAACATCCATTGGAATCCGGTGTAAGGATGGTGTGGTGCTTGCAGTTGAGAAGGTCATCTCCAGCAAGCTATTAAAGCCCGGAGCAAACAAGCGTATTGCGACTATTGACAGACATATGGGTGCAGTAGGTTTTCCCACAATGAATCCATGGCAAACGTGTTATGCGTGCAGACACTGATTATAGTTTAGGTTTCCTCCGGACTTGTACCTGATGGAAGACACTTTACATCCCGAGCCCGCGACGAAGCACAGAATTGGCGATCGACCTGGAAAACCCCCATCACCGTCAAGGATCTCGCAAGCAGAATGGGAGGATATCTCCAGATGTACACACTCTACTCATCTGTGCGACCCTTCGGTATTACTGCAATTGTTGGGGGTTGGGATTCTGAGCTCGAGACGCCAGTTGACGGCCAAGTCGGCAGCGGGCCATCGATTGGATCAGGAGGCAAGGTTGATGGCAAGAAGCACGGTGGGCCAGGACTTTACATGATCGAACCAAGTGGAATATATTGGGGATATTATGGTGCGGCAACTGGCAAGGGGCGTCAAACAGCAAAGGCAGAGTTGGAGAAATTGGACTTGGCTGCTGGCAACCTGAGCCTTTTAGACGGAGTCAAGGAAGCTGCGAGAATCATCTATGTTGCACATGCCGATAACAAGGACAAGGAGTTCGAGTTGGAGATGACTTGGATCAGCAACACAGACGGCCCCACCAAAGGAAGACATGAAGAGGTACCAAGAGACATCCTGGAGGAGGCAGAAAAGTTAGCGAAGAAACATCTGGAGGGTGAGGATGATGAAGAAGAGACGAAAGATGATGATAAAATGGAGGAGTAGATTTCAGGTGCGAAAACACCCTGTACCAACATTTGCTCAATACCCGTTGTGCAGTCATGATGGGTTCATGAAAGCGAGTAGAAACCATTATGATGCCTTGCAATCCATTTCCTCTTCGGATATTTACCCTTGGACTCTTTTCCCCTTCACTCACTTCTCGTGGCCTTGCTCTTAAACACCGAGGTTAGTGGCTTCGGTATGTTCTCATGTTATTCCGTCGGCTGCTATTGTCCACTACTTAGACAAGGACCTTTCCATCACGTTCTTCGTCGTTAATTTACCAACATCCTTCGCTGCACCTCCCATGCCCGTGAGGTAGTACTTTTAGTACATTAAGATAGCCTTGCTTAGTAGTCCGTAGTGCTGAGATGCCAAGGAGTCACTACAGAGAAACCACATCAAGTCCTTGACCTTTCTGCCATGACTTATGCTCCAAGTAACAATAAGAAAATTAAAACCGAGAGAGCCTTGCTAAATCCACGCTCCAAAGGCTGGGATGACGTTGTTGGTGTGAGGAGTTATCACATGGAAATTGTGAGAGTATGGAGGAGACCTGTTGTGAGCTCTCTTGTTTGATTGTTATTTTTTTTTAAAAACAAAAGATGGGGATACATAGATGGAAGGAATAGTGCTAATGTGAAAATAGTAAACAGCGGTTGAAGCATATTTTCCGCAGAAGGCACATAGACCACAGCAGTATAAGAGTTCGGATTTAAGGAGTCACCAAATTCTGGAAAGGAAGAACAGAGTTGGGGAGTATCATGATTTGGGAGGGATTTTGATCACAGGCACTTTCGGATCTTGCTTAACATGCTTGTGGGTTATCTGGTGGTGCACTTTGATTGTTGTGGTTGTTTTGGGGTCCATGTGGCATCTTATTTGCGAGGATGGTATCTGTGATCGAGATCTCTGTGTGTTGTTGATGACAGGAGATGGGAAGGGATGGAGGAAGTGTGAATTATTGTAGCACTCAAGAGGTAAGATAAATTTAATCTAGAAGAAACTGGAGAGCGACGGGTTTCGTGCAAGGTGGGTGGATGGCTAGAAGCATTATGACACTGAGGATGAGGTTCTAGGATTCGAAATGACTACTTACTTGCCTGAAACAATAGAGTGTGGTTGGCGCTGAGACCGAAATTTCAAGTTAGGTCACAATTATGTCGCGGGTTGTCAAGAAAGTGATCTCCGACACTGCTTAAGACAGGTTTTGAGGGTCAGAAGGGGACGGTTGAATAAATGAACCAGCCACATATGTCAACATGCTCAGATGTCTTGAGAAGCATTGGGAAATGAATTTTTGAAGCTAGACATGAATATATGGCATAATGTTAACGGTTCAACACATGGTTATATGAACGCAATGGAAGTACATATGCAGCATCCATTTTGATCTCTCAAAATCATGAGCTTTCTAAAAATAACAAAAAGATGAGTAGGAGCACAGGTATTCCAGGACTATTATTTGGTGCAAAAATGACCCTAGAAGGATCGAGAATAGTCTTTTGTTTTTCTCCGGTCTGCAGTAATTTAATAGTGTTGATCGTGCTGAAATTTAATCATCAAATCAGGGCTATATGTGGCTACGAGTTTGTAGAAAACCTTACTCTGCAGGAGAATTCTGGGGACAGTGATAGCTTAAGGTGTAATAATGGGGACTATCAAAATTGCGGAGTGTCTCGGAAGCGACTATCGGTGCCCTCAGATAGAGACGATTGTTTCGTGGTATTGCATGTCCCTGGCAAATCAAGTATCCTTGCATATAGCATCAGAAAGGGTCGATTTTTATAAAGATTCTCGAAATTTACAGAGCTGCTAGATGTCCTGTTACTAGCCTGGATATTAAGCAATAATTTGAGAGGCTGTGCTTCTATGACAAAATGATTTGTGAACAAGAGAACTGAGACGCGCCGATTCCTCTTGAAGCTTTCTTGCCCGTTTCGACTCTGGTATCGGGCTAGCTTCGCGCAATTGCAAAAACGTGTTTCCGTCAATTGCGCCCAGGCCCGATGCTACTTGCTCGAAAATGTCATCTTCGTCGATGCGGCAAGCGTCCTCCAAGTACCCTCAGGATTAAAGTTCTGACATATTTTGCCAGCCGCTAGTTAGTGAGAGATCACACAAGCTTAGCCAAAGCTGTTCAGCTTTGTATTGATTTCCGCAAACACTCGTCGTCTTTGTATAATGTCCCTGCAATTTTCGACACAGATGAGGCAAAAGAATCTTGTCACAAATTGGTTATGGATACAGCCATTGGGAGACCGTTCCTGCTGCTGCAAGGACTTGACGTTTTCATAATGCCAGAAGTACAGTAAATGCGAATGTGGCTTTGAGAAGGCGGGAAAGCACCTGGTGGGTCTTTTTACTTGATGTGACATGCAGAGGTAAGCCATCGATCTATCGAGGAACACGGAGACCTTTGCTCATATCCTCGAAGCGAACGGAACCTCTCACACCCTCCATCGAAGGTCGATTATTTAACGATACTAATATAACATTCTGACAGGCTGAGCACAGTAGGTCCGATGAGTCGTTTTCTGATCCAGCACTAAATACAACTAGCTTCACCGAGTGCATCTACTTGCAGGAGCATTTTTCGCATATGGAGGGCATACCTCATTCTCAACGTAGCTCAATATCATAACAGGCCATTTGAACGAGCATTATGTCCAATTAAAAAGACTACTCCTAGAATCGTCACATGGAGCAAGCTCTTGAGCTGGGGAGATGGACCAGAAGTCATTCGCGCACCGTTGTCGAAACTCAAGGAGAGCTGTGAGTCTGATCCTTTTGAGCTTGGAACGCCCACAGAATGCTATGAGGAGTGTTATGGTCCTCGCTGTACTTCTTACAAACAAGAGCGTGCGCCAAGAGCCCTCCGGGAGTTGGTGGAGCTTGCATCGACTTTATTTAGCGGAGGAATATGGAACAACATTTTATTTCCTGCTCAAAAGCTAAAAAAAAAAAACAAGTCGAAGGATATTTATGTTATATCTTTTAGTCACGGCTCTTTCCCGGGAAGCTTGTTGAGCTATACCAGTGAGTCTCAACTAGAGCATATCGAGAACCTTGAAGAAGACATGGCGTATAGAGTGTGTTTGTTCCGGAACGCAGAAATTGCAACGTTCAGGATCACTGTTAATGAATCAAATGAAGTAAAATTGTTGCGTGTATGCGGGAGAGCCCAATTTCTAGAATCTTTTATGGCTAACCGGGTGTCCTAGACTGAAGTAATCAGTACCAATGAAAGTTTCGTAAACGTAAACTTCGGACTTGAGACCTACTGGAAATTGTGCCGCTTTCATTGTCTTGAGTTTAACAAGCGGTTGTTTATATCGCGCCCGTTTGTGCGTATTTGCGAGGAAGCATATTAGTACAGTTATTGCGTGGTAATCATGTGCTATGTAGCGAAATAGCATAGCAAGCTGGGCGCAGATTTTCTATTTCTATAAAACGGTTAGAAGTATGCTCTCTAGATCAAGGGAGGTTTTAGACTGTACATTCATAAAGGGACAGCAAAAGTGAATTTAGGCGTACCGTATCATTGCTTGTCTTTTCACAGAATAACTGCAATGTCGAAAGTGTCGTCAACAAACCATCAAAGTCGCCATTTCTGTTCTTTATCACGATCTTTCATCTTGCGCCATATAAAGCTCTCGCCAGTCTTCCAACTCGATTCTTTTCTTCTTAGAGGCAGAGAAGCTTGGGAGCAAGAGAAAATCGTTTCATGATTCTCGAATATCATCTTGTCAATCGTGGCAAGACATGGCCAGCTCATTCTTCTTGCCACCCTGGAATATTTTCATCCATATCCGATATATTCGAGTTGAATACTATTTGATGCAAAACTCTTGTTGAAGGCGTTTCCCTGCCTGCTAAGCGAGGTCGAAGGGGGGGCCGACACGAGACGCCACCGGCCTGGGCTTCTAGACTAATTCAAACATAAGATCTGCATAGCAAGTGCTTATCGCGCAAAGCGAAAAGTTTGAATCTTGGAGTCCGCGCTATTGAGTACTGTGCCTTCTCGTCAATTTGTGAGTCGAGATGCGCGCCATTGAGCTGTTCTAGGTTTATCAATCATGTTGCAATCTTCAACTCCAAGAACTGTGCCTCGAACAATATCTCGCGATGTTTGAAATCGAACGCTTCTAGAAGTGGGAGGCTGGTGACCTTTTTCATGTTACATCCCTTGCGAAGTGTTGCGGACCGAATCACAGCACGACATCACTTGGCACCAAGAGCTTGGAAGCTTGGCTCGCTTGAATAAGAAGGTGCGAGCATGCTTTATGTGCTTGCCGCCACTTAAGCAACGCCGTCAAATTGCTTCGATATGTCTTCACGTGTAACGCCGTTGCAAACCGTGAGTAAACCGTTATCGAGGGCAACACTTGGCACGAACATCTCCAGCAAGATGGGAGTTATCCCCGCGATTTTGTCAAGCCCCCCCTGAGATGGCGTCCCGACAGTTCAACTTGCCCGGCGCTTTTGCCCGCACCAAGTGCTTACTTGCAGCTTTGTCTGGTTACCGTATGGTGGAAAGTAACTTTAATTTGGAGATAGCGAAGCCAAGATTCTATCGAACTTCCTTTCCAGGTGCAAGGCCAAACATGCATGGAAGTCTTGGAAGCATGCGGGTTAAAGAACAATCATCTACGCGATTAGCCTCTTTGGCCGCACACCAGGTGCATGGGGATATCAGTTGTTACATGGGAATATCAATTGCATGGGACTATCGGGTTGCTGGAACCATGCAGCGGCTCTATATGAAGTGCCCTGCTCCCCCGCTGTCGAAGGCCATTTCGATCTCTCACTCCAGTGAAGGTGGTGTAACAAGAGTTCAAGATGGACACCAAGAAGGAACTTGAGATCACCAAGGGCGCAACAATGGTGGAACCGGTCCCCATTGCCACCAGCGACTCTGCCAGCGACAACGAGTCAACCGACCTCCTCAGACCTTTCCCTACCGAGGAGGAGTTCGCAACTCTTCCTCGGGTCCCTGGATCTATTCCTTGGACTGCATGGACTGTCGCCTTTGTTGAGTTTGCAGAGCGATTCTCTTACTATGGCACAACAGCCGTCTGTAAGTTGACAGCCAATTTTGACAGAAATGAAACAACAAAAGCTAATTTATATACTAGTTGTTAACTTCATTCAGAAAGATCTTCCAAAGGGATCAAAAACCGGTGCTGGTTTCTTAATTAAGCCAGGATCAGGTGCTTTAGGTCTCGGACAACGTGCTTCGACCGGACTTACAACTTGTAAGACTATATTCTGCTTTGCAACTGGAGAATTTACTAACAATTCTCAGTCAACAGTTTCTGGTCATACTTCACACCACTTTTCGGTGCCTACTTAGCTGATCAATATTGGGGACGATACCTCACCATCCAATATGCCAACGTTTTCGCCATTGTGGGGCATCTCATCCTCATCATGTCCGCTATCCCACCAGTCATTGTCAAGCCAAATGCCGCTATTGCAGTTTTCTCCGTCGGACTCGTCATCATGGGTATTGGAACTGGAGGTTTCAAGTCCAACATATCTCCTCTCATCGCAGAACAGTACAAGGACGAGAAAGCATATGTCCGTGTCAACAAAAAGGGACGCAAAGAGATTGTCGACCCAGCTGTTACCACAGCTCGTATCTACATCTACTTTTATTTGTTGATTAATATTGGATCTCTTTGCGGTTCCCTTGCTATGGTCTACTCTGAGCATTACGTCGGTTTCTGGCTTTCGTTTACCCTGCCAACTATCGTCTATGCTCTATGTCCATTGACCCTCTGGTTTTTCAAAAAGCACTACAAGCTCTCCCCACCTACCGGATCTGTCATGGGTAAAGCTGCGAAGCTCATTAAATTCGCGTTCAAGGGACAGTGGTCATGGAATCTTGCTAAGAGGTAAGAAATGCAGCCTCCACCTTTCTGCAAGTGCCAAGAATTAACGATTTCATAGCAAACGAAACTTTGCCGACCCCAATTTCTGGAATAAGGTCAAGCCTAGCTCTCTTCGTGCCCGTGGTGAGGCTCTTCCGGAGTGGATGACCTTCGACGACGAATGGGTCGACGAGGTCCGCCGTGGTGTACTCGCCTGCAAAGTCTTCCTCTGGTACCCTCTCTACTGGCTCGCCTACAACCAAATGACAAACAATCTCGTTTCCCAAGCCAACACCATGGAACTCGGCAATGTCCCCAATGATATTGTCTCCAAGCTTAATCCCATCTTCATCATTATCGTTATCCCCATCATGGATTTCGGTATCTATCCCTTGCTCCGCAGTTGGGGTGTCTTTTTGTCGCCGATCAAGAAGATCACCTCCGGTTTCATGCTTAGTTCCTTTGCCATGGTCTCCGCTTGTGTGACGCAGGCATATATCTACAAGCTTTCTAAGTGCGGTGATGATATCAACCACCTCTCTAAGACACGCAAAGATTGCACTGCCCCTATCTCCGTCTGGGTCCAGGTCGCTCCATATGCATTAATTGGTATGTCCGAAGTCATGGCCTCCATCACCAAGCTCGAATACGCCTACACTAAAGCACCAAAGAACATGCGTTCCACCGTCCAAGCCATCGCCCTCTTCACCTCCGCCGTCTCCAGTGCTCTTGGCCAGGCCCTCACTGCCCTGTCTGAGGATCCATTGTTGGTTTGGAACTATGGATCAGTCGCTGTTGTGGCGTTTGCTGGTGGTATTGGGTTCTACTTGACGTTCAGAAAGGCGGATAGGGATGAGGATAAGTTGAATAACTTGCAGGATTCGAAATTTATTGGACGAACGCAAGGTGACGAAGAGGAGAAGGTCACTGGCGTGAGAGAAATCCCTAATGAGAAGAGCATCTCGTGATGATGATACCCGGTGATGGATGAAGTTGACGTATGATGAGGAGTAGTTAGACGAATGAAATGAGAATATATCATTAATTAATTACTTTGAATGCAATATACCTTGTGTTTGAGTGATGCCTTTGCCCCGTGTAGTCACTAGTGAATAAGAAATATGCTTTTAATACCCCTGGGTTCCTCCACTTAGTCAATACATAGACTAAAAGTGTGGAAACTCAATCTGCGTACAATGGAAATCGAGGCTGTTACATATAAGCCGTGAACATAATATCATATCGGGTGAGAAAAAAGGTAATTTTCTCATCTTTCACAACACAATTATGCTTAATCTGTGGAAGCTATAAGTACCTTTCTGTGAATTCTCATCTATATCATATTAAATCTAATATAAGCAGAGGAAATGCCGACAAGTCTTACTTTGGCGAAGCTTGTGAGAATCTCCTCTATACGCTTCTGTAAATAGCTGCATGCAACCATTGGTGATCACGGTGACCACATATAGTTTGGGTGTCGTAGAACGCAATGTTTCTATCACTACACGAAGGTCAATCGGAACCCATTTTAGAATACACATTTTTATCTGAAATAGTATATATACAATCACCTAAAATGTCCACAGATCTATATGCTATGTCGCTAACTTATATACACCGCCGCATATCCTATCTATATATAAG
>LLCE01000180.1:0-66973 GCA_001414415.1 Hymenoscyphus repandus | reverse complement strand
ATCCTTGGATCGCTTACTAGCTTGTAATTGGTCCTTTCTCCTATATCAGTCCAAGGTCTCCTGGAGATAGTTATCTCTTGAGCC
The DNA here is from genome assembly GCA_001414415.1 of Hymenoscyphus repandus. Classification (NCBI taxonomy): domain Eukaryota; kingdom Fungi; phylum Ascomycota; class Leotiomycetes; order Helotiales; family Helotiaceae; genus Hymenoscyphus; species Hymenoscyphus repandus. The sequence continues at coordinate 66,889 of LLCE01000180.1, read as the reverse complement.
TATGGTCTTGGTACTGCACGTGATTTATTCCGTGATTGTGACATTAGACTAGCTAAGAATTCTCTGAGGAGAGAAAGAAGGTAACAAGGTTAGAGAGCTTTGACAGAGGTAAGCTCTCGTACGAAGCTAAGGTTGCCCTAGGAACGGCGACGGCCTGAGGCCTAGCATATAATCGGGTCTTGACCCGCTACACTCCAGGAATCCTGAGCCACCCTCTAACCCCCTACCGACGGATACTAGTAAGTACGGATCGATTAGAGCTCTCGGCGAGGTAATCCTTAAACTTGACTTTAAGGACTTCTAGAAATGGAATAGCACCACTGGACTTAATATCAGGTTGAGAAAAAGCAGGTAAATAGCTGGTGCTAGAGAGGGAGGAGGTAGAGTCGGCAGCATCGAATGATATAGCGGGGTAAGTGAGGTGACAGATATAAACGTTCCAGTAAAATAAATTACAGGTAGAAATCAATGACACTATATAAGAGAGACAGATATACACGGTACTTATCTACTCGGTTATATACTTTCGGAGAGAAAGGGTGTAAAATATCCGAAGGGCTGAGGCGAAACCACCTTCTTAAACGTCTGATTATCGATTAGATGGTTTTAAAGCTATCTGAATAATTATTAGCATGAAAAGCTTAATTCTATAACGAGTATAATAGTCTAATTCGACAAACTATTAAAACCACCAAGTTAATAAGTAATATAAGCTAACTGGGCAACAACTCGTACTGGTGGTTACAGTAGCACAGTCCATAGAGAAATTTATGTCAACAGGAAACTTAATAAGTCTTTGCGTGCGTCAATCTAGTGAGTGTGATTTCCTTCTTGCCCTTTTAAACCACGCAAACTTCAACCCTCTAATCTATTCCTCACTATCGTGCCTCTCGAGACCTATCTTAAATAGACAATACCGCACCCAAAATAGCTTCTCCAACCGCTCCCGCACTAGCTGGATTCTGCGCCGTAATCATCTTCCCATCCTTCCCACTGACCACAACGCAGCAGCTATGCGGCGCCGCAGCATCAAACTTCCCCGAAATCTTCTGCAACTCCGTCTCTAACATGAACGGAATCGAGCTTGATAAGCCCATGATGTCCTCCTCTGCATTTGACAACGCCGTGACAGGCTGGTTGGCAACAAGGGAGGTGCCGTCGCCGAGTTTGACCTTAAGGAACGCGGCCGGGCCGTGGCAGATTGATGCGATGACTTTGCCTGCTTCGTAGAATTCGCGGATGAGTTGTTGGGAGGTAGTGTTGTCGACGAGGTCGAACATTGCTAGGAAGATTGTTAATATAAATCTTTATCAGTGAAAGTTGGAATGGCTTACGGCCATGACCGCCAACGTAGAAGATGGCAGCGTATTCACTAGCTTTACCTAAGAAAGTCTCGAGTGTCGCTGTGTTTTTCCACATGGCTCCCTCCTCCTTGACAAACTTCACGGAGAGAGGGTCATCCTTATACATGTCGACTCCGACTGAGTCGATCATTGCCTCACCACCAGAAGGAGAAGCAACAACGATCTCAACATGTGGCTTGAGCTTGTAAAATGGATGAGCATACTCAGGAAGCCACCATCCTTGAAAACCAGAAGACTGACCACGGGCTTCAAACGAGTTGCCGTAGGAAGAAAGGACGAAGAGGACTTTGGGTGCCATTATGATATTGAAGGAGGAAGTTATGATGTTTGATTGAGGATTAAAGGTTCGTTAAAATGAGGTTGCAATGGGATCTTTTTTGAAGAATGAAAAGTGCAATCGACTCATCTTCTTATAATATTTTCGAGATAATGTAAAAATCATTACAGCCCCCATTGATTGCTTCAAGCTCACCCCGGTCATGTCATTCGGTAAACTCAGACAAGGTCCCTCTTTGCTTTCGACATGGTTTCTCGTGATTATCTGCAGGTCCTTCAATGGATGCTCATCCAATCCATATTATGAAGCTCTGCAAGTATTTCAAAGCGAGTCGGAAAGATGAGAACGAAAGAGTGATGCTCACTTAGTGGTCAATCCGGGGCAAAGGGTCTGGATGATCGCTGCGTGCTCTCAAGAATTCCACAAAAACCCTTGCTTACACGCCGCACGCAGCATATAATGTGACTACAATGAGTCACTTCGAATGAAGGCGCAGACTAAGGAATTTTAAGAATAAAATGTCAAACTCAAACCAATGGGCTTCTACATCAACACCAGTTGAATAGGATATAGCCCCCTGCTATACCAAGCCATCATGTGTGGCACACTACTTAAGCGGGTATTGCATTCTTAACGCCATGGTTTTATGCAAGGTAAAGCTAAGATTCTGCGCATATAGGGCACAGGGTCCGAGCTAACGCAATCGTGCCTCGTTCGGGTTGAATATGCGACATTATTGCCGATACCCAGTCATAGATATCTCGGCGATAGGAGTTGTAACACGCAAGAAGGACAAGAACAACTCAAAACAAACAATAGTACCCTGGTCGCCGGATGAGTCGAATTGACAGAATGAGCTACCAATTGGTATGACGGCATGAGAATACATCTGTTATATGAGATTATACGCATGCTTTAAATGCAGTTGCATTTTAGGGCCACTACTCTCACAAAATGAACTACCTGGCTAGGCCTGAGCAGTAGATGTACATTCGCAGGACCTTCGAGAGAAATGATAGCACAGCTATTCAGACACTTCTACCGACGTGTGTCATCTTCAATAATTTTCTTTGCAAATGATACAGAAATTGAGCAATTCGCATGATATTTAGAAGAAACAAAGATGGTAGATATATTAAAATAGCTCGTCGAACCAATGTATTACGTCTAAGCGGACTTGAAGATTTTGAAGACAGCAGTAGTTGATGTGAATGTTCATTATTCTGTAAGCAACCAGTCTTACACATCGAGAATGATCTTAATAGCGAAATAAGCAGCAATAGCACCAGCGGTCATAGCCACAAGAATACATCCTCCCTCCATCGTGGTGGTGAAGTACATCGAAAAGCCAGCCAGAAGTTCGAACGATCTTGCGCGGCTTCTCCGTGCCTTCCAATCGACATTGATATTGAATGGAGGCCTCACACGAGGGTCGTCTCCATCATCACCTGAAGGACTTGGTATCGCTATCAAAGGGACAGAAATTTCAAGGGCTACTGGACGATGATCTGAGGTGGGGAGCAATGGCAGAGCTGTATATTTTTTGGCGACGATTTTCGACTCCTGTCGAGTTTGCGATAGCCAAGCCGGGAAATCAAGGTAGAGAATACGATCACACCAACTTGGCCATCTATGCTTTGCCCAATGCCATTCAAACAATTCCTCGTCTGATTTAAGAAATGGCTCCTTGAGCTGATATTTGTATGTAGGCGGAAAGGTGACAGGAGCCTCTGTAAGGCCTTGACAAGTCTTCCCTGCAAGACGCTCTTGGTTCAATTGATCGGATTCGAACAATTTGGAGTAATGGTTCGGTTCAGAGAGAGCTAAGCGGGGTTGAGGAAAACTTTGAATATGATCGGATGGTGCTGGTGACAAAATTGAGGTTCGGTAGTTTAGGTCTCCAGCCACAAACAGGTGAGAAGTCGGTTTGTATATCGAAGCGTCTCTAGGAGATATTGAGAGGAGTGGACGGCTTTCCTCAGACAGCGGTTTTTCGATCGTTCTGCCATCAGCCATCGTGGGTGAGAATACTAAGCCTCGAACTATGTTCTTCCAATCTTCATTTCTTCTCTCCAAGCCATCTTCCATGGGAGCCAAATGTGCAGCAACGAACGTCAACTCTGTCGATCGAGCACCATCGTGATATGAGAATCGCACACCAATCGCTCCTTTATTGCCCATCTCTAGAAGACCAAGTCCAACTCCGCCAATTTCAATGTCTCTTATTGCTTGGGGATTTCTGGCAAACACCATAATCCCTGTCATACCACAGTTTCTTGCTGACACAGGAGAGTATAAAGGTCCGCTGTCGGAATTATTACTGAGCTTTTGAGAAGCCTTTTGGATTGCATGACGAAATCTTGAGAAGTATGGTACTAAAAAGGATCCGCCTATTAAGGAGTATGGTATTGGCGCAATTTCTTGAAGGGAAAGGACGAGCAAATCGGGAAGCTTTGATGTCGAGAGACCGGTAAACAATTGTGAGGCGAACGCATCTACGTCAATCGGAGAGAGCCCACAATTGTAAGTCAAGATGTAGATATCCAGCGCGTCCAGAGGAGCGTCTTGCGCCATTATAAAAGTGTTGTGATGTTGCTTCCAGAATACAAAAATGAGTTTGGATTCTGGGCATGGGTACTTGTAGAGCCAAGGTCGCTCCTGCGCGACGTCATGGCACTGGCGATTCTGCCAGCGCTAGGCTAGAACTGCGGCATGCTGTGGAGGCGGTGAAGAAGTAACCACTTAGCATAACCTGACGAGTGAAATCGAACTTCGTAGTAATGGGAGATAAGTTCATACTTTGATATCAAGCTACATATTAAATTGTCTTAATAAACATGTTTGCTAAGCACAACTTGTAGATTCAATCCTTGCTTTCTTACGGTGTATCGAAGAAGTACCCTTCATCACCAGCTGCTGTATTGCATATCTAAACGATACAGAAATCAGGTGGGAGACGGACACGATATAAAGCATTCAAAAAGATCCTTGAATCAAATCCTATTTAAACATTGGTTCATCATGCTATCTTCTGCTCGCCCTGACGCCTCCACCTCCAGATGGAGGCTTCATGCCCTGAAGTGCTGTACAAAACCGTGAAGACGATCAATAACTACGGGGAAGATAGCATTTGAACTATCTTCGATCAAGGCATCGAAATGTCGGATTGCGTCCTCCTCACTCAATTCCAGGTGAAATCTATCCTTCACCTTGAGCACGACAGTGTCTGGCTCCAGCTTGATGTCTGGAATGTTGGCATCGACCATGAGACTGAAAAGATTTAGAATCAGGTTCGAATACTTCCGAAGCGTAGTATAAGCCGTGAAACAGTACTGCTTGAATTGTCGGTATTGTTCCGACGAAGACCCGCCCATCCCATCAACCATTTCTTTACAAAGTTTCATTGCTGGAGCGAAAGGCTTTGGATCTCGACCGAGGATAAAGCCAAAGTCTGCATGGAAGAAGTGGCCATCTGGAGCAAGGAGAAGATTGTCCAAGTGGCGATCTCCCACACCCAAGAGATAAGTAATGACACAGTATCCAGCACATGACTTGACAAATGTGTCCAAAGCTTCCTTTCGGACCCCAAGAGGTGCCTTGTCGTCTGGATTATTGTACTTGAGGTATGCTAAGACGGTGTTTCCTTTGTATTTGTTGACAATGCTTTGTAAACTCATTGAAGGCACAAACTGAGCTGCGCCAGCGGTGGCACCAGTAGCAAGAATTTTGTAGGGAGAGAGTTTCAAGTCTAGGTTTTCCTTCTGGAGAAGTTGGTCCATAAGAATGATGATCTGGATCACTAGTTGATCTTGCCTTAGGTCATCCCCTGTCTTGAACATGATCTGATATTTCTGCTTGGTCAACGTCTTGAACGTCAACATGATTGGAAAGAGTGACGACTTGAAAACCAAAGTCTCCATGGGGTCAACCCCAGTGATCATGATAGACGGATCGAGAGGAAGCGGTAAAGGAGGATCAATCGTGATGATCTCGTTCTTAGGGTCAGCCAGAAAGTGCTTAACTTTTTCTACTTTTCGGGAAATTGCTTCGCGCGAGACTTTGATATCACCAGATATTCGAGACAATACTGCAATGAGTTCTGCTTGCCGAAGCAAAACCTTGCGAGTTTCGGTACCACCCGGTAGCTTGACTAGTTCGATCATAAAGTCGTACTCTACTTTGGCAAACAGTTTCCGATACTCAGGTGACTGGTCCTCACTGGTATCATCGCACTCGACCATTAGGTACCAGTGGAAGTAGTTACCTAACATAAAGTTGTTGGTGGCCCTTGTTATGAGAAACCTTGCAAGCGATGAATCTTGGGTTGCGTCTGAATCTGGCGAAATATGCTCAAACTTTAGAGCTTGCACAAGCTGAAGAAGGTAGAGGAGAAGATCATCGTCGTCAGATTTTCTCAGGCGATCTACTGCATATGCCCTGACGGCAGGGTTGTCAAAATTGGGACCTAGGAGTTCGAGTGCATCATCCACATCAATTTCAGTCCATTTTGCTAGAATCTGAACAGCCTGACGAGACTCGCCACTAGTGTCCTGCCAATTGACGGACTTCACGAACTTGGTCAGAGCTCGCTTGTCGCGTGTTAAATGGTGACGAAAGCGCCATATGAGGTCTTTCTCCTCAGAAGACAGGATATGGGTGGGCGAATATGCCATAATCGCGTTTAATTCATCTCGAATTCTGGCATTTGGCTTCAGGTCTCGGTCCATAGCACCGGTACGATGGCTTCTAATTAGTCGCCGATGCTTGTTTTCGACCCAATTGTCTTTCTGTCCGACCTCTGGGTCGTAGATACGTACAAGGCGTCCACCAAAGCCTGTATCATCATCGTCACTCAGGCCATTGATACCTGGACCATAATGAACCTCGGGTGTGGGCTTGAGCATGATATTTGATTGCGAAAGGGATGGATTCTGAAGATGAGAAATTGGAGGTGGTGGATATTCGTGGTCGGCGAAAACGACGGGAAAATCAAATCGAGGAAGCTCAACAAATAAGGTAAATCTTTCATCTTCAATAGAAGATCTGTGCAGAGTATGACCAATCTCGTGAGCGGGGCCATTTTGGTCGCTGTTTGTGCCGTCAGGAGTTAGAACGGTTGGATCCTGTCGTTGTAATCGGTTACGTTCTGAGTCTTTAACGGATGTGCCGGATGCCAATTGTCTTCGCTTCTCGGTGTTTCTGAATACAAGGAGGTCCAACCATTCTACTCTTGCGATCTCACCCAATTCTTGTTTTTTGAGCAGCTTTTCGAGCCTGTCCGTCTCTTCGTCCTGCTTATCTATTGGATCGGCTGACAGCTTGCCTTTGTAAAGCTTACGACGAGCTTTAGGTAACGTGGAAGGCGTCGTTGTAGAATCTAATCCATCAGCGGCTTTGCCACGGTGGAGGTGGCATTTCTGTCTTCCCTTTTGTAACTGGTTTTCTCCATCGAATATAGCGAGCGTAGTACCGCCGAAAGGTATGGCGTGTCCTCGTGCGCCTTTCCCACCAGTAGGCGAAAGATCCCATACTGTTATAGCGAGCTGCGAGCTCAAAGGAAGATTCGAGTAGTTGATTGGCAAGGTTAACCATTCATTCCATCTACAAAAGTTAGTTTTTGATGTAAACCAGCTTGCGGAACTTGCTTTCTCTCATTCTTGAAGGCCTTGTAGGCTGTCTGGACAGGGACAGTTAACGGTTTTGAGTCCGCCCATAATTGAACGGTCACATAAAGGTCGGAATGTGGGCTACAGATGATTAACCAAAATCCGCGGTATCATTTCTCATAGAAGAGTACCTCAAATTGGAGCCGATGTGCCTTAAGTCGGGTCGTTGTATTAATATAGAGAAAGGAGTTTCAATCTTCTCTCCATCAAGGCTAATGCTAACGAAGATTCAGTATTTGTAGTTGATATGGAGGGACTGAATGACTGACATCTTGATATTGAGAGGAATATCTACAGCTTCGGAGCTGGCAAAAGAGAATGGATCCATTATCACACATGTTTTCGGAGGTTATGAAGCCCTGCATGAAGACTAGCAGTACAGAAACAACTAGATGGTGGCGCCACTTGACAGGTACAGCCTTGTTGCTCGTCGAGCCTAGCTTTGGTCTATCTCCGATCGGTGATAATACTATCCTTGAAGATCACGCCTCGACGCGACTTTGTCGCAGTCGTCACTTTCTCTCGTACACAAACAATAACCAATCCTTTGTTGAAACCTTGAAAAGTTCACACGATGCGCAGTTGACTTCCGTCAAGACAAAGATATTCGGATTATACTCTTCCATGCATCCCTATAGGCGCTGCTCCTCCCGATCTTTCCTCTCTTTTCCCCATCAGTGCGACTTGCCTCGCGCGACAAGGCGCCAGCACCATTCCCACTAGTCATAACTCGAGCCTCCTCCCAAACAAAGAAAAACACGCAGCGCTCGCGATTGTTCACGCGCGCTCGTCGTCGCCAGCATGGCAGATTTTTACAAAGTTTCGGAGTCACCTCCGCCATATAATGATGGGTATGATGCTACTCCTGGTCCAACTCTACCGCGGCAAAATGGTGTTTCCAGCTCCCCAACAACATCAGTATCATCCAATAAGGAAAATCGCTCTTCGCGCTCCGAGACGGAACAAAGCAAAAGCCGCGAGCCTCTGGGACAAAATCCCCTTCGACCCGTTCAACAGAATAAAAGGAAGCGGGCCGCAGAGCCAGAGAGCCGCACAAAGCGTGATCGCAGCCGCCGGCGGACGGTCGAGTTCGATAGTAATAGCGAACGAGAGGATGAAGATTTCGGCACCTATGACCCTGATCAACCAATTGAAGAGCGAAGAGAGCTTCGAGGGGGTTACAGAGACTTGTCGAAAACTGTTAACCAGAATCGTACCGAGTATTTGGCTCCAGAGTCCTCCGGTCTTAAGGATACTATCAATGCTGCGAATAATCTAACCGAAAAGGTCAAACAAACGTCCGATGCAACAATCGATGCCCGCCTGCTCGTCACAACTGCAGATCTTTCGTATAAAAAAATCGCGGCGCTCACTTCAGGAAACTCCGCACAGGGTGTCGATCTAGAAGTCTTCCTTTCAAAGTGTCGTACTTATATGCGTGCTGCGCCCGACGATGAAGCTGCTGCACCGAGTCACACTCAACGTAGGAGACGTGAGCAGGACGAAGATGAAGAGCAAGATGACGAAATGCTGAATTGGGCATATCTCGGCCGACATGCGTGTCTCCCATATATCTCGCGACCAGCAGTACCCGGATTTCTCCTTGGGCCCCTGTCATTAGAGAAACGCGCGAAGAGGGTGATTGTTCGCAAGAACGCTTTGAAAATCAGTTCGCTGAAGGAATCACGTCCAGAAGTCATTTCGGCTAGTGATGTGAGGAAGGACGAAAATGCTAACTTGTCGTCACTATGTACGAAAATTGCCATTCGAATGGAAGCAGTTAGCCGAGATTGCCTTGCGAAAGCTCAGCAGGCTGGCGTGGATAACATGCCTAAGGATGAGAAGCAAAAGCTCTACGACCGCCTTGGAATTGCCGAAACGGGGAGTCTTGCCTTCTTCAAGTTTGTTGTTAATCCAAAGTCATTTGGCCAGACTGTCGAAAACATGTTCTATGTAAGCTTTCTCATCAAAGAGGGAAAGGCTGGAATTTCGTTTGATCGTGGCCTTCCATACTTGAGTAGGTTACTGAAAAACTTAACCAAATGGCAGTAAACTAATGATTTCAAGATATTACATCACCTCGTTCCGGCAGAGGTGGCGATAATGCGAAGCATCAAGCGGTTTTGTCAATTGACTATGCTACTTGGAAAAAGATGATCGAAATTTTTGATATCAAAGAATCAACGATCGAACACCGGCAAGAAGAGCATTACTCAGAAGGTAGGACTGGTTGGTTCTAATAGGTTTTGCTCGCTCCACACCATGTAAAAAATTTCCTCTGGCGTTTGTGTTGATACCCTGGGTTTCGGCTGTGTATGATATCACGGGCTTGGAGTCGCTCATGCTAGACATACGGCCGAGGAGAAGAAGGCTGCCATCACTGACATAGGTACTGGCGTTATAATCACTAGGCCATTGCTCTCATCCATATATGCCGTGGTCAAATGCTGATCATGAGTCTCTACCGTGTATATGAATAACCACAATGTTCTAGTCAACCTCTGAATTTGTGCTATTTCCTCACACACTAGACTTAAATATAGATGTTAGGAGAGATATTCAGACCACTCTAAACTAATTCGTAGTCTAACTTAAATAATTGCGCATTCTACTAACACTTTGCGAATCTGTAATGGAGACGCGACAAGATACTCTAGCATTGTGACGTGCAACAAGACTTAACCCGCTCCTTATTAGTCGCTCAAATGCTTCATCTGCAATTCCACATTCCAAAATACTCTTTCAGGATAGAAAGAGACGTGAAAGGTAGAGCAAATGTCTAGACATCAACCTTGATTTTTGTAGATTTTCCTACTAATCAGGTCCTCTGTTGATTTTGTACTAGTCGCTGGGGCGTCCCATTGCCGCCTCGACAATTAGACTTTGACGCTACCCGTCTCGCGATGCTTTTGCTATGATCATCTATATCAAAACTTGACCGTGCGCCTTGCTACCAAGCTGGTCGGGTTGACTCGCACATGTAAATCACCTCCCAATCCAGCACCGATGATTCGATTTGAGTTTCACTTTCTCATGTTATTGAGAGCGGAACGTTTCGAGCCACGGCGTCCGGAACCTAGCGATCAATCGACCCCTCGATCAATTCTAAAAAATCAACTTGAACAAGACCGGCCGAGCGCCACATCGTAGTAATGTAGGCTTCTCGGAACTTGCGATGTCTCTTTGTAGGTTACATTGGGATCGTGCGATGCTTTCAGCACTGCTTCATGTCAAAAACCATAGGCCCGGGTGCCTGGAGATATGGGGAACATGAATAAGTTCAATTATGTTCTAACATATGTAAAAGGATCCCTAGCTGCTCGGGGTATATCTATTTCATCTCCTTTTACGTACGCTTGTGTCTATTCATGTTCTAGATTCGAGCTATAGCCCAGCTTGAAGGCAATTTACAGTTTCGAGAACCAGTTCTTCAGAGGCTCACCTGAAATTCTTTTTGGGCTCAGAGCACCTTTCAATGGCAAGTAGCCTGGCCGAATACAAACTATCGAGTGGGGCTGTGGGGTTCACAATATGCGTCGGTGTCTCCTGTATGTGGGAGGCTTTTCAACAGACGAAGGCAGTCTACTCTCCCCGGCGGAGCATCTACCTATATATGGTATGGGGAGAAATCTTTACAAACATAGGCTTCGCAGTCCTAGCGTTCCTCTTCCTCGACGGATCTTTGAAGACTAGGTGAGCGAATGTGGGCAGAGTAAATGACAAGAGCTAATAATATGCTAGCGTGCCGTTACTGTTTGGTATTCTTGCTTTCTGGGTTTTTGAGGTCCAACTACTGCTACAAATAATCATCAATCGAATCCAAGTAGTACATGACGACCAGAGATTTGTGTTTAAGCTCAAGGTGAGATTTTCTTACACTCGATGGGCGTTTGGTATGATGCTAATATCGAGCAAGTGGGGAACTGCTCTCATGATGTATGTTCTCATTGACGGTCCTCAACAGAAGGTGTACTGACTGTACAGTACTTTAATTAACATAGCTGTCTTTATAATCTGGATACCATCGCATGTAAATCCCGTCACGATACCCATGTACTACATCCAACTTACACTGCTGAGGTGATACTAACATGTCCAATAAGTCTAGTCATCATTAACAAATACTGGGACCGAGTCTCAAAAGTACTTATCCTACTTGTCGACGCAGCCTTGAATTACACATTCCTCAGGACGGTCAAAATCAGACTTGTCAAACAGTATGGCCTGAAGAAATATGCACCATTGGTTAGCTTTAATGCCAAACTCATGGCATGTTCTGTCGGACTAGATGTAAGCGATCATTGCTTTCATCTCCGAGCACGATGGACTTCTACTTGAATCGCAAGCTAATTGTCTCAGTAGCTCCTCCTCATCCTCCTTGAATCCATCCCCAGTAAATTCGTCTACCTCCAATTCCACCCCGTGGTCTACCTCATCAAGCTGAAAATCGAGCTCACAATGGCCAACCTCATCACAAAGATCGCACGAGGGACAGCAAACGGCGAGCTAAACAACGTTCTTGGAAGTCAGAGCATGTCAAGATCACATCACTGTACTTGCAATGAATCACCCATTGCAATAAAGACGCAGAAGAGTATCTACTCGGCGTCAACAGGGAAGTATTTGGACGGACAGGAGGAGTCTATAGATCGTGGTACTACATCTAGTGATGCGATAGGGGATGCTGGAACTCGGATCCTGAAGAAGGGTGTCAATATCAAGCACCAAGAGGTGGTAGTTAGGGAAGTTGATCTCACGAACTAGTGGTATTGGTTTTTTCGGTTGCCACAAAATCGGCAAACTATAGGAATAGTTCGTGAAAAAGTGTAATACGAGACCTTTTCATAGTTATATACTAGTGCGATAATGAAATTTTTTTTAAGGAAAAGTCTCTGCATTTGGTGGACCCGCTAATTACCTATTATTCAGCGTCCGATGCGCCTTTTCTCTTGCAGAATTATCCGGACTTGCGTTATAAGCGTAAGAGCGCTTCCTTTTGAATAAGAAGAAGATTAATCCAGAATCCTATTTGTCACAACATGCATAATTTGTTCTCGTGCAAAGGTTCAAGTAATCTTTGGTACTGATCTAAATAACCCTTTCCACGTGATCATGATGAAAAGCACCACAGAATTCGAAATACAAGTAGAGACTAAGCTATATTTATTGGAAATATCAAAATCAGCCTTCAAGCCAAATCTACTACCCTCTGGTTTTGCAAGGTTAATTGAACCCTGCTATGCTTGCTTAGTTCAAACAATATGCCAAGCCGCTCGCCAAACCCAACATCCCCTTTTCGTTGACTTCCCTCTCCTCCAATTCCAGACGATTAGTATACGCGCCAAATTCTATCGGTCTCACACACACTTAAATTTAAAGGGGGCTCTACTCATCACCAATCCTTCAAGATAGCCTCAAACAATCCTCCTGGATGCAGCTCGTCAGCAATTGGTGCGCTTCGCTGCGCCTCTCCCTGTCTACCGCAGCTCACCTCCAAAGGAGTGTCAGCATCAGGTATTTCTTCTCTTCCCATTATTGTCCTCTTCGTTTTTAAGTTTCTTTTGTGCAACCATAGTAACTTATTTTCTTCTCGCCTGTCTTTTATGTGTATTTTGCGAGGATGGACGATGTTTTTGTAACACATGATTGTTGCTTACCAGCGAAGGCAAAAATCCTGATGCTCCATGGTATTGGCCTCTTCTTCTGCATCTTGACTTCAGTTGTTCTAAATCTTTGACCAGGCCATGCAGAATCAGGTCCTTTCTTTCAAGCCAAAACTCGGCGTCTAGAGAAATACCTTCACACAGCTTTCCCAGCAGCACCACATCCCAATCACCACCCACTATATCCCGGTGGAGTCGAGCTACATTATCCAACCGGACCACTACGACTTTCACCAGCAGATGTAACCCGAGGATGTGGCCCGGCGCCTAGCGCTCGACCTGACTCGCTCAGAAGGTTTGCGGAAAAGCAGGAATTAGATGCTAGGGCATGGGGCAGAGGAGATTTCCGTGTCCCAGTTGACATCGCCGGACTCGACCAGTCTTTGACATTCTTATTAGAGTACATACACACTCAAGGGCCTTTCGTGGGCGTTGTGGGGTTCTCTTGTGGTGCGACTGTAGGTGCGATATTAGCCTCGCTTCTTGAGAACCATAGGAAAGTCAAGGGGTTCCAGTATCCTGAGAATGTGAGTATCACTAAGTTTGCGATTATAATTGAGGTGTTTCCTAACGGCAATGCAGTTCAACCATCAACCCCTCTCATTCGCGCTCTGCTACAGCGGCTTCATGCTCATGTCCACAACGTACAAACCATGCTACTTCCCCAAGATCGCCACACCAGTCATGCATGTCATTGGCAGTCTGGACCCCATGATAGAAGAGGAGCAAAGTCTCTTATTAGCAAGGAGGTGCAAGAATTCGAGGGTTGTGTATCATCCGGGAAGCCATTATGTGCCGACGAAAAGTGGGTTCCTGGACGTTGTAGTTGGGTTTGTGCAGGATGTTTTGGATGTTGGCGGGGTTAGTGATGAAGGGGAGTGGGAAGATATCTAGAGATCTGGCGGTGTTACGGCATTGATTGGCGTTTGGACCACGGTGTTGGGCATCAAGGGAGCGGGCGTTGCAGGTTAGGTGGTATTTCTGCACAACATAAAATCACGATTGACAAGTGAATTAGTAATGTTCTCATAGGTACTCGAGGAATTTGTCTATCTTTGTAGCTGAATCGAAGACTTTTGAAATGCGCTTCTGTAGACAATTGAACAGTGTTCCGATTGAGAGTGAAATAAACTACCAACACAACGTCTTAAAACAACAAACCACAAGGCATTGGTCCATATAATGAGTTTATCACTTTGCTTCTTTTGAAATGAGAAATCGAAAGACATGGTTGATACAGAGGAACCTTTCGTCTAAAGAAAACTAGTCAAGCCCTTTGCCCATCGACCGAAAAGTCATTCAAATTCTCCATCCAGTCCACCATGTTCGGCAAGCTCAGCCCCTAAGAAAAATTTCAAGGACTTTAAAAGCCTGATCAAGATAAGCAATCTGCGCCTGAGCGGCACCTTGCTTTGTCTCAGGTATCTTCGCGAAAATCTGATCCATCAACTTCCCACTAGCAGTATGAACGCCCGTGACATCGCCTAGAACAATACTCGTTATCCCAGCATTATCATATGCCGCCTTCTTCTGCTTCACAATATCGAGAGTGGATACAAATGTTCTTATGGTATCTGTTGCAACGCCCTGGAATCTGGCGTAATCCTCATCGGTCATGGGAGTGATGCTGCTGGCGATTGAGTTGCAGTTGGCGATGGATTTGATAAGTGCGGTTTGTGTAGTCTGCGACTTGGGTCAGTATTGAAAGTTGATGGAGCTTGTAAATAGTGGTATATACAAGCATGTTGGCCTCCCCGATTAGATCAAATGGGCTGCTCCAAGCGTTTGTTGCAATGGCGAAAGCCTTGCACTTGTCGGTTACGGCGCCGAGACAACTCGTAAGGGGAGTTATGTCCCGGCTTATTATAGCGCCAGCAGAGGTGCTTGCAATGAAAAGAAAAAAGGCTTTGGAAAGCATCATAGTGAGCTGAGCTGGTATGAATAATTAAAATTGAAAAGATATTGGGAATTCTAAAAATTATATTCGCCTGCTTGAGGGGAATTCCAAAACAGGAGGCAGCCACTACGTTTATATGTTTGCTGCTGGTCATACGAAAGTCTAGTCCGTCCGACACTGAGCTAAGTACCGTCACTTGAGAAGATCGAGCGAAAAAGGAAGAAGGCTGTTCGATCGCCTGAGGGCCTAGAATCAATGTACACACGATTTTGACTCTCTAGTAGATATTATCCAGAAGTACTTCGCTCTAGCTGCGTGAAAATGTGAAAAGAGTTGCTGAAGCGAGGAGTTCCTCACTGTAACCGAGTTCGTCACACCTGTGCTCACACAAATCGTTGTTTCCCTCGTTGTATTTCCCCTCTTTGGGGGCCAGTCTACAGGCTCCATGTGATGGAATATCTCGATGTGAATTTCTAAAGTGATCCCATGCTAGTCTTTGACCTAGATTCGGATGGTCCGAGGACACAAAATGCTGTGTAATGGCAATGAAGAACCATCAAAGAATATTACCTCGGCAGATAATCTAGATATTGGCCGAACTGAATTCCTAAACTGGAGAACAATGCGAGGGAGTCTGACCATGGTCATTGTTAAACCTAGGACTAAATCTAGATGCCTTAACACTGAAGGACTTTTTTATCTTGATACTTTTGAGCGTGGAAAATTCAGACTATTCTCTGACTTAAGTCAGAAACTAGTTCTCTGAGAGCTGAAACGAAAGTTAGCTTACGTCTATAAGATACAGCCGAATCAAGAGGTGATTGATACAGAGCCAACCTCAATATAGTGTTTTGACGGTCTTGATCTATCGTAGCAGTGATATCTGTCAGCCTCTTGAAACCATATTTTTTAATTTGACTTCGCTCTTGCATGCATCAGGACTAGGTTGCCGAAAAACATAACCAAAGAAAGCTAGCAAATCTCTCGACCCTCCATCTGGATGAGTTTTGATTCGAGGGAGGTTTTCAAGTCATAATACCAGAATTAGCCGAAGAATTTTGTGGCCAGTTCTGCCTCAATGCGACGAACCAGAGTTATATATCGGATAGTAAGGGTTATTTGAGCTATTATCTAGAATACACTGAAGGTGGAATGTGGAAGGTTTCGATGTTGATGTATCCAAGAATAGGGGTCGGCTTCTCTGATTGGCTCGGGCCGGGGCGGATGCGGGATGAAGCAATGCGCATCTCTAGCTGAGGTTCAAGCAACTCTTTCTCGCCAACACCTTGTCTTGAACAGCCTCATAACACAAACTGCGCAGACTGAGGATACCATGAACAATGTTCAACCTTTCAAGCCTTGTGCAAAAGGCTCAATCATTTATTGATCCAACACAGGCCCTCAATATCTCTGCCTCTGACCGCAATCCTGCGAAATCCACCCTCTTCCGACACCAGTTTCGACTACCTGATTCCCAGACCCCTCTACAAGAAATCACTGCAGAGCTTACTATCTCTCCACCCGTGGCATACTCGCCGAATGCGACTCAGGGAGAGAAGGACAAAGACCGCGATCGAGGATACCATTATGCGGGCAAGCTGCACCTGAGCGAGTCTTACTTGTGTTTCTCAACACAGCCTACAAGCTTTCTGCAGACGGCGAGTACGAGCACGTCTTCCGGATTCACAGGTCAAACACATGGTGCTGGTCCCGGAGGGAATGGCTTTACACTACCATTGTGTGCAATCAGGCGTGTTGAGAGGCTTCATAGTCAGAGTTACCAGGTATGCGGCTGAACCCCTACATCCTTCCATGAAGCTAATGAGAGGTTCAGTTTGCCTTAGCCATTACGACATGGAACGGCTTGAGTAATAACTCCGCGAACGAAACCTCAAAGACGCCTGTACTGGTGCAGAAAATAACCATACAGCTTGCTGGAACTCGACCCGCTTGCGAGAGGTTCTGCGATGGGTTGAAGAGGGGTCTGAAGTCAGGTGTAGGAGAGGTCGCCAAGCTGAAGCGGGTGGTCTCAGAATGTTATTCGGAGTACCTCCTTCAAGGCGATGGGAGGAAGGAGGCCACACCTCCCGATGCTGGTCTCGGCATGATATTTAGATACCCAGGCGACGCAAAGAAGTTAAGAGACAGGAGTAAGATGAGGCTATGGGGAGAATACTTAAGAGACTACGGGAGGAATGTCACCTTGATCCGACAACCTACTTTTCATAAGCTTATACGTGTCGGTTTACCAAATCGACTTCGTGGGGAGATATGGGAGCAAACTTCTGGATCATTGTTCTTGCGCCTAGAAAATCCGCTACAATATTCCGACACGTTACAGAAGTTCGACGGTCGCGACTCCCTTGCGATCGATGAAATCGAGAAGGATCTAAATCGAAGTCTCCCAGAATACCCCGGGTTTCAGAGCGAGGAAGGTATTGGCAGGCTTCGCAGAGTCCTCACAGCATATAGTTGGACTAATGAAGAAGTTGGGTACTGTCAGGCTATGAATATCGTTGTTGCAGCATTGCTCATCTATATGTCGGAATCTCAGGCTTTTTTCTTGCTGTCAACGCTTTGCGACAGGCTACTTCCAGGATATTATTCTACCACTATGTACGGCACTTTACTGGACCAACGAGTGTTCGAATCTCTGGTTGAGAAAACAATGCCTATCCTCTGGGATCACTTAGTGAAAGCCGACGTTCAGCTGTCCGTTGTTTCGCTGCCCTGGTTCCTGTCCTTATATATTAATTCTATGCCCTTGGTTTTTGCGTTTCGTGTTTTAGATGTTTTCTTCCTAGAGGGGCCGAAGGTTTTGTTCCAAGTTGGTCTGGCAATTTTGCGTATCAATGGCGAGGACCTGCTGGACGCAACGGATGACGGAGCATTCATTTCGGTATTGAAGTCTTACTTCTCCAAATTGGACGAGTCGGCGCACCCAAAGTCCGAAAACGCGAAGCTGCGGGCTGTAACTCGCTTCCAAGAACTCATGGTTGTGGCTTTCAAGGAGTTTTCTGGGATCACTCAAAGTAGTATCTCGGAGCAACGTATGAAACACAAGGATAGCGTATTAAACAGCATAGAGAACTTTGCTAAACGGACTTCGATTCGAAATCTTGGTCCAGAAAGTAAGCGCTTGAGTGTTGAAGATCTTGGAGCTTTATACGACCGCTTCTTCGGAGTGCTATATGAGCGACAGATGAGAAGTCAGATGATCCTCGAAGAGACGGAAAGACGCTCAAAAGCCAGTCGAGCCAGGGCTGCAGAAGTTGTTCATGGCCTACCAGAAAATCAAGTCATCGAGAAAGGAAGAGTAGGACTTGGACCAAGTCCTACACTTATGGACTATGATGGTTTTCGAGAATTCCTGTCCGGGATGGCTCGATGGGCGATCACAGATTCGCCATCCCCACCTGAAAAAGATAGTGGTTCAGTTACTCCAAAGCATTCATATTTTGGGAACAGTGTAAGACGTCGGGAAGCTTCCCTCTCACCATGGGGTGAAGGTAATCCGGAACCCGCAGATCACGAATTCATGCAGCGGCTGTTCCGCCGATGGGATGTTGACTGTAACTCCTCTTTGACATTGCAGAATGTCGTTACTGGGCTAGCACAGATCAAAGGGAAGGGAGATATCATGGGCAGCATAACATATTTCTTCGAATTGTATGATGATGATGGAGATGGAAAAGTTGATAGAGAAGGCATCCTACGAATATCAGAAGCACTTCTCTTCCTTTCACGGCGTGGTTTGGAAGGTTCGTTAACACCATCAAGCTCAATGGTTCACTTGAGCGAGTACGAGGCTGGAAATGGTGCTCAAGTAGACATGATTCAGGGAAACACCAATGAGAGGTTTTTGAGCAGCGTCAGCGCTTTCATTAGGCGTTGCTTTGAATATGCCGACCCGGATCATCCTACAAACCAGGAAGAGAAGTTAGCCTCCGAAAAGCAAGAGGAGGCCGATAACAATGCATTTGACATTGGTGAAGACAGCGACGAAGAAGAAGACCTCCTTGACCTAGGTCCTGACGCATCTCCGAAATCTCCGAAGCGTGGAAAGAAGTCTACAGGTCTTGAGGGTCCCCAATCACCGCGGAAAGCCACAACAAGACCGGGTGGGCGAAGTGCATCCATCGCACAAGCTGAAGCTGCAAATGCTGCTCTTGATCCATCAAAACCCCTCCACATAACTCTGCCAACATTCCGCATGGTCGTCTTAGCAGACGAGCTGCTTGAACAATTCTTCGAATCTTCTTTTCCAGCCTCCTTCCGCATATCTGATAAGATGCCAACACCTGGAACATCAGGGACATCCAGCCTCACCACATTCTCAAATCTAGGTTTCGGTCGCGCCTCAACCACTCCACAAAACGGTGTCGGTGTCGGCGGAAGCACCGCGGGTGTCGTCCCACCAAGCAAAGGCCTCCGTGGCGTTCTCGACAATATCGTCACAGATGGCATGCGCGTCGCCGCCGAAGTCCGCCGCCGCATGGACGAAGCCCAAAAGGAAATGGAGAAGAACGCCGTCAATCGACCCGACGAAGATGATGAGGAAGAAGAAGTCGTCATCGGTCCCCGCGATCCCGAGCGCAAGAGCGTCCGCTCTGAAGATAGAGACCTCCTCGAAGGCGCTGATGCGGAAGCCATGAGCATCCGAGGCGCAGAGGGTGTCACGAAAGAGAAGAACGAAGCGTTGAGTCCAACGGCGGGGTCAAACGCGGGTCGTTTGAGGAGGGGGAGTGCTGCGTCTTCGAAAGTGGTTGAATTCGAGCGTTGAGAATAAGATGTTGACTAAGCGTTATTGTATACTTTACCTAGTGCGAGATGCTTTTCTTTTTTTGATATGAGAGCATGGGGAACGATGACATGGACGGCTGTAACTGAATTCAAAGACGGTTTGGGAGTTCCTTGAGGTTGGGCGTTTCTTTTTTTTTTATGGAACGAGATGGCGAGATATCAATCATTGCGGCACGAAGGGCATTGTGAGAATTCAATGAATGGATATTCTCAACTTCCCCATGCAATACGTTCACTTCTCCTTGTGATGACCTTGTAGCTCTCGTGACGCAAGACCACGGTTGCAGAACGTGTGACTTCCATCTCCCTCTCTTCCGAACCTCGCGATCATACTTTACGCAATAAAATTTTGGTCAATCAGTTCATGGCATCTGTCAACATCATAAAATCATCACAAAAGATAATTTTCTCAAAACATCATTATACACCCAACTGGACCTCATGTCCCACATCTCATTTTGACAGACTATCTGACAACTCTTGAGAGAAAAAGGGGGGGTAATATGTCATACACGATCCACAATCCTAAACTGCCCATCTCATGAAGAACTCTCGTTCATCGTTCCATAAGAGAAGGGAACCTGAACGCCATGCACGAAAGTAAAGAAGACGCCCTGAAGCGATTATGCGCTGCCTTTATCCTGAGTAGGATGATTATTATTTTCCCCTTGTCTCACACACTCTTTTTGTGTGTAGCTTTCTTTCGTGTCCAGACCAGACCCTTTGGAATTCTTCTGTCTTCAACCTTCCACTCTTTCTTCGCTCTCATTCACCACGTCAATAAGCGGGCATCTCCTCTCTTCCAAGTTCGCCAATTTTATGCCGGATGCATCTTTTTAATGAAGTCCGTCTTCAACGGTCATGCCAAACGGCGGTGTGAGTATATTTTCATTTGAACTTCAACCCTGCCGACGAATCATTTACTCTGAATGTCCCTCATTAAGTACCATCTCTAAGACGATCTGGTTGGTCTGCACTTCCGGATGTGCCATTGCCAACTTGAGAGTTCTCTTCTCCGCACCTCCACCACCGCCGAATGATTGCGGAGTCATCTGGCTGTTCGCGGAACCTGCGCCTTGGGGGTTGATACCATAATCTAGACATCGCACGTCTCTCCCTGCAATAACCTGTCTCAGTCTACCATTTTCAGCATTCCGCACTTCGACAAAATCACTGTCGAAAAGTACGAGATATGCACCATACATGGCAGCCGTCTTTGCCCTTCCGACGAACTCCATGATAACGGAACGAGACACCTCACCATGTGAGTCGACATAAACACCACACTCCTCATAGCAGAGAAGGAATTCCGCATTTGAGAGTCGGAACATGCCTAGAGGCTTCTGATCCCGTAGCCGAGCTGCAATATTCCCAATCGCCGGGTTCTTGGTATCAGGAATGCTCATAGGTACCTTCTTGTCCAAGGTCATCAATTCAAAGCCTTTCAGAGTCGAGATCGCGATGTAGCTGTGGAACAAATTGATGGTAAAACATTCGGTGGGAATATAAAATTCATCATACTCCCGGAAGAATTCAGTACTCCCACCCCTCTTTAAGCTACCGAAGAGCCTTGATTTCTTCTCAGTAGATTTTTGGAAAACTGGTTCCAGAACTTTGAAAGTAGAGTGAAGGCCCTCCTTCTTTTTGTAGAACACAAGCGTGCGGTCTTTCATCTTCGCGGTAGCAAAGAACGACACGTCGCGGGTTCCCGAAAGCTTCTGAGGTGCTTTACGGGCAGAGTCGGCATGAGGTGCAGGAAAGTTGGAAACTGGTACAATTACATCCAAATGATATGCAATCAGTGACTTGTCAGCAATGATGAGACAAAGTGAGAACTCTTCTAGCACGGCTATCTGCGAGACCTTGCTTATTTGAATGGACTATTTCATATGTTAGCAAACATCAAGTCATCAGGTATATCAGCTTACTCTTGACCACCCCCGAGGATTATTTTCCTCGGCTATATAAACACCGTAATCTGTGCCAATTGCCACCATCGCCTTATTGAAGCAATTGAAGGCAGTTGCACAATTAACTTGAGCTCTGCATACTGGTCCAGGACGAGGACCCGCACCATATTGCTTCTCCATCTCGCGTATGGACCTTTCCAACGGCGTGCCTCTCACAGAAACAAGATTTCTCTGAGAGGAAGCCGAAAGCACATCATTCCCGAAGGCAGTATCAGCCATCACACGCAGACGGAATGGCTCGGCGTTTTGCTCGAAAAGAGAAGCAGCATGGCGAGTCTTAGCCTCAAGAATCTTGTCGCACCAGTCTTGTCGATTTGAGGCACTTGGTGCGTATAAAGTATATACTTCGCTTTTACCGAGATGTTTGACGCGGAAAGGATACATGGAACGGGCATCAGTGTCATTTGTGCTGGTCGGAGTGAGTTTCGTGACAGAATTCATCGTTGCTACAGATTGATTTGAAGAGGTATGCTCAAGAGGATTCCCTCCCACACCATTGGTCATGGATCGATTCAACCTGAGATCAGAGCCAGATTGTCCCGTCTTTGCTGTTGTAGTAACGGCACCTATGCCTTTCACTGAAGATTTAACAACTGGGTCGTCGTTGGTACTTTCAAGAACAAGTAGTTGCATTGGAATTGGCTACTGTATATTAGTTAAAGATCAACGAGATATACTATGAAACTTACTAGTTTCGAAACATCGTAAACTTCTTTCTTCCTCCCTGTCCCATTGTCACGCTGAACGATTGTCTTGGCTAACACAAGATAATGGTCAAAGAGTATGCCGTGTGTTTCAAGCCAGGTGAATCTGTTGGCTCCTGCACGCTGGAGGTCGCCTTTGAAAATGAGCTCACGTCCAAGATGATCTAGATGCAATTCTACTCTTTCCATGCCAGGTCGGAGGAACAGCTTAGATTGCAATTCGATCATCTCTACCTTCTTCGACTGTTCGTCAACCTTAGCATCACACTCGAGAGTTACTGTTTTGATCTCTTCGATGGCCATAGCGAGGTTCGCCTTTTCCTCGGTGTCTGAAATCATGTTCTTAAGCACAGTGTCTAATAAGAGACCGTAACGTTGAAGTCTGGTGATGGGTGCCTTTAGATATGTGTTCCAATCTAATCTACCCGAGAGCTTGTTATCCCGAGCTTGGTCCAGGAACTGACGGAAGAGAAGATTCTTGTCTGCTTCTCTCCGAACAAGGTATGTTGCATAAGGGAATCCAGCTGCGTATTCAATGTATGCTGACCTAGCTTTTCTGATCCATTCCCTGAAAATATCGCTGAAGCCGATGACCCATGGGCCCTGTTCCTTCTGGCGATATTTTAGTTGAGCTAGGAGGTAGTTTTCGTTGACTTCTTTTATGCCTTCGACCTTTCCAAACACAGAAGTAAGAAATTTTGGGAGTTTTGCCTTTGCAATGATTGGCGGCTGCCAGGTTGATAGATCATCTCTGTAAAGCACCCGCAAAACATTAATTTGTGCCATATACACGTCTTCAGACATGACAATCTCGTGAAGATTATTTTGGCGCTGTACTTCTTTCTTGTTGGCTCCTTCCAGTTGCTCTTTTGTGAGCTTGTAGAAAGTAACCCAATCTTCTGATTTGCGTGAAGGCTCCAAGACCTGGGTTTGAAGGTTGATCTTCTTGAGCGTCCGCGTACAATGATGCGAGTAACATCGGCCAGGTACCTCCTGTTCGTGGACCTTGGGAGAGTAACACCCTGAGCCTGTGAGTTGCCACAGTACACCCGAGACAGTACCTTGACCTAACTTCACCCATTCCTCTTCCGGTATCAAGATCCCAGCGTCCAACATTGATTTAACGACCCTTAAACTCAACGTCTCGGCGTCTGCGGTGTTCATCGTGGGAACTTTGTGAGTGAAGAGAGCGACTAACCCTTCCTCAATGACTTTCTGACGCAGGTCAGATTCCCCTTCTCCTGTCTCACCGCCCGCCATTTCTCTGACCCAGGCTGCAATACCGCTCAAAGCCCAGGGTTCTTGGCACTTCTTGAAATCAGCAGATGAAAGTTTTGAAAGACCAAATTTTTTCCGTCTTCCAGCAGGCAGGGCTGGCAAATCCAGGGCTACCGTCGATTGCGGCGTGCCCATATCGTAGCCATCGAGGCCGCTAGCGGGGCGCTGTGACATTCTCGCTGCTTTCTGTCTAGCTTGACGCTCTTCAGCATCAGTCTTAGAACGGGTAGGCGGTACGGTATGTGGAGTGCTGCTGTGGCTCGATAATGAAGTCGATCTTGGAACATATTGCCCACCAGGAGACAACATACTCTGCTGCGTATAAACATCTGGTGCATATGGTTGAGCCCCCTCTACACTAGAAGAATAATTGTGAGAATAGGTCTGCGAATTACGGTAAGATCCAGCAGGCATTAATTGGGGGGTCCGATTCTCAGACATGGGTGGTACTGATGGTAACGGTCGAGTTTGGCTGTACGAACCACTGCTTATTCCTGGATGGTAGAATAATTCGGGCATTTCGTCTCTTGTCGGACTGTCACTTCCAGACATCCCGCTAAGTCTTGACTCAGAAGCTCGGGAGTGGAGCGATTGCTCGTCTCCTTCGTCAAAGCTAAGCCTATGAGCGTGTGAAGTAGGTCTTTGGAGACCCCCAGTCCCAGATGTGTCCACTCTCGCAGCCTCAAATGCTGGGAATGGGTGAATTGCTCCCTCTCCTGGTATGGCATAGTCAGTCATTCCCCCAAGTCCTGCAGCTGGAGCATAATTATGGCTTCCTGACCGTCCAATTTGATGCGGTGTGGGAAGAGGTCGGCTTTGATCCTCCATTTCACTACTATTGCCAGTGTTTGGCCCGCCTACCTCATTACCGTAAGACATGCGTGCAGCGTAGCCACCACCAGCTAGTCCTAAATCCATATTCTTGTAGTCACTATCGCTGCTCTCTCCTTGAGATTGTGGCTGCTGGGATTGTTGTTCTGCACCATAGTCCCAGCTGAGAGCACCTGCTCCACTTCCACGTTGGGCATCCATCTCTTCAGCAATTCGCATAGCCTCAAGTCCAGCAGCAGCCTCAGGGTCACTTTCGTCCTCGTAATCCTCGTAGGTTCGACTGACGTTATTTGGATTTAATGTCGAAGCAGTGGATGCGTATCGGCCGATTCCACCCGCTGCACCAGCTCCAATTGTGCTTGCTGTGGAATTATAACGACTAAGATCCTGGAATTCACTATCCAGAAGATCACCGTTATGCTGGTCCATGTCCTGGGGTCTTCTACGTTGAGATTGGCCGCCTAACGCATCACCAATATCGGCGAAAAGTTGCTCCTGTGAAAGATCTTCTTGCTCATGACCTTGAATCCCTAATCCCCAATCATCCCGGTCACCAATTTCCTCCACAGGCGCATTCGGGAGAGGGCGAAGAGTCGGATGTCTATGCAACCCTGATCCGCCTGGTGAAGTTGTTGAAACCCTCGTGGAATGACTCGCAGAACTGCTAGTCCGATTTGCGAATGAATTTGACTCGTCTTCATGAACTGGATATACTGGAAGTGGAGCAGCCGGTGAGTACGCAGGGTAGGACTGATATGCAGGCTGAGATCCTTGGGATGCTCTATAGTCGCTCTGGTTATAATGCCCGCCGTTTGATGGATAAGGGGCAGAACCAGGCACTTGATATGAGTGTCGAGACGGTGGTGGGGAGCTTTGTGTCGAATATGTTGGACTAGCTAGGGGATTTTCGTACAGAGTTTGGGGTGAAGGTCGCGCAGGAGCAGGAGGAGACCCGAATTGCTGGGTGTTTTGACCCCAGTAAGACGGAGATTGAGGCACTTGGGGCATCGATACTGGTTGATTATACGAAGGATTGTAATTATTGTACCCCGAAACAGTGGTATGGCGGGCAGGCACTTGTGCAGAAGGTTGGTATGCGGCTGGATTGTATGGTTGATGGCCTCCCGTTGCTGCTGGCTGGGACGGTGGTTGAGGGCTGGTATTATATGCCTGTTGTGGACGATACTGAACAGATTGAGATTGTGTACGGGCGAAGTTCTGAGGATTATATGGTGTTTGTGGCAGTCCTGGTGATGAAGGGCCGGCAGGGAAAGGTTGGTACTGATGTTGATAGCCGGAGAGGGCAGGACTTGCACTTCCAAACGAGTTGGGGCTGTGACCTTGAGATGCTGTTGGACTCGCGAGATAATGTTCTTCTTGTGGCATGGCAGTCCGGCCTGGCACAGGCGGCGCGCCTCCCTGATATCTGCCATTTCCTTGTTCCAGATATTGCGCATCATCGCCGTTATCGAAACTTGATTGCCTTCTCAATCCCGAATTCGAATTGTTATAATCCTGCGCACCTGCAGCGCCGTATTGAACAGGCGGGACATGGCCATATCGGCGCTGCCCGTTTTGTCGGAAAGACATGGTGGTACAGACGACGGATCAAGAGCAGGCGCACAATCAGTGTCGAGCTTGTGTGTCCAAATCGAATTCGTCGAGAAGGGTCGAGAACGATAGAGTATCATACAATAAGGGCAGGCTCGCATTCGGCCTTGGTTGTGTTGTGGAGTCGAAACCTCACATTTGCGACCGCAAAGCGCGAACTCCTCCCCATAAGCTGCTGGCGCAAACGAACGACTTCGGTAGATCTGATGTGGGTGGTGATGCTATAGCTACAGCTTGACGGTCAATGTGAGCTCTTTCAACAACACCGTTCCCATTCCTTCTATGCCATATATCTACGGGGTCCGACTCTTATGCTGACAAGAAATCGTACCGGTACCCGCGTCGTTCGGAAGTAGCAACCTTTCACGCCTAGTCGGGTTCGCCGTCGTTACTCCGCGAGGCTCGATGGGATCAGATTCTTTCAACGCCTGCGAGGGGAATCTGTACTCGAAGTTTGAATCAAAGAAAAGGAGAGCGAAGACCTTCTGGCACAAAGTAGTGTCGATATCAATCTCGAGATTATGATGGTGGATGGAGTGCTAGATCAGTTGAGCAAGTCATGGATGTCAAAAAGATGCGCTGGAGCTGAAGCATCTAAGCAAGATCGCTTCGGATTGGCTCCCGCTAACCTAAAGTGGGTACAATTCTTGGCCTTATACAGGACTCGTATACGACGACTCGACGCGCAGGACCCTTCTGCTCATCACAAATATATGAGGAAAATATATTGTCTTATTCTGTCATCTCTATTTTCAGGATCTCTAAACTATTGGCTAAGCTTGCTTCGTTTTCATATTCTCTCTGCTGCCGTCTACAAACTCTCTGAATACTCAGAGGTGATCAAGTAGTAAAGAGACGACTGCTATATAGAGTGAAGGCCCCTCCAAAACCCTTGCCTAACCTCGCCCAACCCGATAATTTTGGTTGTGCGAGCTGTGTGCCAGCACCGGCCTGACGAAGGTGCTTGCTGCGCCATCAGCCCTATGGAAAGTCCGACACACGATCTACATTTGTGGCTCCAGACAAAAAGTAAGCACTGTGAAGCAGACCTCTAACCTGCCATGTTGAAACGAGGAGCTTCACTCGCCCGGTATCACCGAAGGGTTCGAGATCTGTAGGTGAGAGTCCCGGTTTTGTGCTACTCGACCTCTTCAATATTGGAGGCGTCCGGCAGAATACCGATTTCCCATTAAAGTTGCCGCTGTCTAGATCCTACCGATTGCAGTGTCAGAAATTCAGTAAATTCTTCTTTTCTCCAATTAAGCTTAAATGGTGTGATGCAAGCTTTGCAACACCCTACATATTGTCTCCCTTCTTCCAGCCAATGAAAGGAGATAAATGTTGATCTCTGGCGGTTGCTAAAATGAATCACAATCGGGGTCCATGAGCCATCTCCCAAGCTTCAGAAAGATAAAAGCAACCAATAAGGAACCACTTAGATTGAAAGCGCTCCATGGAATCGATAAATTTCCCGTTCGAACGCTTGTACTGTCCAATATTCTTGTGGTCATTGTTAACAAGCATAAAGTCACGTGGGTCCAGATGGAACAAAGCAATTCAGACCTGAATTTTGTGAATACATTAGAGAAAAACAACAGTGCTATCTGATATAATGCTTCGTAAGATCAGCGGGACCACCTCCCTACATATCCCGGATCAACATTTCTTGATCAGATTTCAAATGATGGAGGCCTAGGCTGGGCGTGTTAAGGAAGAAATACGGACTTCGGACCACATAGAAAGCAGCAAGATCACGTGTACATATTCTGCATTGTAAGCGTTTGGAAATACCTAATCCCGTCCTCGGAGCTTCAATTTGACGTCAACCCCACTCTGCCGTCAGACACACACCATCGATCTTCTTCTGCCCCTCACGCTCTTCATTTCCAACATCACCTCTAATCCACAATATACATCATCAAAATTAACACGTAAACCGACAATATGGTCAAAGCAGGTATGTCTACCATCTCATATATGCCACATGCATACTTGTGCTTTGGATGGCACTGTTCGCAGCCAATTGCGGGGTCGCTAGAGCCAATATGAGCAAGATTCATGGGCTCAGCTCCAAAGCTGGCGACCTGGATGGTTACTTCTCAACGCCTTTCCCATCTGGGAGTCGTATTCCACAAAATACCTGACAACATCTTTGTTATCTTCTTAAAGTACAATAGTCCTAGATATCCGCTGATCATGGTGTTCTTCATCTTTAGTCGCAACCATCAGAGGAGACTCCAAGATCTCCGGCACCGTTACCTTCGAGCAAGACTCCGAATCTTCCCCAACTACCATCTCATGGAATATCACTGGCCATGATGCCAATGCTGAGCGTGGCATGCACGTTCATCAATTCGGTGACAACACGAACGGTTGCACTTCTGCCGGTCCTCATTGTAAGTGGTTAGAAGCTCGACTAAGCACAGTTGATGTTGACCTTATAATAGTCAACCCACATGGTAAGACACACGGTGCTCCCACAGATGAGGTCCGTCATGTAGGCGATTTGGGCAACTTCAAGACCGATGGTCAGGGCAATGGCGTTGGCAACACAACAGACAAGCTCATCAAGTTGATCGGCCCAGAGAGCGTTATTGGAGTAGGTCAAAGGCATATATGTTGTAGCGATATTTGCTAAGAATACTTAGCGAACCGTTGTCGTCCACGCTGGCACTGATGATCTCGGCAAGGGAGAGAACGAGGAGTCCAAGAAGACTGGTAATGCTGGTGGCCGACCTGCTTGTGGTATACTCTATTCAATCTATATCTTCTTGGACATTTTACTAATTACTAGCAAACAGGTGTCATTGGCATTGCAGCATAAGTTTGTCCACCGAAAAACAAAACATCTTCGCCCAATCATTATGGTTAGCAGAGTAGTTGCCCAAACAAATTGAATAAACGCAAATAAATGCAAATGTTTGATAGTATTAGCTTTTTCTTAGTGAAGCCATCAGGTACAATGCCATATAGCCTATGCTCTATTGACGTAACCAAGAACCCCTCATTGTGCTTATCAATCCAAGGGAGTCGATTTGTTCAACAACAACACTAATTTCCAGGCCTGCTTGAGTCGGTCAATCCCAATTATAGAGCAAGCTCAGTGAAGTACACTTTCATTTAGAATAGTGGTAAAGTCGTATTCCAAGAAGTATGTCGGATATTCAACATCCCGAAACTTGACATGGCAAAACCCCTGTAAGGTCCCGAAGACTAGCGCACGGCTCGGTCGGTTAGCAACAAAGTAGCGGGGTTACTGGGGATGTGCACACGACGAGGGGAAACCTCAATTTATTAAAGCTTTCCAAGTACATCAATCTGTCCTTAAAAGCAATTGCTCTCCAAACCTTTTACCAAACAACCTTCATTCCAGATACCCTGCCGAGTGCCTTGGCAACTGTATAGAACAGCAAACCTTGGACATAATTGTGAGTGGATGAATACTTTGTTTCTCTCACCGATGCTGTGTTATAGGTGCGCCAAGTATTGTGGGAGTGAAGATGTCAACAGTTGTCCATCAATTTAGGACTCAACCGCCTCTATGTTTGTCACATGGAATAAATTCACCTTGTGAAATGGAGCTAGCAATATACAAATATGCGGGTGCACCTTCCCAGCCAAATAGCACCATTGCCTTCTCAGCGCATTTGCGTCACACAAGAAAAAGGCAAAATCACAACACTCTTTCTCGAGAAGAAACTCAACACTCATACCTTCCGCCCATTACAAATACAAGCAGTATTTTGCCTCCCACATCTTCTACTTGCGCACACCTTTAAGGGGGCCCAGTTGCTGGCTTCACCGCCACAATGGCAGAACGACCGATCAAGATCAGTTTTGCTTGTCAGCAGATGAATTATACTCGCGAAATTTCTACCTCTTCGAAGACTTCAACTTCGTCATATAACATTGCTAATTTGGTTGTCCCATTTCCTAGAGCCGGCTCAAATCCTCCACCTGCTCCCGAACCATTACTCCCAAACATCCCTCCGGCGCGGTACGAAAAAATGGTCCTCAATCAAGCAAAAGTCAAGTCCGTTTTGAGCGGCGACAGTCTTATTTTGGCAGCCGTTGATAACCCTGACCGCGAACGAATCCTTTCTTTGGCATATTGCACTTCGCCACACCTAAAGAAGGAAGGCGATGAGCAATGGGCATTCGAATCTCGCGATGCGCTACGTAAATTGGCTGTTGGAAAGCATGTTCAATTTCAGATCCTCTATACGATTCCGAATACGAAGCGTGAATATGGAATTGTCTTTTTCAACGATGGGCGCCGACTACCCGAATTGATGGTGGAAGAAGGTTGGCTCAAGCTCAGAGAAGATGCTGGACGCAAAGAGGACTCGGAAGATGCCTTGCAGCAATTGGATAATTTACGTCTACTTGAAGCGAAGGCAAGAGCAGATGATAAAGGACTTTGGCAAACCAGCGGCGGTCGTATCAATGTTCAGCATGATATGGGTGATGCTGCGGCATTCATTGAGAAATGGAAGGGACAGAGCGTTGATGGCTTAGTAGAGCGTGTACTGAGCGGTGATCGAATGCTTGTGCGGTTGATTCTTTCGCCAACAGAGCACATTCAAGGTAACAAGGATCCCCTTTCTACAAGAGTTGAAAGTTTTGACTAAAAATTCTAGTCATGACCCTCGTAGCAGGTATTCGATCGCCAACAACTGAGCGAGTCAACCCCTCGAATGGCCAGACACAGCCTGCGGAAGAGTATGGAAATGAAGCTCGTCGCTTTGTTGAACTACGACTTTTGCAACGAAATGTCAAAGTGGACCTACTTGGCCTGAGCCCACAGAACCAACTTGTTGCCTCCATTCGTCATCCTAAAGGTTCAATTGCGAAGTTCTTATTGGAAGATGGTCTAGCTAGATGTGTTGACTTTCACTCGACTCTTCTCGGTCCAGAGATGAAAACTTTGCGCGATGCTGAGAAATTTGCGCAATCTACAAAGAAAGGCCTATTCAAAGACCATGTTGCAAAGGCATCCGGTCCAGGAGGAAGCCTCGAGGCACATGTCACTCGAGTTTTCAGTGCCGATGTTATCTACGTCCGTAACCGAGCCGGCGTTGAAAAGCGAATCAATCTCAGCAGTGTTCGTGGACCACGACCTTCAGAGCAGAGCGAGGCGCCTTTTAGAGACGAAGCCAAGGAATTTTTGCGTAAGAAGGTTATTGGAAAGAACGTCCGAATGAGTATCGATGGCTCTCGCCCCGCAACTGGAGAATACGATGCAAAGGAGGTTGCGACTATTACCCTGAACGATAAAAACATTGGATTACTTCTCGTTCAAGAGGGCTGGTGTTCTGTGATTCGCCACCGTCGCGATGACACAGATAGGGCACCAAACTACGACGATTTGCTTGCTGCCCAAGAAACTGCAAAAGAGGAAAAGAAAGGCATGTGGTCTGGAAAGCCCGCGAAGGCAAAGCAATATGCAGATGCATCTGAATCTTTACAGAAGGCAAAGATGCAAGTCGCAATCTTACAACGTCAGCGAAAGATTCCAGCCATAGTTGACTTTGTCAAGGGCGGCTCTAGATTTACTGTTTTGATTCCCCGTGAGAACATCAAGTTGACTTTTGTCCTTGGTGGCATTCGTGCGCCAAAATCTTCAAGAGGACCAAACGACAAAGCTGAGCCATTTGGTCAAGAAGCACATGATCTTGCTACAAAGCGCCTGACGCAGCGTGATGTCGAGATCGACGTCTTCAATATTGATAAAGTCGGAGGTTTCATTGGAGCTCTCTACATCAACAAGGAGTCTTTTGCCAAGATCCTCGTTGAGGAGGGTTTTGCTACCGTTCACGCATATTCTGCCGAGCAATCAGGCAATTCTAATGAACTCCAAGCTGCTGAGACGAGGGCAAAAGAGGCTCGTAAGGGTCTTTGGGTCGACTGGGATCCATCACTCGATATTGCAGATGAAGAAGAAGCCCCCGCAAATGGATCAAATAATGACTCGGTTTCTATCTCAAGAGAGAAAGACTATCGCGATGTCATGATTACCAATATCGATGAGGACGGCAAAATCAAATTGCAGGTCATTGGAACTGGCACTTCTGCTCTAGAAACTCTCATGACTCAGTTCAAGTCCTTCCATCTGAATCCTGCGAACAAGGCTGGTCTACCCGGCCCACCAAAGACTGGTGAATATGTTGCTGCCCAGTTCACCGAGGACGGCCAGTGGTATCGAGCTCGTGTTCGCGCCAACGATCGGACGGCAAAGGAGGCTGAAATTGTCTATGTTGACTACGGCAACAGCGAGAAGATGCCTTGGTCCAAACTTCGTCCTCTGTCACAGCCTCAATTCACACCACAAAAGCTTCGTCCACAAGCCGTCGATGCTGTTCTTTCCCTGATTCAGCTACCAACAAACAAGGATTATCTTGCGGACGCCATTGAGTACATCACACAAGCAACAGCCAACAAGGAGTTAGTTGCGAACGTGGATTACACTGCGCCAGAAGGTACACTCTATGTCACTCTTTACGATCAGAACACCAGCCAGAATCTAAAGGATAGCATCAACACCGATATTATCCGCGATGGTCATGCTATGGTTCCCACCAAGCTCAAGCCTTGGGAGCGTAGCTTTGGCGATGTCTTGAAGGACCTCCGTGAAAAGTCTGAACTTGCGAAGACTGAGCGTCTGGGCATGTGGGAGTATGGAGACATCACTGAGGACTAAATACCATAGCAAGACCTCAATCGGGCCTATCTAGATTTCCAACTCCACCTCATTCAAATCTACTTAACAAGCGACAACCAATCCCGAGTGGCATATTTTGATTTTTCTAGCATTGCGTGCGTGGCATGGGAGGGAAATGGTCAAACCAAAAAAAACAAAGCTTTTCCTCTACATACCTTGCGTGAAAAAAGCTTCTGCCCTTCTCCCTTCAAGGGAAGGGAGGCTGGGTCTTGCTGGATGGGATGGGATTACATAGATGGTAGATTGTGTGGATAGTGATGAATTGATGAATGAGATTGTGCATATTATTTTTGACATAGTATTTTGGAGACGTGAAGAAGTGAGTAGCAACAGTGTCAATCGTCTAAACACTCTGTTTTATCGTCAGCTGTTAATCTTCCTTCACCAACTACCAAGAAACCCCTACTCACTATCCCGCCTCCTTAACTCTCGAGCTATACCAAAATACACACACAAACCCGCGAGGAGTAAGAACAATCACAAGAAACACGAGCACAGCCCTGTCAAGCCGCACCCAGGATCAAATAGCAATCCAATATTTATCCCAATCCTACACACTTCCTTTCATATACTCAACACTTTACAGAGTCAACTTAGAACATAAGAGGACGGACAAATTCATACCCAGACTTCTCTAATGGGAGGTTCCTAAAGCCGGTTGATTAAAGTATAATGCTCAGAGGATTAGCATAGGTATACATGTATACAGAATATATCCTCGAAGTCTTAAAACTAAAACCAAAATGGGTTATACTGGGTTGTCGGTTGCTTACAGACTTTACATGTTCAATTAAGTGGGGCATGCGTTAGTGCTCTTGCAGTTTCTGTTTGCTGAGGCCTGGTAAACTGACGAAGAAGCCAAAAAGTGCGCTAGATAAAATAAACATTTTCATATGCAAGTATGCTTTCGTTCATGGGCTCACAAAAGCAACAAATATTTCACACAGTGAAATCATTTCTCATTGACCTTGACCTTGACCTAAATGCTTCCCTTTTCATACTAACTACATATCTTGCAGTCTTTGTCCATTGTCCAACCATCACAAACATCACTGTCTTCCGACCCAGTGTGCAATTTCATCATTCCGCCCACCAAGCGAAAACTCCCTAATCAACATAAATCACAACAATTTATGCCGAGATCTTCTGCTTGAGCAACTCCTTAAGGGTCTCGGCATCAGCAGCGAACTTGCTGATGCCTTCTCTTAGCTTCTCGACGGACATCTGATCCTCGTTGAAGTCGAAACGGAATAGGGACTCGTCGTCGATGTATGACTTCTTCTCTAGATTCAGGCTGGAAGCAGTAGATGCATCCAACTTCTTAGGGACGGCTTCAGATGAGCCCAAAAGGTCCTCGAGAAGGTTTGGCTAGAAAGTTACGTTAGGGAACAGTTCTTCGGTAGGTAATTCAGATACGTACCGAGATGGTCAAATAATCACAACCAGCCAACTCAGTGATCTCACCAACACTTCGGAAAGAAGCGCCCATAACAATGGTCTTGTAGCCAAACTTCTTGTAGTAGTCGAAAATAGCCTTAACGGACGCGACTCCTGGATCCTCCTCCTTGCTGTAGGCCTTTCCGGTCTTTGCCTTGTACCAGTCGAGAATACGGCCAACGAAAGGTGAGATAAGGAACGTTCCGGCCTCAGCGGCGGCAATTGCCTGGACTTGGGAGAACATGAGGGTGAGATTGACGTTGATTCCGTGATCGCGTTGAAGAATGCGGGCTGCTTGGATCCCCTCCCATGTTGATGCAATCTTAATTAGGACACGGGACTTGTCGATACCGATAGATTTGTAGAGCTTTTGTCTAGTTAGAACTGTTGAAATCACTTCACCTCATGGTATTTAGGTAGCCACTTACATCGATAATGTGAAGAGCCTTGTCGACTGAACCCTTAGTTGTGAATGAGAATCGAGCGTCGACTTCGGTGGAGACCTTTCCTGGGACAACAGCCAAGATCTCCTTTCCGAATTCAACTAAAAGACGGTCAAGAGTGGCATCGACCTTCTCGTCGATTGAGCTGCCGTGCTCCTTTCCGTATGCAACGGCCACATCAATAAGTTTGGCATATTCTGGCTTCTTCGATGCGGCAAGGATCAAAGAAGGGTTGGTGGTGGCATCTTGCGGCTTGTATTTGGCAATGGCTAGAGGAGGTTAGTATGTTGGTAAACAATCGAGAAATATTTCGACGAGAGGTTGTGTTTGGCGAGCTCGAAGAAGGGTTCCAAGTAGTGGGGTAATTAATGGCTTACATGCAAAATCACCTGTGGTTAAAGTTAGCTTTGATTCAGGAGCATTCAACGTAACAATGCTTACCAGAATCACTGACAACGGTCTTTGTAAGTAGAGTAGTTAGTAAATGCAATAAATGGTAAGGTCAATAGCGGTAGCCATCAGGTACAAAACCACTCAATCGGCTGAACCCCTCCACCGCCAGATTCCGGAAAGCAAGAGACTGAACTTACAGTGCCAGATGCCTTGAGCTGTTCTAATGAGTTAGACATGATTGCAATTCGTGTATGGGTATCTCAGAAAGTGGTTGTGGTTGGTATGTTGTGGTATGAAGAAGGAGAGATTGTGGCGGGTGGAAGAGATTTTGTTGTTGAGACCTTAAAGCTGATCGGAGACGTCAAACACGGCGGGGTCGCAGCTTCGCTCTTCGGTTCGCTGGGCTACGCTACATCGTCATAGGATAGTGGGGGTTACTAAGCTCATGGCAGGGGACACTAGAGGCAGATAGGCAAATAGGGAGTGGCGATAGCATCATGACCTGGATGAAATCTGAATTTCTTTCTTTGATAGAATGATCACGGGCCGACCGGAGAATTTCTATGGATATATCAATACTAAGCAAGCCCACTCCTCTTTAGATGTGGGTTTGTTCATAATCAACTTCAATCTCTGCGAGTTCCTGTCGAGGATTGAATTGAGATTCGATACCACCACCTCGTCTTCGCGTCCACCTCAAAATGCTTTTTAAAACATCCCACCTTTTGCGACTTTGGCTGGTGTAGTTCTCCCTTCGGTTTTGCTTGGCAGCAGCAAACTCAATGCTTCGCAATTCGGTCTGCTGTTTTCCGATTCAGGGTCACTGTCTCCGAGGAATCCAGATGTGTCTAAATTGTCAGCAGAAAAGTCGCTCATATTGATAATTCTAGAATCGGAGAGACTCGTGAGCTCGCTCTCATCTCCCTGAACGCCTTGAAAAATGTATAGCCCTTGAACGCCTGGACACGTCGATATTACTCCGCGGAACGGACACGTTGATCACGTTGCATTGAATCATCCCACGATTCGTTGGGAGGCTTCTGCTCTTTCCTTTTTGAGTTATCTCTGAAATGCCTTCTGCGATGGGTGATCTAGTGGCTCTCCATATACACAGCTCGATCGCAGGCTATTCTGAAGTCCTCGTCTAGACATTATCCTCGCCATGACTTTTCTGACTGTTCCTTGCAGCAGTATTAGGCTTCTCCGTTTGAGCTTCAGAAATGGTTTTCTGTCCTGGTCGTCTTCCGGGGTGCCTGCTTTACAAGCCCATTCATGCACATATCTCAGCGTCTCTCGATTCCAGATCCGCTTCATGAACAATAACCTGACTGGCACAGGTGCGATAATAATCACTGGGAAAGCTGGAGCTGCGACTGTCAAAGTCACATAAAATATTATGCCAGTCATCACTATCTGAACGAGGGTGTATTTACTGCAAGAGACTGTTGACCATGAACAGGAACAACCCTACGAGCACAGATAGGTGTAAGACCGAGAACGTACTGAAGAGGAGGCGAGATGAAGATGAGGATTCCCGCAGCTTGAAGGATAGGTGAGCAGCGATGCTCATAGACCTCTTGCTTCTCTACAAGTACTATTTTCTCCTCTCCTGTCACATCTTGCTGAGATACACTCACGATCTTCACTGTATGAAGAAGTGATTCGGAATGCAAAGGTGCTTGTGGCAAAAGGCCATTAGCGGGAGGTATTCCCAAGATACCGCAAAGAGCTGTAGTCGTTCCAAGTAAGACAATATCCCAGGCAAAGCCACCTCGTTTCTTGGTTCCGTATTGGTCGACAATACATATAATGCTGCTTTTTCGTGGTCGAAGTAGAAGAGGATTGTAATGATGGCTCCAGGTATGATCGAGAGAAATTTCAACTCCACTGGAAGTTTCCAAAATTAAACAAAAAACATGGTTTTCTCCGGACTCGAAGGCCGGAAAGACGTCTGCACGGCAAGTGTCTGCTTATCCAGGCTCGCAAGTTCCCCGACATTTGGCATTCCTATTAAATAGGACGATCGATATAGCCGCAGCATATTCGCTTAGTCCCACGCGAACGTATCGGCGGAAGAGTGTTTTCCAGGAAATTGCAGTAGACAGGGCCAGAGCAAGTAGAAATGTTCCTATAGCGCCAATGACCGAGTAAAGGAAGGAGGTCAACGAAACTGAGGCATGCGTTCGTTGAAGCTCCTGCGCAGCTTTGTGGAAGTATATGACGCTATTAAGAGAGCATATGTAAAAGTGGTCACATATTGCATCGTCCAATCGTGGGCATTGAAGATTGCAAGTAAATAGTGCATCCATCTTGCGTGGAGCAAACTCCAGGCTATGTGTGAGAGAAAATTTACCTGCTCAATATCAGCCAATCTTTGTTTTGTCTTTGAGATCTCTTGATACTTCCCCCAGGGTTGTCAAAGGCTGTATAGAGAAGCTGTACTATATCAGACTATTTAGGGGCATATCCAAAAAAAGAATCGTACTCACATTGAGAAGAAAACACCGCACAACCCTGTACTAAACACTACCTCAATCGTTCCCCAAGTCCTCCCAGTCAATGCGTACGATCACTCGCAAACGTGATGCATGGTAATATATTCGTGAAGAAAACATATAATGCGCTTGCAAAAACCAATTGGTAGAAGAAATCCAATCGGAACTATATCTCTTTCTGGTATTTGAGATATCTTGCTTGAGAAGTCGAAATGGTCCCAATTGGCCGTCAGGTGCAAAGCTACTTTCACTTTCGCCTTTAGTGGCATCTTCGAATCTGGTTCCTTTGATCTATAGATTGTAGCGGCTAGACGCTTGGAAGATTCTTCAAAAGCGTCTATTTGTTCAGTTTCTTTTGTATCATTCATTAGCCCCGGAGCATGGCTATCCTTGGATTGGGGCATTGCTGCACCAAAGCCAGCGGAAGATGATCCTCCAGTAATAGGTGCCATAGCTGGTGGCAAAATAGTAACGAAAGAAACTGGCCTTATAGGCTCTCACAAAAGATTCGTTCCAATAATGTTTTCTGATGTGTTGAAAAGATACAATGAGTCTTGAAGCATCGATCATAGTGACTCACGGCCAAATCACAATGTCTGTAGCTTACCAGTGAAGCCTGATTTGTTGCGTGTATCTATGGCTGCTTGCCACGTACAGAGACGGTGTACAAAGATTTGCTCGAAAAGAACCTTAGCCAGCTCTGGTTTCGAGATGGCAAGTCTCGGAACAGGAACACAGAGATCAGAATACATTATGGATTTTTGATATGAGAAGAGATGAAATGGACACTAAGAAAAAGACAATCGAGATATCTCTTAGTCGTCTGCACAGACAGGCGATTTGTGAGCAAAGGTACGTTATCAATAAACCGAGGCACATTTGGGAGCAGGTCGAGATTAATGAATGTTTGAGCGAGGAGCCACTTTGACCCACTTTTACAAGTGGCGTTGCGCTCCCAATATCATTGGCTGCTCAATCAATAAACGAGTTTCCAAAACTTCCATTTCAGCCTCGTGTCAAGCCTTGTGTCTACTTCCCATCGAAATCTACAATGGCTCGTTCATAGCACCACGACATCTCACTATTCCAAGCCTGTCGGGATGGCACAATTTGTCCCCCGATCCACGTTCTTACCGCAGTTAAGCTTGCCGCGGTCCTACTTCCTCGGACATCATGCATCTGGTCTTTCCAAGATGAAGATAATGCTCTCTTCAATCGACCTCATTATAGAATGCAGAGATTACCGTGTCCCGCTCACATCACGTAACCCACTGTTTGAATCGTCTCTTGCTGGAAGACAGAAACTTGTAGTCTACACCAAACGGGATTTGGGTAGTGAAGGCAAGCCTGCAGATCGCAAGGTATGTCCTCCCTATCGTAAGAGCTCGTAGCGCGTGCTAATTTGCTTTATGTATAGAGAGAGGCAATGATTCAACGATGGCACAAGCCTCACGATACGCTCTTCTGCAACCACAAATCAAAACGAGACGTCAAAACAGTCCTCACGTACGCCAAAAACCTTGCTGAGCACTCGCAGAATCTACTTGGTACTCGAATATTGGTAGTTGGCATGCCCAATGTTGGAAAATCATCGTTGTTGAATGCTCTACGAATGGAAGGTGTACATAAAGCGAAGGCAGCCAGCACGGGAGCACAACCTGGAATTACAAGGAAAATCGCTAGTGGCGTGAAGATTGTGGAAAAGGATGCAGAGAAGGGATTAGAAGGGGTATATCTAGTTGATACGCCGGGTGTCTTCATCCCATACGTACCTGATGCATACGCTATGTTGAAATTAGCTCTGGTAGGCAGTGTGAAGGATACAATCATTGCGCCAACGACATTATGCGATTACCTTCTATACCATCTAAACCTGCAACCAAATGGTCCAGCTTTGTACCAGGATTACTGTCATCCTACGAATGATATTATGGAGCTGCTCGAAGCAACGTCTAAGAGGCTTGGGAGATTGAAGAAGGGAGGGGTTCCTGATGTCGAGGCTGCGGCCTTATGGCTGATACAGAAATGGAGGCAGGGGAATTTAGGCACTTTTGTGTTGGATGATGTTGAAGAGGATGGGTTGGAGAAGAAGATGAATGAAGATGCTGGGTTGAGCGTTAACCAGGCTAGGAAGCTGAGGAAGCAGGAACGGTCTATGAAGGCGAAAACTGGACGTGTGGCTGTTGTATGATAAAGGTTCGAATTGCTGCTGAGATTGCATAGCGTGGCGTTGGGGTTGGTGTATTAACAAATTTACCATACATGACAGTTCAATAGATACAGCTGTAGGATAGATGAGTTCTCTCTCATGATTATCAGACGAATTGTCATCTGCCTTTTAAGCGCAATTGCAAGAGTTCAGAGGGCAGCAGATCAACTTGGAGTAAGGCTCTTAGTGTAATATCCCCTTTTTGCCCCTCTGTTTTGGGGCGACAACATGTAGGGTCGACGTATGATATCCTAGACTAGGAACATTGTCCACATGAGACTTTGCGAAGACAGCTTATTCTTATCATGGCAAGAGCTTGGGTATCAAATACATAATTGCGGGAGGTTGTCTTGGTAATTACCCCAGTTTATCAAGTAACCTCCTTCGTCTCCTCTCAACCAATTCCTCTTGTACTTCATCTGCTGTAGGCAATTTCCAGCTCTCCCCATCTCCAGCATCTCCAGGCAATGGCTCCCAGCCCTTTGGTGCTTGGCCATCCTTTCCAGCAAGAAGGTTCTCAAAAGCCTGCTGCTCCTTCTGTAGCTCGTATGCAATCAGAGTTCCGTCTTCCTCGTCCAGGTTGTAGCCATAATATGATGCATCAACTTGCTTCCGCAGATCTGACCTTGAGTCTAGTGCTTTATCTTCTCTTGCTTTGGGCGCTGCGGCCTCGAACATCTCCTTTACACCTGGAAGTTCTCTCGCTCGACCAAAGTATCTTTGAACAAAATTAGCATAATTTCCCAATCAGGATAATACAATCTTACCTATAACCCTTCCCACCCCCAGGAATCTCCCTCCCTTCCTCATCATACACCTTTCCTCCACCCCTCATATAATTCGGGCCCCCCAGATTCCGTATCTGCACCTCCCACATATGTTTCTCCCTCATTGCCTTATTGATCTCATCGTTCAGATCACGAATCATGAAGTCACTCAAGCTCGGATCCTGGATCTTGCTGACTTTGCGCGAGATCTCCTTGAGGACTTGACCACGCCATTTTTCGCAGGTGGGGATTGATGACACCTCCGTAATCATCTTTGGCCGTCGCGTGCGTCCTGCATCGATGATTCCAAGGTCTGCTGCTTGCGCTTCGCGGAAGCGGAAGAGCATCGATTGCGCTTTTTCTGAGTTTCGTGCCTGCATTCTAGTTAGTGTCTATGCTATCCACAAACCAAAGAGGAAAGCATACCATGATTACGATTCGTTTGAAAGCTTAGAAAATGTTTCCTTAACCTCCACAAGGCCTTGATGTTGTTGACCGAAAGAGGCTTCGGGGAAATTCCGGCACTTGGGTCACTAGCGCCGATCCGTCGCGCATCAAAATCAACATCGCGTCTCCTCAACCTCGCCTTCTTCTCCTCATCTACAAATACCTGCAATGACGAAAACTTTCATGAGCTGCCACTACTCAGCAATCTGGGCGACCAGATGCGTTGAGCATGTGTGACATATATGAACAGAAATCTTAGCAGAAAACCAAGATTCTCTTCTTCCTCCACCATATTCATTTTAAACTAGGGAATTTCGAGCCATGACGAAGTGATTGTTTGACATGTGGCTACGATGACGACAATCAGCACCATCTTGAGATGTTTGTCACGACACTGCGTCTCTTGCTGCTGGTATCTTGGGGGCCTTAAGGGGTTGAGGGTGCGATTTACTGGGGGTGAGAAAGGTAGTAGAGTGGCTTGATACATTGCTGAAAGTGGAAATATAGTTTTCAATCGGAGCAGCCTAGTATGATATATTCCTTGCAATCATTAAATGAACTATTAATAACATCCATATAGGTCCAAATTCTCATTTTGTCATCTCACAGAGCTCCTTTGATGTTGAATGTCTTTGGTGGCCGCAGGTGGAAATCTTTCGTACCCGGTGATGACCATGTGTCCAAAAAGCCAAAATTGCAGGCCAACCTACTATTTCATTGTTGCCTTCAGCGGTGATGAAATAGCAAGTGTTGGCAATGAGAACTTTGAGAGCTAATCTGAGGGCATCACGAAATCACCTAATACCTTTGAAGACTTCTCAACATCAAAAGCTTTCCTATAGTTCTCGTCTGGCGTGTCATCTGTGTTGATCAATTCATGTTTTCCTGCTTCTTAATGTGTGTTGCTTGCTGCAATGTATTGTCTGCTCCAACGTGAACGGTCTCTGAATAATACTAGATCCTTCAATGTGTGGATTGCCGAATTGGTTTCGGGCTCGCACTGAAGATATCTGATCTTCACACAAGCCGAAGTATCAGCTATGTATCAAATATCTCGTTTTGTCAAGTCTAGTAGAGTAATAATTCAGAAGTCGATGAGTACTACACTATCGCAGCAAGCTGTTCAAAGTCTTGAGACTAATTTTTGCACATCACTGTAGCAACGTTTATTATCAAGGACGTCATAGAACCGCAAAAGTCATCTCATGCTTTGGGTGATGCCCTAATGCCTGAATTGGCAGCGTCGGGGTCGACAGAGGGAAAACATACCCCATTTTGATCACAACCTTCAGCTTGTTTTGTCATAGGTTGACACCGTGGCACGTAGCATGTTCGACACGACCCATGTTACTTGCTCCCTGCTGTATTCAAGGGCGGTGTGCTTCAGAAATTATATGTATTTCTCGTCAGGTTGCTTTTTGCCCATATTTTCTTCCAGAAGAATGCTTCGATATCATCGTCGGTTAAACCAAGGGGATTGCTGATTGTTGGAATTTGAGTGTAAACACGCAAGTTATCTTTTGCTATTGCAAGCATTGGCCTCATCGACAAAGATTGTAATTTAAATTTTGCTTTACCAATAACCCGTTCCCTGAAGAACCACTTTCAGCTGTAATAGGCACGGCCTCGAATTCTTTCCGATTTCCAATGAGACTGCACAGCAACTACCACATATCTTCCTCACCTTCAGATGGAAGTTCACCTTTACCCAAACTCAAATTCGCTGCCTCAACACATCCTGCTCTTATTTGCACGTAGTAGCAAACGTGGGCCCAGGCTCTGAACATATCAGCTGTATCCGATGCTCATTTCATAATCTCAGTAGTCAGACACGGCAGGGTAAGGGAAAGTTTTCCCTCTATTTCGGCCATGGATTCTGGCATCTTGTTTCATTTACACACGTGACGTTAAGTGTGATATTTGGCTTTGCTTTCCAGGTCTGAGTAAGGACCGCCGCTTTTCTCGGATCCTTTCTTATTCATAAATATTCATGAGTTAAGGTAGATAGCTTAGCGCTTTTATATCTTCGTTATTGTATTAGCGCTTCGCTTAGAACAACGTTACGAGTACACAACTGCTCTTCGGCCTTCCAAATTTCCTTACCTCCTCATCGAAAACAATATTGTCACCTAGCTTCAAGTGGATGATTTCTCCGTTCCCCCTTTGTTATACTTCAGAGGCACTAATATGAAGACCCAAGCTTCAAGGGACGTTAGAATAAAGGCCAGGTCCCGAAGCAGTCAGGTTCATCAGCGATCAAGGTACATACTTGAATTTTTCTCCTTTCATTTAGCTCTAGTCCTATTATCGAGTCCCTTTGACCTGTGTAGCCTCAGCACACAATACCAACTCCGACTCTCTTTCTGTTTTACATGGGCCTAGCTAATCATGGTTTTCTGCTAGGCAGCTAAACGATAATGGCGAATACTCGGGCAATCCTATCGCCGTAGAAGAGTCATCATCTTTGGAGGAAAACGTTACAGAAAGCAGCTCCTTTAGAAAAAATCGCACCGCTAGCCAACCCATATCTCACGACCCGTCTTCCAGTTCCGGTGGCATCAATCTTAACGAAGATGATGTCACTGTCGACAACATTTCCTCCGTCGGCGCCGAAATCTCCCACAACAATCACCTGTCTAACAGTGAAGGCAATTCTCATTCTCCAGCCACCATATTACGCCAACGAACAAGCAAGACCAAACAACTAGATCTATTCGCGGAAATTGGATGAGACTGGCAAAATGATTAT
Organism: Hymenoscyphus repandus; assembly: GCA_001414415.1. NCBI lineage: Eukaryota > Fungi > Ascomycota > Leotiomycetes > Helotiales > Helotiaceae > Hymenoscyphus > Hymenoscyphus repandus. The sequence continues at coordinate 23,164 of LLCE01000180.1, read as the reverse complement.
CGACGTTCTGGCGGATTTCAAGAAGGGATTCAGACGTCCTGGCAGAGAAGTTGTGATCTTCACGGACAATGGCTGGGTATGGCAAATGTCTGCAAAAGACTTTTGCAAAGCGTCAGAAGATTTCGATATTCTACTAACCACCCATGCTCCGAAATCAGCCAAGCCTGAAAAGAAAGAAAAGACTCCGGCGCATATATCAAATATGCCTGGAAGTTGGGACCCCCTGCACAGGACTTTAGAGACAAGCGCATTCGCACGCTCCAGTATATTGTGAGTGTCTATTACCTCGCGCAAGATTTTCAAAGCTGAAATCTAAATTCAGGATTGGAGGAAACGAAAACAACCCGTCCACCCCAAGAGAAAAACAACCTCATTAGCGGAAGTCCTTATAGAAGGCCCGGATGTTGACAAGGCAGCCTTATTTTACGACACGATGTTCCGCATTATGTGCAGCAGCGAGCCACAATTTCCAGACAAATTGAGTCTCGACATCTCCATGGATCAGAAGTTCATCCAGGAGGTCGTGGCTCTGCTTCTTATTGCCTGTAGCCACGGCGCTGCGAAGGCAGTCGCAATGGTTCTTGAGAATCACTTCCTTCGCCTGGGACAACGCTTGTGGACCTACGTCGCTGTCAATCCCGCCTTCTGGCTCACCGTCGCAACTCGTATCAAGTCGACTATCATTTTCAGGGACGCACTCTGCCACGCCATCGGCTTCATCGACAGTCGACAATTCATCAACCGCGAAGAATTCATGGAGGACGATCCACAGATCAAGGACGTTTATCTCCTGATCTAAGAGGAAGATTCGCAACCTCAGCAAGCTCAAGATCAAAGCCGAAGACGACCTCCTCCAACATTTCCCAACGGAGATGTATCATCCTACGGCGCTTGACTACGTCCCCGACCGCTCTGTCTACAGCGGACAAATCTACCCGTGGATGACCCGTTCCTTGGTCCAGCGATGGCTTGCGAGATGTATCTCCAAAAACCTCCACCACTGTGCCGAGGATGAAGGAACACGCATGTATCAAACCATCCGCAAGAGTAGCGACGCATACCTCACCGCGGACGCTCTGGGTAATTTTGATCAAGCCTGCTATGTCCGGCCGCGCCAACTCAAAGCCGTTCCACGACGCTTTGAAGTCCCAGAAGGAGACTGCGAAGGCCTGCTTAGGCGACCTCATGGTCAACCTCTCACAGTCACAAAAGAACAAGGATGCGAGTCTCGGATACTTGACTTGCATGACTGTTGAGGGCAGCAAGTATCCTTGGATCCGTATTCCTACTATCAAGCATTAATTTTCTGAGGGATCGCTTTGGTGGAGAATTGAAGCATTGAATGTTAATCGCAAGAGAATTCAATTGTGTGCTAGTGTGTGACATTGGAGCTTGATTGTAAATTGATGCAATATTCAAGCGCGAGGCAATGATTTTAGGCAATAGAGAATGTGTGGCCGCACCCACCTCCGCTTGCTTGCCCCATTACTTTGCACATGAACTAAATTTAATATTTTAAGCGAAGGGGTTCGCTTAACCATTCACTTGCACTGGATCTCTTCTACCACATGACTCTCCTCGATTGCTATATACACCTTTGGCTCAGATTAATTGGTGTATACACAGACTTCACATAATCAATACTATTGTAGAAAGCTTTGAAGATACCTCTAATGCTTTGGATGAACGATAGATTTCACAAGTCAAATGCTTCAGAATCACATGACTCGCCGCGATATGTGCTTGTATATTACATCTTGAGATGACTGAATGTGAGCTTGCCCTCTGTATCCTTTAAAGTCTGATTTGAAGAGAGCTCTAAATCTTCGGATATAAGTCTAAACTCACAAGCCAGTTTCATATTTTACATGACTTGCCTCGATTTCTTCCTGCACTTAATCTAGAAATATAAATTGAGAGTACTCCTTGAACATGTTAAAACACGCTTAAACAGAGCTCCGAAGAGTGCTTACATTTCTCTGACTAAGGGTGAAATTTCCCAGTCAGAAACTCCTATGGTATACTTCTTACTTTAATCTCTCTCTACACTTGCGTATGTAAAAATGCCGATCATAGTGCTCATCACACATATTTGAGCCATCTGAATAGAGCCATGAGAACAATTCTAATAGCTTGGGAGGAAGAATTATATAAATCAAAACCCCCTACAGAATTTGAACCACCTTGGTCTTTCCTTACGTATTTTTGCCCAGAATACTTGCTTATGAGTAAACTCCACATACCACCAAGCTATTTAGAAAGAGCTCTGGAGATAGAATAAGACGAAGGGGGGCACCATTTAACAGTTTAAACACTCTTCTTAGTACAAATTCATTCTGATAATTTTAGTCCATCTCTATATCCCTAATTTATAACTTCTTGGGATTGGACAAATCGAGTAGATATTAAGTATTTTCACATTTGTTCAGGGAAACATGACAAGGTGTCTAGGAACATGGGGTTAAACGTTAAAATTTGCACGTTACGCAGATCTGCAATTCAACCAGAAATTTCATTTCCCCGTAATCTTCCTTCAACACACATCCAACTCTCCGCTAACCTCGCATCCCCTCCCACAAATGTACTAACAAAGGGCCACCTACAATGCCACCTCACCCTCTCCACGGGCCCCCCCTTCACATCCCCAACATACTTCTTCCCCCCCATTACCTCCGGCGCCACCCCCTCCTCCACCCACCTCACCATCGCCGCCAGCACATTCCCCTTAGCCTCAAAACCCGTATCCCCCACACTGCTCTGGCCAATCATCCATGCGCCCGGTCCGCTGTTGCAGTGGAACATTCCTGGGATGCGGAAATAGCGGAAGAAATGATCGAGTTTGGAAGGCGGCAGGGAGAGGTCGGTGTAGAAGCGATCGGATGCGTAGGAAGTGATTTGCTGGTCTTGAAGACCGTGGTAGAGGAGGATTTTAGTGGCCGGGAGGAGAGTTGAGGAATAGGTTTGGATGTTGAAGGGGTTGAGGGTTTGGGCGAAGGTTATGTCGGAGGTGGTAAAGGTGGAAGGGTCCCAGGTTGAGGTGTTGTGGATTACGTAGCGGAACCAATCCTATGTTGTAGTGAGCTTATTGAGATTTTGGAGGTAGAAGTAGGAATTACCAGGGAATATGGGAAGGGGTTCCCGTTGTAAAGGCCGTCTGCTGCTCTTTCCTCGCTGCCGGGTTGCATGGCTGGGAATACAAGCTCGCCACTCGCGCCATATAATGGTGATAGGACACTTCTTACTATCTCTACCTGAGCTGAAGTGAGACAGTTGTCTTCCATGCCAGCACGGTTCTCACATAATAGCGCTGCAGGCTGAAAGTCACACTTTCTAGGATCCTCAATAATCCCATCCGTCACTCCATCAATCGCGTCACACTGCCGAAGGGCTTCCTGATGTATCAACCCTTTCCACAAAGCAGGTGAAATGAAATTTGTCGAGTTCTTCGCACCAATTTTACCGAAGAACGACGCTCGCCAGGAGGACATATTGTTGAAATTAAGCGCAGGATCCCCGATGACAATTCCATCGTAGTCTCCAGGAAATCTTTCTGCGGCATACAGTCCTTGTCGTCCGCCGCCTGAACAGCCGATGTAGTAGGACTTGTGGATGGGAGTAGAGTAGAATGCAGCGGTTATGATCTTGCCTATTTCCGTGATGGTATGAAGACTGTACTCGAATCAGGATCCTGAAACCAAGGGAAAGGGAGCAACGCTGACGAGCGATACACATAATCTTTCAACACTTCTTCATTATGTAGGAATGAGGTTCCACCAGTGCCATTATGACCATTATTAGCACCGACAGTGGCAAACCCATATTTGACTCCATAATTTACATCAAGACAAAATATCAGCATCGAGCATGCATGAGTCTTGATTTACCCACCTTCATACTTAGTACACCCATCAATCCCACCATTCCCTGTAGCAAGAAACCTACGTTCCCAATTCTCCGGCAACCAAATCTCACCCAGGACAAACGATCTAGCCGAGGTGCTGATATTAAGAGCAAGGCGACAAATATCCACCAAGACGGTTTGCTTAGGGCGATTACAGCTTATATCATTGTCCGGATATTGAATCGTGGCTCCTGCAGGTACGTATTCGTGAGCGTTTAGTGTGGTATTATTAACATATTCCGGAGGCTTGAAGTCGAGGCATTTGGTAGCGAAAATGGAGGTGTTGTGACCTGAGAATATCTGGGCTGTACTACGCCAGAACGGGGAAACAATCATTATGGTGAGAAGCTTATTCATCGTTAGTGAAGCTAATTTCGATCTACTGAGAGCACATTGTAAAATGTGTTTACCTCGATACTTAACAAGAGTAATGAGAGTCGTTCCTTCCTGATCCAAAAATGCGGAGGTGACGGGTGAATACCTAAAGTGGGGTAATGGGCTTTGGTTGCACAACCTGACAACATTGCTAGCGCTTCTATGGACGAGACCAGTAGTTATTACGATACATTATTGCCTACCTAAATCTAAGGTACAGAGCGTTGAGGTCTCGAAACGCCTCATGTTCTTCCACAATGATTCATGAATGGCTTTTCATATGGATGTTTCTCTCGATCATGCTTAGGCTCCCACGAGGATAATGCATCGTTTCTACCGTCGTTGTGGAATCGGCTCCCCTGAAAGATCGAGCCGAGCGACCGTGAAATAATTTTCGAAACAACCTCTTTGAGATATCGCAGCTGTCTTTTCTCTGATGGCTATCGCTGTCTTCGTAGGTTCTTGGAGATCGCTGGTTATATTATTTGCAACTTATTTGGGCTGGTCTGTCTTGTTCTGCTCGGCTACTGGTTCTTGGAGCGGATCGAGTTTGATTTAATTAGTTGCGTGCCAACTAGCATTGGTGCTATGAAGGTGGGATACATTTGTTTCCAGGCCGAGGGTGTTTGTTTCCCCATCTTTGGATATTTTAATGTGACAAGCAACGTATTGACTAAAAGAGTTTAGAGGTGACGCTCTAGTGGTGATTATGTTTGGGAGTAAAGCCTCCGGGACGTCCTCCATAATATTGGAATATTGTAAGCGGACTAACCATGATTAGATATTACTTGCCTTTTGGAGTAGAGCGCAAGGAGCAACATATTTTAGTGAAACGCTGTTGCTGATAGTCTAGCATCTGGATTAAGCTCGGCTGTATTGGACTGGTAGCTATGAAGGAATTTAATATAGTGAATGTAAACCTACTGGAATTTTGAGAATTTGAGACAATGTTGCTGGTGAACTAAGTTGTTGTAAATGGCCACTTGAGGCATTCACTGTATGCTCTAGCTATTCATATAGCGTCTTGAAAATCATTCGAGCTGGAGGATAATCTGGGTGGGACACGGAGAAAAGTCAAGCATGAGACTAGAAATATGTGAGGAGATGGAAACAAGAGACAGTGTGCCGCTGGCACTCCACAACTACTTTCCACAACTCGATGGAGCATTTTTTGTGAAAATGTTGGGACCCCCGACACACTTCATCGACTGAAATATGATCAACTCCACAAAACTGCTCCTGTTTTGTGGTAGGACATACCGAGTAATATTTGTCCACTGTGTAGCATAAAAGCCAAGTAGAACAATCTCTGACTAGAAGTTAACCAAATGTATGATCGACACAACCACACTCGCGGCTTCCTACCATGAAAGGCAGTCAATTTCTGTAGCTCGCATGAGTGTCGTATTGGAGAAGTACACAAGACAAACTCGAGGCAAGTCCTAGGAGCAAGAAATGAAAAGGACGTAAGAACGAAATTCGTACTGTCACAAAGTCAAACTATATGTCATGACTAACTGTTGGATGCGGCGGAGTAGCCGGATGTGTGACGTGCAAATAGAATCCACGTTTGAGTGAGGCATTGTAGATCAACCTTTTGATGAAGTACCGATCCTCGAATTCATGCAGCAAGAATGTTGACGTGGAATGATCCGATGCAGACTGCAATGCTACAGGATTCCTCTTTGGTAGATTGGAGCCCAATAGAGAAAGGAATACTGTAGGAGTGTCGCCTGAAATGGAGACCTTCGTTGTAGAGGGAGAATCTGACTTTGCTGATAACGGAAAACGTAGACTAAGAAAGACAAAAAGCGCGTAGAGTTGGAACCGATGACAAATGATATTGTAAAATGAACGAGGAGGAAAAGGATTCGCAGAAAGAAAGTGGCTCTCAGGTTTGGCGCGTAAAGAAGTCGCGTCTGAGAGAGCCCTTCACATGTCCATCTCAACCTCTTTACTTCCCACTCCACACCAACAGCAACCGAAGTCAAATCCATTAGGTCCAATACCTTGTTCGCAGTATATACTCCATTGACTCCGAGATCCATCTTTCCAGCTGTCAGATTAAACACTCGTCAGCAGGCGGCTACACAGCCTTGCGCTTTCATGCGGTTCTTTGGTCTGTTGGCCCCCATCCCCGCGATTCCATCATTGCTCTACCGTTGGTTGGACCCTGTCGATGATTTGCATAATAGCTGATCGGACATATTATCAGTGAGAATATCACGATCTCTGCAGGGACGCGCTGTCTCACGATGTCCACGATGAAGGTTCAAACACCTAAAGCCGTCGAAGGAAATTGAAGTGACGATGAATGGCGATATATCTTCCCGTCACCCCCGCCAGAGTTATGCCGTGGATACCATACGGAGGTATTGTGCAAATCAAAGCGCCGCGTGCACAAAGTTTTCAATCAAGAGGGCGAGGGCTAGCTGGGACAGGGCAATGCAAAACGTGATCTCCACCAGCATCTGGGATGAAGCACAACACATCGCACAAAAGCACAAAACAAGGGAGACCCACGGTGTTTTTTATGGAGTTTGAACTCGGAGTGTATGCATTTGAGATGCACACTATGGTCACACACCAAACCTCTTTCTATTGCACTGCCTCAATCGACGAAACCTCTTTCGACAAGTCGCCCGTGGACATCACCACATCGAGCATCTAGAATCAAGCCAAGTTGTTTCAAGAAGAAAAGTTCCCCTTTTCCCCACGAAGAATACGAAGTGCCAAAACTCGAGCGGCACAGCGCACGTTTCTTTGTTCAAGCCATCCGAGCCGTTTGGTCGTTTCATGTGGCCGCACTTAAACAACTCGCTACACCATGACAGCCAGGGAAAGTCAAGGAGACAGCCAGACAGCCAACCAAGAGCGCAAGAGAAGCAACAGTTACCGAATGGCGGGTTGACATAAGCTTTGGCTGATGAGCGGCGTCGAACACAATGTTGATCAACATTTCCATCCCTTCTTTAACCTTACGATGCCGCGAGGCCGCCTACAAAGTCAATCTCGCAATAATGAATTGTCAAGCCTTCCGGCAGGATCAAAGCACATGGATGATGGGGACTCTCCAGGGCGAGACGTAACCCGATGCCGATGGTCGAGGCTCGGTTGTGACCTGCTTGCATGCGCATGTAACCAGAGTGTATTTTGAGGTCGTTTGACTTCAGGATAAATCCATCACACTGATTGTAGAAGGCTATGGCGAGCACGACTCTGCACTGACACCACACTGCTGCAGATTAGAGATGTGTGCGCTTCGTCTGACTTGGAGAATCAGTTGATGGGAAGGGTCATGTAATCTTCGAAGTTGCTGCTGAATGAAGAATCGTATCGGTACTTTTGTTCTTAGGTGAGATGAGAGCGGAAGTGAGCTGTGAAATCGCGGCAAACATTCGGAAGCATTCAGGAGATTTTCGAACGACAGGGAGTAGAGAAGAAGAAGAAGGAAAATTGGGTCCGCTCTCCCGGCATGGATGACGATACTCATTCGGGTCGCGACACCGGTTGGTCAACTCTTCTCGTTGCCACAATTTACAACCCTGAGGGAATCCGAGAGAATTGGAAGATCTGCCGATAAAACTGTGGACTGCGTGGAGGCCTTCTGAATTTGATTTCCTGTCCTGGAAGTGCTCATTTGGAAATGGTTCCATTTGGGGGACAACTACTCTGGTCGGAACAACGTTTGAACAGAAGACTTGTCAGGGGCAGTGCGCTCAGACGACGATGGAAACGTTGGCGGGGCCAAAACATTCTCTTCTGGAGGCTATCGAATTTCATATCATACATAAACTCACCAACTCGGAAAAACAATTTCAATTCGCCAATTTATCTTACAGCACAGAACGCAGTTTGAACCTCACCATTGCTGTATTTATGTGGTTCCAATTAACAGAAATTGAGCAGGAGTGGAAAGAGGCTGGACAACTCCCTCGGGATTTTTCAATGTTTTGACGACTTTTCCCCATCTGCTCAAGTAACCGATGTCACAGTGAAAAGAGGTCCAAACAGACTCATGGACCTCGAAGGCTAAAAGCTTGGAGAGCATTTGCGAATTGATTGCTGTGGATGCGGACGTCACCCTGAAGTCTGTCTGAACGATTAAATGGTTGTGCAGACGGTTATTTGTGGTGGTTGCATTGCATCCCACCGCAGCCGTACAACAACAATTCCATTACCAAAGCCATCGTCTTAGTAGCAGCCCCTCCAAGAAAAGTCAGCCAGGAATGCCTCGTGTTCTAGTGAACAGCAGATGATGCTCATCTCCTTGGGAATAGCAGTAATGAGTCTTGACGACGCTGCGTACGCTTACTACTCCGTACCATGAATTGCCGGTAGGCTAGATTGGAGGGCGCATCCTGCTTCCTTACATAGACTGCTCAGCTCGTGGAGGTTGCATGTAGTTGGATGTATACAAAATCCTTTGGATGGGAAGAAGCAGCGTTTCGCGAGATCGGCCGATGGAGAAGAACTTCTCGTGATCTCTGATATCTGATTCGATGGTATTTTGAAACGCGCATGCCGAGCCCGGGTAGGCCAATCAGTAAGCGCGGGGAGAGTAGCTGACCGATTGACGATGGCTTAAGCGAGCGCATCGGCGAGTCATCAGCGGCTTCTAAAAACAACTTTTGCGTTTCGTACCAAGCGGCCATTTCGTTGGTTAGAGATCACCAAAATTAAAGAAACAATCGCTGGCGAACCGCGACGGGTATCGGGGTGTCCCAGATCAAAGACGTCTTGTTTCTGGCTCAACCCCTGGCAGAACAGAAGCAAAAAGGGCACCGAGGAAACCCGATGAACCAAAGAGCCAAGGCTCCCTCCAAGAGCAAAGTGCTCAATTTGGTCTGTCAACCACTCATGGAATCATGGCACTCATCCTGCGACGGTGGCTGGTTCCGGTTCAAGTCTTGCATTCTGCAAAGAACACATGATGGGCTTGCATGCAAACAACTCGTGCGCCGTCCTCGTATGATCCGTGTGATCCGTATATTCTCCCTTCCCTGAAGATTTTCCAAAGGAACCGCGAGCGAGGCGCTCTGACCGAGTCTGGTGGTCCCCCCTTGAGCGCAGAATCCGTGAGGGCACACCAATTCCCAACGTCTATCCAAGTCTCCAAGAGGGAGCCGATGTGTGATCTCTTTGCAGTTCGCACACGTCCATCGCACTCGTTTTCGCTGGCTGGCCGACGTTATCACCGCTCTGAGCCTCTGACTGATAGCAACGCCGTCAGTGAGCTCTCTCAGTTTGGAAACGAAGCCGTAGGAGGCTTTCTTGGAGTTGCTTTGGCCTCTGTGGTCTTCTTTGTCCTCCATCGCCAGTGGGGAAACTGGTTCTGTACCGGCTGCCAGGGGGCCAAATCGGACAATTGGCAGGCATTCATCGGTTCCTCAGGGCTTGTTCCTGCAGCGGTACCTGCATTAGTCTGCCGTGCTTGGCAGAGATACTCCGTTGCGCCCTCTGGCGTTGCTGGCCAGTGGCCTGCAAGGAGAAGGGAAGGTTTCGTGGCTCTCCTGGTGCTGGGGTATTGTTTCATCTCGCCCCCGATACAACTCTCTCGAGCCTCCTCGCTCGCCTTTGTCAGTCAAGAGGCTAAGCCTATTCGGATCCAGGGGAACCGTCCCCTTGTTCTCGCTTGTCCTATGGCTTTGCCACACCAGATCGATTTGGCACTGGTCTCCACTCTTTGTCGTCCATTTTCTCCCCTTTGTGGCCCACTAGTGCCCACCACTCAGATTGCCCTCGGGGTCACTCTTCCCAAAGGCGCGCGCAAAGACCTGCTTCAGGATCATATCACCCCAACTATAGCACAGGGTCACACCTGGAGAACAGGCATCAAGCAAGCATCAAGGGCTCCCATACCCCGAAGCCCCTCGACATGGGACGACATGAGAGGCTGGTGGCTTTGGACATGGCGTTTGGCCGTGGCCGCCGACAACCAGTGAGTTCCAAAGATATAACTTATCCTGAGGTCCCTTTGTGAGGCCTCTTTCTTTTCTCCTCATCCTCTCCAGGTCTTTTCTTCCTATTTCTAATTGCAGTCATCATTTTCAGAGTGCAAAGTCATTCGCTTCTTTGCTCTCTTGTTTTTTCTTGAACCATCAATCCAACAATTTATATTCAAACCGTCCATATATACACTCGCTATCTTGATTCTGCATAGTCCAGTCTATTCTCGTCAGAAAACAATTCGCTCTGCAAAACAGCATTCCAACAATAAACCACAAATCTATTCATCATGAAGTATCAAACTCTTTCCGCGCTTCTTGCGATCGCAACCACTGCCACTGCCGTATGTACCATAAAGCATAAATGATAGGTACAAGTGACTAACAAGAAATAGACTGGCTTTGGTAGTAAACAAGCTTTCAACTGCCCGGCCAACACCGACAACCAGTGTGTGGAGGATCAGAAGACCGACTACAACTGGGTTAAATTGCCCACCGACAAGGACGTCACCAACTATGGTGGCATGCAATTCCAAGGTTACAAGTGCCAGAGCGCTTTCAAGTCTGGAAAGCGGGACCCTCTTGCCAAGCGTACATTTGCCAACAGCAAGTGTATCACTGGTAAAGCATCATCCGACAAGGCCGCCGCCCCCAAGTTCGGTTGCGACAAGTCCACCGACATCAAGAAGTTCTCCGTCAAGGAGTTCCACGTCTCCGTCGAATTCGACTGTGACCTCGAGTTTCACTACACAATGCCTGATAAATCGACTTGCAAGCATACAGCTGGCTGCAGTGCTAATGGGTCGATCATCAAGAACACGCAATGTGGTGGTGCAACCGACGTCCAGATCGTCTACCCCCCTCAGCCAGTGAAGAACCCAGGAAAGACCGGTTGTGATGTTGGCATCCACACCATCAAGTTCGACTGTAACACTGCTTCTTCCACCACCGTTCGCTCAACCACCTCGTCCAAGCCAACAACCTCCGCAACAAAGCCATCCAGCACAGAGGCTAAGCCAACAACATCCGCTCAGACAAGCACTTCCAGCGAGGTCAAGCCAACCACTTCTACTGAGGGCAAGCCATCCTCTTCCACTGCTGAATCCACCACCGTTGCCTCCCCATCATCATCTGTTGCTTCTAGCAGCTCTGTTGAATCTTCTTCCGTTGGATCTAGCAGCTCTGTCTCCTCAGTTGAGTCGAGCAGCGTTGCTTCTAGCACCACAGAGAACTCTGGTCCATCTACCACTTCTACTGAGGCTGTTCCAACAACCACCCCAGAGGTCCTCACCACCTCCACTATCTTCACCACCTCTGTCTCCACCATCTTGAGCTGCGCTCCAACGATCGCCAACTGCACAGCTGGTCACCCACAAGGAACCACCGCGCTTGTCACGGTCACCATTCCTATTTCTACCACTATCTGCCCAGTGACCGCCACCTCATCTGGAGCACCATCTTCTTCTGCGGCTACTTCAAGCTCCGAGGCTGTTCCTACAAGTTCTGAGGCTGTCCCTACAAGCTCTGAGGCCGTTCCATCCAGCTCTGAGGCCGTTCCATCCAGCTCCGAGGCCGTTCCATCCAGCTCTGAGGCCGCTACTTCCAGCAGCACTGGGCCATCTACGACTGGTGACAACTCCGGTGTTACTGCTTCTTCCAGCGCTGGCCCATCCTCTACTCTCGCTGTTCCAACCACTCTTGAGACTTTGGCTTCCAGCTCTGGTGTCGCCCCAACCTCCTCCGCACCAGCACCATCTGACGTTATCGTTACTGAAGTCGTTGTCAGCAGCACCACCATCTGCCCATTCACTTCTACCCACGTCACTGCAGGAACAACCAGCGTCGAGACCGGAATCACCACTTCAACCATCCTCTCTACCGTTACCTCCACTGTCTGCAACAAGTGCTCTGCCACTACTCCAGCTGGCCCAGCACCAACTGTTCCAGCCGTCCCAGAGGTCCTTCCTAAGTGCTTGAACACCTGGAACTTCATCGTCGGATGTCTCGACAACACTGATCACTCCTGCTACTGCCCAAGCGCCGACTTCGTCAACAACGTCTTTGGATGTCTCGCTGCATATGGAGCATCCCCAGAAGCTGTCACTGAGGCCCAACAATACTTCCAAGGTATCTGCGCCCCATACATTCCCCAGAACCCTGCCATCGTCACTGGGTGCCCAAGTGTCACACCACCTGCTGCTGCCACCACTCCTGTCTCTGGCAACTCTGGAGCTACCATCACCGCCCCACCAGCAGTTACCACCGCTCCAGTCTACAACGTCCCAGTCACCACCATTAGCATCGCGACCACTATCACCGTCCCATGCATTGAGTCTACTGGTGTCTCATCTGGTCTCCCAATCCCATCCTCCTCCACCACCACTCTTCTCTCCACCGTCCTCACCGTTCCTCAAGTGGTTTTCTCCACCCCAGCAGCACCTGTCGGAACCGCCACCGCCGCTGTCCCAGTCCTTGCTGTCGGTACCCCAGCTGCTGTCCCAGCGCAGACAACTGTCGCTGTTGGCAGCAACTCTGGCGCTACCGCAACACTTGCCACCATCCCAGTAGCATCAGGCGGTAGCAACAGCACCATCCCAGTCGCCACCGGTGTCCCAGTACCAATCCAAGCGAGTGGTGCTGGATCCACCGGTGTTGCATTCGGTACCCTTCTCGGTGCCGCCATGCTCGCGGTCTTTGTTCTATAAGCCAACATCACAAGATACAGCTTTTAGATCTTTGTTACATTTGGGAGGAGATATGCATGCATTTGGGGGGCGTTTACCATTCGATACCACTTGAGCGGAAATTTATTTAGGGAAAAAAGACAACTTTGGTCCTGGTATAGGATGAACGTACGGCAGTCTGCCATCTCACATAACATGATACGATATAAATCTACGAAGATGGGAACATGAGGAGGAACAACAAACATCTATGGATTTAATAATGGGAATGGAGGATGGGTTAATGAAAGGAAGGAGAGGGGAACACAAAAACCAACATTTTTTTCTTGTTCGAATGGGGGATGGTTGATTGAAAACCTACATTACCCTCTGCATTGTAATTTATAGATGTGTGCCTAGTGCAAACTTTTTTGCGGACATGTCTGAGCTACTGAGTACCTTTTTCATTTTTATGTTCATTAGAGGAATATGTATATGACAATATTCTATCGATCACTTTATTCTTCATGCTTTGTGAGGTTGAGTGGGATTGTTTCTTGTTGCAGATATCGCCCCCATCAAAAATCTATGTCCGAGAAATGTGGCTGCCTCCTTTTCTTCTTTCGTCGTCGCCCCTCCAGATCATTGATTTGCACAGCCACTCTCGACGCTTCCTTTAGTATCGACCTCAGATCAGTATCATAATTCACCGCAAAAAATCTCTCAATCTAACTCAAAATTCACGCAAGGGAACTGCTGCACATTCTCTTGCCCTTACTCTTCCCGATCCGCACACGTAAATTCCGCCACCTTCATCTCCTCCTCCCCATACCACCAACCCGCCACACCTGTGAAATTTCCGCTTCCTAGACACCATCCCCTTTCACGAACCCTTCTCCTCCACATTTACATCATTCAATTTCATTAATTTCGAGAGGTACTTTTAGCCTATGACTAAAGCTTCATCCTTTAAATCCTTCATGTGGTGGACCCTGGAATCCTGGGTCTTGTACGCGGAGATCCTACGGATGTGCGTATATATGCGTGCTGAATTCTGCACACACACACTTTCTGTACGGAGGTGAGGATAGGGAGGTGGGTGGGTGTGTAAGCATGCATGTACGTACGTGGATGATGGTGTTGTGTGGTACCTGCATGTGTGGTCGGTTGGAACGTGGTGTGAGTAGATGTGTGGCGCGAGAATCCTGCCGGGAGGATGTATTGATGGGGCGAAGATGTGCATGTTTGTGCGGGTCGGGTGGTGGGTTTGGGAGTGTCAGGACGGGATTTGTAAGGAGGGAGGTTTGATGTTGGAACATAATGGAAATAAAGTTTGTTTATGAGTCATGAAGGGAGGGATTTGTGATAGTTGATGGTGAGAGGGAGACTTGGTTGAATGAATATGGATTGGTGGAGGGAAGGCGTCTGGAAATAATAGGTGCGTTGCTTTCTTCTCGTTGGGTTTACTACGGCTTGTCTTTTATCGAATTCCGACTCTTCTTTCAACGAATGGGACCCTCGTCTTTGAATTTGAATAGGAGAGGAATTCTGTGTTGTCTTTTGCGCTGGCTTTCAAGTGACAGCTTCTCCTTGAGCCTGTAACTTAGTAGTGTCTACTACAGAAGAGGCGGTTCATTCGTTTTGGTGCTCGCCCGTGAATACTCGCAAGCATTAGCAAATGACATAAGTGCCACTTTTAAGTTTTCAGATTATCACAGCAGTGCTGTGAACTCCAAATTGCCTGATCCCGTTCATACTAAGAAATTAAGACGGGGTTCTATCCACATACCAATCAACAGTTTTTTGCTTCTTTTGCTGCCTCATTTTCTTCACCGGAGCTTTTGAGGCAGTGGAGATGAATGTTGTAGCAGTAATGAGGTTAAAAGAAGTCTATCTCTTCTCCTATTATTGGTATAATATAGGATAAGTCGATCAGATACTTTAATCTACCCCGCGATTTTTGAAGTTCGTTGTCAACGCTTTCGGACCCCATCCAGACGTGCATTCTTCCCCATAAGAGCTCAATTCATAGAAATTGCGAGCCTCACCTAAATAGAAGGGAGAAATCCATCAATTCTTTCATTCCAAAGAGCATCACTCTCTCATTTATGGTTGCATCCTACTCAGATCAATATCCATAGTCAGAGAATGAGCATTCAAGCGATTTAATGGCACCAGCGCCTGTCCTCCACTACAGGACACAAAACATTTCCATGGCAAGAACCAGAACCTAATACAAGCGTCAACCACATTCACAAAAAGACTTCCCTCTCTTTAAATACCTCGGTATACATCACAATTACATAGAGGCCACTCCTCTTCTTTAATGTCCACCAATCTCCTTCTAGGTAAAACCTATTGAACTTTAACATATTGAACTTTCAAATACTTATCCTTTCTGCAAGGATCAAACGCAGGCAGGTCTTGTCACCACTGCTCTCCATCCAAAATACCTACATACACTCGTCACTAATACAAACTACCCTGGCACAATCTCAAAGGTGGTTATCTACGTTTTAAACCGATGTAATTAAACCGACCACCCAAGAGTTTATGAGATTTCAACCTTGCAAATTAACGACAGAAGAAAGTCCCAAAGTAGATTCCAGACACTTCCCCAACTCCAGCGTAGGATAGTAGGGTATACAAGACAAACGTTACACATGCTCCTGCTTCTCTTGAATCAAATCTTTAGCGAGGAACTCGCAGATTTGCTTAGCAGCGCCAGCTCAAAACTCTCCCGCAGAGGATCCAAGAATTATTATATATTCATATATGTCCTTGTTCGGCCCTCGCCACCAGCACGCACTCGTTGACCTCGCCCTCAACAAGACCATGCCCTCGTTTCCATCAAGGAAATCGCGAGACTCTAACGGGCATGACATGTAACCATAGAATGCTTTAGAACAATCAGATAGAAATACCTTGTATCCGAGAACTGATCTCAACTAATAACCCTATCTACTGACCAATCCATCGAAATGATCCCTACCTCCTCATACCCCACGAGAACTCAAAACTACAACTTTCCCACCCCTCAAGCACAACAACCCCCTTACACATTATCATCACAAACCAACTCGCCCCGTCCAACTCGTCCAACTGTATCCTACATCCAACTTCTATTCCTAAGAGAAAGCCTCTCACTAATCCCCCCCACCCCCGGCTCTCTCAAAATAAGAACGAAGTCATGTCGTTCTCAGCTCTTACTTACAGCGCCCGATGCCCATTGGTCTGAGCAACCGTTCCCCCAATGAAACAAAACTTAACTCCCTTTCCAACACAGGAAACGAGATATCGAGCTTGCGCGGAGTCTTTCACATAAAACCATCAATTACCACGAACCATCCTCTGTTTCTCGAACGGGCAGAAGATGAAGATTACGGATGGTGTTTAAAAACGACAATGGGGTGGCGGGAAAGGAACATATGAGAGATAAGGGGGCTTGGGAGGTGAGTTTTGATAGTACGTCTGAAGAAAACCTCATTCTGTGCTACTTTCAAAAGTGCACAAAACCCCCCTGTTCAAATTCACCACAAATCCCCACGTCTCTAGTCTCAGGTTTTACGGCTAACTCACCTACAGCAAGATTAATCGACCCACTCACTCACTAGCCACTACAAACAAATCCCCATCCTCCCCTACTAGATAGTCAAATTCCGAAAGCCCAAGACAATCCCACAAACAATCAGCACTGTACTCCATTTCCTGAAACCCTTCTAGCTTCTTCGCAAAACCAAAGAAACCATGGTTAGGCATCAAAATAAGGGCACTAGGAGGAGCAGTAATCGACACAGCTAATCAGGGAACAAGAATTCACAAAAACTACTACCACTACTACACTTATCATAAATCCTACTTACCGAAACCAGTATCTCTACCTCCCCGACGATGAAATCTTTTCTGGTCTCCAAAAATCAAGTCTGATATGTTCCCACTTCAATGAACCATTTCATTATTATCTTGTCTGGGAGATGGATAGGATATAAACCGTTTCCCAAGAAAAAGAGAATAAGGAAAAAGCAGCCGAGGCGAGAGAGCAAATGCACCTTTGTGCATTCCTGGTGTGAGGAAATCCTGATTATCTGAGAAATACAGGTTTCCTATAAAGAATGTACAGCTTAATATTTCTAACCTTACCCTCATTTGGTCACTGCTTGACTCATCAATAATCGAGCAATGACGATCTGTTATCCAGTGCCGTAAGGATGACACCACAAGTTGATCAACTCTCACCAACGCACACTTAAATAATTGCAAAGTTCATAGCATTGATAGCAGGATCTATCTATCCATACGAAATCCTCGTATCCATATTCATATCCATCGCCACACCCATAGGTAGGCTATCCGCTATTCATTCATGAATTGATCCTCGAAGCAAAAAAGGTATTCCGTTGTGGTTCCGGTCAAACGCCAGAGTAACGAAAAAAATGTGGAAACCAACGCCATGAGGTCAAAGTCAACACCAGCACTTGGTGTGAAAAAATGCTTCGACCAAAGTCTATCGAGGCACGCCGGCCTCTATGAATTCATGCAAGGGGGAATTTTGGTACAGTCTGACTTTGAATTTGTGATGTGCATTCGAAAAGAAATTTTGGTGATGATCCAGTCATATAGAAGGAGTGGAATAATCTTCGTGTGGTGAAGATGGAGACAACAAGGTGATTTAACCCGTTCCTCCAGGTCAATATTTTCGCGGGAGCCGATGTGATATATTCCCAGTCAAAAAGGCCAGCCAGCGGAACTTTCTCGAGATTTCTACACACCCATCATGGCATGGTATTCTCATCAATGCGTCTACGTTCAGCACGAATCATCGGGTCAACCATGTTGCGTTCTCGCTCAAATTCCAGGCTAAGGCCGATGTCACTATTCCCTCGAGCTCTAGTGCCAGCAGCAAGGTAACCGTCTGCCTCGTCTTCACCTTCTAGTTCGAGAGGTGTGTTGATAGGTCCAGGGCTACCAAGAGGGAGAAGTCGAGGATTGACAGGCGTCGACATGGGAAGATCTTGCCGTGGTTCATAAGAGGAACCTTGTTGTGTTTGCGCCATCATATCTCGTTGGTACTTTTGTAATTTCCTCTTCACTTCACTGCTATTTCTCTCATGCCCTTGACGCTTTCCCTTGCTTTGACCATTGAAAGACGGTATTTGCAGTCCTGCGAGTGGTGCAACCGCAACCCCAGCACGAGGAGTGGATGCTTGAGAAGTGGCCGGTGAAATGTAGTTTGATGGATAGTATTTTCCTTGTGGGATGGCAAAGGCATCGAGGTTTGGCATGTTGGGAATAGCGTTCAATATCGGGGATAGACCAGCGTTTCTCGGAGTCAGCTCAGAGGTTGGTGATGCTTGCGATGAAGAAGCCGACATGTTGGATGGTGACCCGGGTGTTGAAAATCCAGACGAGGGATTCTTGGATGATTCAGAAAGACCGGTAATGGTATTTACAAATGGATGTGGCCGGTACTTTTGGTGGAGGTGGTCTTCGTAGTCGGGAAAGTATCCTCTGTGGCGGGTCAGCATATGATGTGTTCTTCGGGTCCCGAGCGTATAGATTTAGAGTTTCGGGTTGCATCAAGGGAGTTGAACATACCCTTTCTTCTCTCCACGTCCAGTCAATGGGGTATATGTGGTTGGAATGTTTCTTGCTGGTAATTCGATGGCGATAGGTTTGCTGCGCTTTCTCGAGGGGGTCTCATCCGGCTTTTGTCGAGGTTGGGAATTGGTACTATTGCCTAATGTCATGAAGAGAGTAAGATCAGCACTGTGTATCCACCATGATCCACCTCGAAATAGAATGGACCCTAACAGAACCGAAAGAACATAAAAGAGAAAGAGTTGGCGTATGTGGCGGTGGGGTTTGTGCTGAAGCTCGACGCTTCACGACGCCATTCCCGTTGTTCCCAGGACCCGTCTCATGCACCCCCCACCTTTCCACCACCAACGGTGTGGGAGCTTGGGGAAGTTTACGAACCATGGGACTCACCAACAACGCCACAACGTGGAGAGGAAGCACCGGTCATGGAATCTCCATCTAGTTCCCCATCTCGAAGTTTACTGCTATTTCCTCCATCTTTGATATTTAACGAGCGCAACGTAGCAGCCACGGCATCGTCGTCGTTATTGGTACTTCGCGAGGAAGCTGTGGATGATGCGGAGCTGCTCCTGGTGAAGGAGGGTCGTGAAAGGTGGCTCGGCTTGGGTTGTGCAGCAGATGCCAAGTACGACGGTTTGAAGGATCGGCTGGTAGCCATCGCGAGAAATAGACAGGATCGGCGCTGTCCAACTTTCCTCCTTTTGCTCTGGTGGGCTTCGTGGAGCCTTCTCCGAATCTTCCTCGGTTCTCTGTCGCACTGCTGGTGCTTGACTAGTCGGGGATATTGAGGAAAGTATCCTATTCCCATGGACCAGGGCAACGTGACGTTTGCAATAGCGATACCGAGAATACGAAACTACCGTAGTGCAAGGGAACTACTCGAGTAGTATGTCTGCGATCTTGGTTCTCGTGACCTTTTGACGGGGTGCTGCCAGTCCTGTTTCGATTAGGCGTCCTTCGTGAAATGCGGAGGTTATGGTCCTGAGGGAGGTAACTTGTTGAGAATTCGCTTTTTTGGACTTTCGACGATTAGTGCAGAAGGTACTTTGCGAGTAATGAATCACCAGCACTGGTGAACCTCAACTGCTGCGAACCTTAGGACGCTCAATTTCGGTCGAAACACAAATAAGCCGCCAGAAGAGCGTGCTTGTGCGTTTGTTGCGTCACAGTTCTGGTGATTGAACTCCAAGATCGGAATTTGTGCCGATGCGTCCGCTGGGTATGTAAGGCAGCTAGACAGACTCAAGTCGAAGTATTATTGCCTGACCAAGTGACGCGATTATCCTTGGAAAAGATGAAGCGACTATTGTTTGTATCGTGACTCGAGTCGTTGATGCAAGAGAATTCAGGGTGGTGCGAAGAAGGTGAAGTGCCAAAGTGGTGACGGTGTTTGGTGACGTTCTTTGGTGATGTTGTTTGATGACGGCGAAGTTCGATCTATGGGAGAAGGTGAAGTTGTCGCCACGAGGTCGAAGTTATTGAAATCTTTCGGAAAGAGATCCCTCCAATCCGGACAAGGTCGTCTTCAATTCTCTGCGGTAATATTTCCCAAAAGTTCCCGACCACGCGAGTAGAATTAGGATTTGGACTTGGTTTGCAATTGAACTCTCGTGTTTTGTTTGGAGGAAGCTTTGGAGATTTTTGGCTTGCTCTTGCCTTGGCGTCGCGGCGAGGTAAGGTAATTTGGATACGGAAAGCACGCGTCGAGGGGTCGTCGTCAGCTTAACGTTTTTCCAGAATTATTAGGAAAACTTCCTTTCATCTATCCTTTGTTCCCACGCAATGCTTAAATCGACATCTCCTCTGCTCTACATCACTGCTATGCACAAACCCGCCATTAATGTCCTCTCGAGACCCTTTCCTGCATATCTGGGCATCCAACGCCAAAACATGTATTATTGTTGTATGTCCATATTTGTGTTGTTCATCATTACGGGTCCGGTCTTCGTACAGCAACTTGGCGCTGATTGTTACCATCTTCAGAAAACCTCACCTCACAGCCTTCTGCCATCGACCCACCACCAACCATCTACCCGCATTGCGCTTTGTGCCTCTACTGGACGTCTGATCCTCCTATGACTATACCGCACATTATCCTGCCACGATCTGCGAATCATATGAAGGAGGGATGGAATGATCCCGAAGATTTCTTCGAAAAATGCACCAGCCAATTCTGCCTTGATTCCAGTTGCAGTTGCTTCTCATATCTTCACCAATCTGCCAAAGTGTTGATCCACCATCAATCAAAAGACCCTGGGAGCAGTCATACCAGAGGGGAAAAAAAAGAGATATCCCAAAACCTCTGCCCAAGTATGCGGTGGCTGTGAGACCAGATCCACCCTTTGGCCGATCTGCAGATCTTGCCTCATGGAACCAGGAGCGAGGCGTTTCAGAGTCGTTGTCAAGTACCCTGCAGCTAAAAATGTTGATCATAAAATTGTCTATCAACAGCTAATTTTCATACGAAGAGCAAGCGCAACCTCGTAAAGTGGTGTCTTCTATACTTAGCTATACCAAGAACAAGAACAAGAGGAAGTGGGAACTGGTTGCAAGGGCAAACCGCTCTGTCAAAGCAGAGAAAAACTGGTTAATTCGTATCCAGAAGAGGTACTCAAAAGGGTACAGCAAGCTTTGGGCAATGACATGCTTTTATAAAGCCAGGAAGCTATAACCATGCTCGACGCTTACTTGATACGTAGATTTGATACAAAGTCTGTGGTGACTCTGAGCTCTCTTTCCTCATTTGCAAATCTACTTTCGCTGACTCAACCAGCATAAACATCAGCGGAATTACTTCCAACCGTCATGTGCTACACTACATCTCTGAGATCTAGGACAAAATCTCTGTTGAATTTCTTCATCCCAGGCAAGACGAACCCCACAACATCCTCGACATCTCCATTAGGCATGTTGACACGGAAAGACCCTCCATCTATCATGCCTAGTTTCTCGATGACACGCTGCGACCAGCGATTCGTTTCTCTTGCTCCTGCCCAAATTTCGCGGATCCCGATTTCCTCTCTCCAGAATTGCAGCACAGCGCGCGCAGCTTCCGTCCCATATCCTTTCCTAGTATATTCCTCGAGGAACGCCCACCCAATATCCGGCGGAAGTCCTGAGCTCTTACGATGCGTGAGCGAGATTGCGCCTATACACTTGTCCTCACAACCATGTTCTGCCTCTATCTGCTCTCTTGTTCTGCCCCCCTCTTCTCCAGAATGTTTCAGAAAGACCAAGTGATAAGGGTGTGATGGTGTCTCGGTTCCTGGAGCGAGATTGTCACAGATTTCTATCCCTGGTCTTGATTTTACACACCTGGAATCGACATTCTTTCCCGTCCTTACGTGCAAATCACCCATTCGATGAATGACGAATGGTGCGTTTAGGACAGCAATAACGTCGGAGTAGTCCTTCTTGATTGTGGGATCGAAAAGCTTGATGCTGAGGCGTGGAGTCGTGAGAGTGTCGGACCAAAGAGTTCTTAACCTAGTGGATACCATACTTTGAGGCTTGAAGGAGTTGCAAGTTCTTGGACCTCATTGCCCCAAGAGTAATTTTTTAATTTCTTATCCTAGCCTTTTATATTTAAAATATGCAATAGAGTTGAGAATTGTAAAGCTTCACGCAAGCCACTCACTGTGCTCTGCCTCTATATCCGACCAAGTCAATCCCTGTTATCTAGTGACAGAGCTGACTATGTCCGCTGCATTATCTTTTCTCTTGATGTAGAATCTTGTCAGCGCTTGCTTTCAATTGGTGCCAGTAGCTATGTTAGTGCAAGAAAAATGTGTGCTGTCGTGGTGCTGAGGTGAGCTTGATTTCACTACAACATAGTTCATTCTACAAGGTAGTTATTAGCGTTGATATTAAACACACTCACTAAATTACAACACTCAGCTGTGGTTTGGCATCTTGGAACAATCTTCTGTCTAGTGAAACGCATGCGGCAATGTTTTGAGGTTCATGTTCTGTCTGGCTATTTTCAAATAGTATCTTCGTAAGGAGAAAAGCAACGCAAAGTGGTATAAAACAATGAGAAATGTACGAGTGCCAAAGTGTTGGTTCCTCCTAGCCCTCACCGAAAATTTTGCTTCCTTGAGAATGTAAATCTAGCACCGCATCTCTCACACCCCAATCATACCCCAGCACTAGCATTTCATACATCCTATCGATCATGAGCATTACCTCTCCGTATCACTCAGTAACCACCTCAAACTCTCGCGCGTCCCGTCCACTTCGACCTCGTATTCCGATGCTTGAACCAAAACACTACCATGCCCACCGCACTCACTAACCACAATAGAGCATTCACCAGATCAACCCACACCGCATTCTTCATCCTCTGGATCCCCTTATTTCCCTCGGGATTTTCGTGGATGTACATGTTTCCGAACAATCCGAACAGCGCAATCCAGAGGATGAAGAGGATAGTGTCCCAGATGAAGAGGAAGGGGATGTGGAGGATGGTCGGGATTGTGAGGGTTGAGATGGCGTAAACCAGGGCTGTTGGGGCGGAGAGGGAACCGACTACCACGGCGAAGACCTTGAGGGTGGGTTAGTGAGGGGTTCGGTTTTGGTTTTGTTGGTGGGAAGGGGCAAGAAGGATAGGAGGAGAAAAAGACATACCCATTTCCCATCCGAATATTTGTGTTGTCTATTCGCGGCATGGAGGTCTACGC